>OY821519.1:132845611-133213111 GCA_963682025.1 Cordilura impudica | reverse complement strand
AGCTTATATACCAAATTTCATCAAAATATATTCATATTTGCGACCTGCAGTTTGATTACAAGCTTTACATGGACACACAGACGGACGGACGGACGGACGGACGGACATTGTTAAATCAACTCAGAAAGTGATTCTGATTCGATCGGTATAATTAAAGATGGGTCTAGGTGAAATATTTTTGGTTGTTACAAACAGCAGCACAAAGTCATTATACCCAAACCACATAGTGGTATAGGGTATAATTAAATAAAGTAAAGTAAAATATAAAAAATAATATAAAAACAAATCTAAAATACTGAATAAAGTCAGCGAACAACCTTTTCAATATATAGTAGCGAGAAAATTGCAACTCTGTGATATATGATATTCGATCGAGACTCGAAATTAATGACGGTTATCCAATTCAACTCATATACGTTTGCCATGAAACCAAGCAAAGAGTTATACTAATTAACCTTTTCCTTGTCTTGAAAGAAACAAATTTTTTTTTGCTAAACACACGGCGTACCCTCCTTTATATTGGAAAAGATTAAATGCTATAACTCTTTGCTTGGATTCTCATTAGGTTGGTTTCACCGCAAAGGTAGATGAATTTAAATTTTTACCAAACAAATTATCTACAGCTTTTTGTTTCTGATGAGGGTTGGCGGACTCGACCTGAAACAGCTGTATAACATGTCTTGCAGAATTTTTGAAGCAAATGTGCCAATGTTTTTTACTTTATTTAAACAAAACCATTTGATTTTGAGTTTGGTTAATGTCTAACTCAATCATTAAAATTTTTAATATTTATAAAAAAAAAAGGTGAATTAATTTGGCGAGAAAAAAATGTAACACAATGTAGTAGATGTAAATATAGGAAAATAGTGTTATTATTAAAATTAATAAATATTATTTAATATATTAATAAATTCTATTTAATCGATTAATTTTATAATTTTAACTTTATTAATTTTATAATAGAAACAGCTGTCAGCTGATATTTAATTAAGGGATATACTTTGGAAGAAGGTAACTCAATGAAAGAAGTTGATGTCCAAGCTATAATGTTGACAGAAAGTCAGGACGTGGTCGACGACGTAGTCCTACTGCCGCCAAGGGCGTCATATGACAAAAAATTCAAAAATCGGCGCACGGAAACTGGCAGTAGATGTTACCCGTTACGCAAATGAACATTTAGGAGTTTACCCTGCCATAAATTGATCAAAAGTAGCAAATTTATTAATTAGAAGAACAGCAAAGAAATCATTTATATAAGGTCAATAAAAAAAACTACAGTTTGCCAGACGGTATGTCAAAGGAGCAATAGGCCTATGGTGAAAGCGTTCACCGGTCGCCAAAACAGATATTCGCTCAGATTTCAGTTGCCAAGTTTTACATATGGCGGGGCTTCAATAATAATGTATTGTTGTTATGCTTTCCCTTGTGATGGTACAGGTCCTATAACCAAAATAGAGTGAACAACGAACGCAACTAAGTGCTTCGAAATTTTGGAAAGGCACATGCCTTAAGTGCATCAAGGTAACAGCAATTTGAACATATTGACTCCATGCTATCCAGATTGAATATGGTAAAAGCTTTAATGGCTTTAAAGCTGTTTTAAGAAAAATTTAATAATAAGTATTAACTTAATATAAATAAAATTTTTTTTGTCGTATAAACTAAGGGATAATTTTCTTTAAAAGTGATAAATATAAAAATAACTTATTCTAATAAATAACTAATTAGTAAGTGCAGAAAGTAAAGCCCAAAGATGCATTTTTTCGCGCTCCCTGAGAACTTCGGTTACCATCTCAATACCTGAAATAGTTAACTTTTATAATAAATTTCTTTATTACATAATTTTTTACTTTGTAGTTAATTCAATTGCGGAAAAATATTTAAATAAGTGTGAGTTTAGGGTTTTATTAAATAACTAGCTGACCCGGAAAACGTTGTTTTTCCATATAACTTTTGTCTATGCATCTCTGTATGGGAGGTGCCACGCAATTTTTTACATAACTTCTCACACTCATCATTCGTGCACCCATACGTAGTTTCAAGACTGTCGAGTTTATAGTAATCCAGATAATTTTTTTTGTATGTGCCAATCCTGTCCATTTTTGCAACGACTACTCACATTAATAACCGATTGACGTGCAAAAAGTTTCAAGATTCTGGCTATCATATTCCTCTAGATATATGATGATATGAATTTACCATGTATAGGAGGTGGCACGCCCACTGGTTTGATCCCGCCCATTTTTCACATAACTTCTCATACTCATCATCATCATGAACTCACACCTGGTTCCAAGATTGTCGGGTTTATAGTACTCCAGATAATATTTTTTGTATGGGAGGTGCCACGCCCACTGGTTTGATCACGCCTATTTTTAGCCCGACTTCTCACATTACTAATTTATGTACTACTACAAAGTTTCACCACTCTTGATATCATAGAGCTCCAGATATGTGATGTTAAAAATTTTTTTATATATGGGAGGTGCCACGCCCACTTGAAAATCAAAAAAATATCGCCTATTTTTCCTAGTGTAAAAATTTCAATACAATCGGTCCAGTGGCGTAGTCTCCCATAAAGGACAAACAAACACACATACAAACATACAAACATTTTTATACCCTCCACCCCAGTGTGCAGAGGGTATAAATAATCTGTCATTCCAGTTGCAATAATTAGAAAAAAAAAATGCTGTACCCCACAAATTATATATATTTGTGATCCTTATAACAAGCAGAGTTGATATAGCGATGTCCGCTTGTCCGTCTGTCCGTCTGGGGAAATCAGAATGACAACTTCAATCGGGCAGCTAGGGTGCTCGTTTGCATAACAAATGATTCATTGACTTTCTGAGAAGATTTCCATTAAAAATCGTCCAAATCGGTTGAATAGTGCCCGAGATCTGAATGAAGAACTAAAAAAAGTCTTGAAAAAATATGATTTTCTATGTTGTTCTTGTCACGATCACGGCCTCAATAGGACAGCTAGGGTGATCATTTTTAGTGAGAATGAACAGGTCCAGGGAAATCTCTGAAAAAGTCAAAAAATATGAAAAATATGATGTTTTTATATTGTTCTTATTGTTATTCTAAATGTTGTGTTGTTGTCATAGCTGGACTTGTTGTTTTTGTGGTCGTTGTGGTAAATTTTTTTTATCAACTCTGGTAGAAAAATTTTGAAGTTTCCATTGTTTTGGCATAACTAACAAAATTTTTAAGATCATTTTTGTCATCGCCACGAGCCTGCCTGCAAAGTTTCAGATCGATTGGGTCAGGGGAAAGGGTTAAAAATCAATCCAAAATTTTTTTGACAAGCAGACACTACGAGTTAATATAAAGGGAGTAACAATTCACAACATCTAAAGTAAATAATATTAAACTACCCACATAGTTGTTAATAAAAAAAAGCAATGTAAATTTACCAAAAAAAAAATTATATGTATTAATTTATTTACAGAAAAACACGAAAATAACTTTTGATGTTGGATTTTTTGTGTGCAATATTTACATATGTATATATATATGTATGTATATATATACATACATATATTAAATAACAAAATAATATACATATATTCTATACATGTACATATATTCATAATAACCGCATGTTAGAAATAAATCGGTATATTATTTTATTCATATGAAATTCTCCAATATGTATTTTGTTTTACGGAAAACACATTTCTTTTGTATTAACAAATAGAGTGTCACTTCATTTTTCTCATTGTTGCTATGCCACAGTAGATGGCGCCGCAATTTTTGTTCTAATTAGCTTTGCAATCGTTATTTCTATTTTAACATGAATGTCAATATTTTCAATTACATATCAAACACAACAATGTTAAGAGTATACACAGGGCTGGTCTTTTATTTCATACGTTTTTCCATTATTCTTTTACAAATATGACCATAAGTTTGGCATATTAACTTTTTGTTGTGTTTACAAAATAGGGTTACCGAGTTCAGCAATGAGTTTTTTTTTTTGCCTTCAAAACAGTTCTACATAGATATATAAAATTATAATTCTGCTTTACTTACAAAATATCTGATTGCGATTACATATAATTTGTTTATATGTAATTACTAAAGCATTACTATTGACATATATACAAAATTGCACCTTTTAAATTTTCCATTCAAATCTAAGAAAATTTTAATTCTAAAATAATAACTCGAAATTTAGAAGAACTCAATTGAATTTTAAAAATATAATTTTTTCTTTAAACACAAATTGAAATGCAAAAAACACATTTAAAAATGTTTAGATTTAAAAAAAATATTGCCGTTCAGGAGACATTAATAGCATTTCAGGAAAAAAAACATTAATTTAAAAGCAAATACCGATACGTGGTTTCTTTTATCCGAAATAATAGAAAAGACGAAAACGATCTTTCCTTGGTATTAAGTTTTTGGTATTAAGTTTAACAAATTGTTCACTTTTTCAAATATTTTGTTTACATTTATTATCAATACTCAAACCGAGGTGGAGGGTATCAAAGATTCGGCACAGATGAATTTAACACCCTTACTTGTTATATTTATATAAAATACGAGTATTCAAGCACAATCCTGCATACACTATATGTATTATTGGATAGGTCTTGGAAACATCGTTCATATGGTGTCGAATTTGTGTATGGTTTCTTTGGATCAAACGTGAAAAATTTGCAAAAAGAAAAAGAAACAAGTAAGAAAATTATAGTCGGTCTAGACCGACTATACGATACCCTATACCATGCGTTTAGAGTTCCTATCTCTCAGGCCCAACTAACTGGATATAGAAAATAAGCATAAACCAAATTTGAGTGGGATTTTTATTAATTTTTTCGGCTGCAGATATGACAAAGTTCATATCGGATGCTATATCTATATGGGGACTAGGCCCAAAAATGGACCGATCCTGACCATGTTTGGTAAAGTCTCTTGTATTTTGCAAAAATATATACAAACAAAATTTGAGAAGAATCAGTGCAATATTTTTGTTTTTTGATAGATTTAAGTGAAGATCGGGAAGCAGCTCTATATGGGGCCTATGACTAAGGGTTGTCCAATAGGGATCATTTTTGGACTACTGATTAATGGATGTAATATATACATACAAACCCAATTTGACTAAAATTTGTAGGATAATTTGGATCTTATGGCAATATATGTTGATTTCATAGGGGTCATTTGTATGGGGGCTAGGTCTGAACATGGACCGATTCTCACCAATTTCAATAGCGTTCATCCCAGGGCCGATAGAAGATCAAATACCAAATTTCGTCAATATATATTCATATTTGCGACCTGCAGTATGATTACAAGCTTTACATGGTCACACAGACGGACGGACGGACGGACGGACATCGTTAAATCGAATCAGATAGTGATTCTGATTCGATCGGTATAATTAAAGATGGGTGTAGGTCAAATATTTTTGGTTGTTACAAACAGCAGCACAAAGTCATTATACCCAAACCACATAGTGGTATAGGGTATAAAAACTGTGTTCTCTTGGCACTTCTTGCTACCTTCTAAATTTATAGGTCACTTAATGTTTCATGTGCTACAGCAAGTTTCATTGCGATCTGCGGGTGCCCCATGATTAAAAGCAAATATATAAGAAACATTTTTCAGTAATTTACTCCTTCTTTCTAATTCTATACATGTTTTGAATAAAAAACATTCGTTTTAGTACATCGTAATATGTAAATTAAGAAAATTGAGTTTACGAAATGTCTGTCAACTGGACAAAAACATAAATTAAATTTTAGAAAAATCAAAATAAATACTAAAATAATATTTATTATAAACTCCCCACAAAACCATAAATCCACACTCAAACACAAGCCAGAGAAATGGAGATAAAGCACACGCAAAAAAATCTATGTACATAAAAAAATTTAAAAACAATAAAAAACCAACCAATTCGGTAGCTGGTCTCGTACATTGTATATAGAATAAAGCAATCGTGTTCGACCGTTAAGTACTCTTTGCCACCATTTTTTTAGCTCTATATAAATTTAAGGGATCAAAGCATGGAAGTGGGAATGAAAGGCAAATAATTAAATAATGCATTTCCACAATATATTTAATATTACTTACTTGCCTTATCAAATTCCTTAGCATTATTTTGGACTGTGAAAGTAATTCGAAGCTGATCTGTGTAATAGGACCTATTCATCGAATGATGACAGCACCAGTTTAAAATACTTTGAGCTGCAGAGAGCAAGGTATAGGAAAAGAAACAAGAACGACTATGCGATATCATATACCAAGCGTTTGGTGAGGGGGTCTCAGGTCCAACTAATTGGATATCCAAAATAAGCATAAATCAAATTTAAGTGGCATTGTTATTAATTATTTTGCCTGCAGCTATAAAAACGTTCATATCGGACTAGGTCAACAAATGGACCGATCCAGACCATATTTGATACAGTCACTTATATTTTGCAAAAATATATACCATCTATGTAATAATTTTGTTTTTGATTTAAGTGCAGATCGGCAAGCATATTTATATGGACTATTGATTAATGGCTGTTATAAACACAAACACACCAAAACTCACCAAGATTTATATGATAATTTCTGTCCTATGGCTGATAGAAGCTTATAAACCAAATTTCATCAAAATAGATTGGAAGGTTTACATGGACACAGACAGAAGGACAGACGGACAAACAAACGGACAGATGGAAGGAAATCGCTAAATAAAAAATGGCTAAGGACAAATATTTTTGGCAGTTACAAACATCAGCATAAAGTCATCATGGTGGAATAGGGTATATATATTAAATTTACACCATGTAACTTCAATGGCAATGTTGTGAGGATGTGTAGAATATAAAAAATAACAAAAACCCATTACGTTAAGTAATAAATACATACATACATATGTTCATATGTGAATGTATTCCATTTCTAAACAAATTCAAAATAATAATAAATAAAATATTTATGTATTAAATAAATACAATTTGAAACAAAACAAACAAACGTGCAGAACGGACGGAATATTTTAAAATTCCAAACACACTCACTTGGCAAGAAGAGAAAAAAGAAGAAAAAAACAGAAAAATAACCGATGTTACTGCCGCATTTACACACACTTAGTAAAAAAAAAACGAAAAAAAAAAATAAAAACTTGGACTTGACTAAAATATGAAATTAGTCTTTGACAGCGTCGTGGCCACCACAGTAATCTACGACAACGACATTAACAACGCTTCAACTTAATATTGGTTGCTCTATTCCCACAAATTGTAATTCTTGTAAAGAAACATTTTTTGTTGTTCTTGTTGTTGGTTTTTGTTGCTGTTGTTCAGCCATGATTTTAACATTTAAAACGTTTGTTTGTTATAAAATACATACTAATTCATCATACTCTTCCAGAGTTTCTAAATCATTGCGAAAATTTCTAATCACACCCATGGAAACATGACAATTTACGCTATGATTCCTTTTTTTTTTGTAATTTTCAATGGAAAGCAAAAACAAATTCTAACAATTACACGAGTTAAGCATTTTAAATGCAATTTTTTTATTCATTACTTGAAACAATTTTCTTGAAAATATGCAGACATAGTTTGATATGTTAATAATATGCATAAATCTTATCTAAAATTGAAATCTTAATTTTGCCAAGAGTTGCCCGGGCGTATAACGAAAGAAAACTTTGCGTTTTTAAATTATGTATGCATAATACAGTTTTGACAACTTTGTTTTGAGATCTAAGAAAACAAAATTAATGGGAAATTTTAGTTTAATGAATTAACACAACAAATGTTGTAATTGTGGTACATTTCGTAGATGGACTTGCAAGAAAGATATCCATAATTGAAGTTAACAAATGCGCTAAAACTTTGACATGGGTTAGAAGAGACAAAACATTGGATCCTTTTACTTTTAGAAGATAGATAATTATTCATTTATTCAACATTTTCTATTTGCTACAAAGTAACCACAAGTTTTAAAAATCAATCAAAATCATTAAGCTACGTCGAATCAACGGGGCTCTATTTTTGTTGATTCGTTCTTTACTAAGTGTAAAAAAAAGCTGGTCTATTTATATATTTGATTTCTCAAGGATTTGATGACAATTTTATCATTTTATCCTTTAGTAAGTTACGTTTGGAAAAAGACTTCTTCGAATCGATATGCTTATGTATATTGGGTTATATATTTCTATATTTCTTTTTATGATAAACATCCCTACAATCATAAACATAAATACAAATGTAGTTGCCAAATTCACAAATATTAATTAATATTTATTTTATTAAGCGAATTCTTTTTTTTTCCAAAACAACGTCTTTTCTTTATAGTGCATATTAGACTATCCAAAAACAAATGTTTTCTTCTGATCGTGGGCTCCTTTTGATGCAAATAAGAAATTGATTATTTACTTGGATCTTTCAAAAAATATCTAGAGGTAGCGATCGTGTTTTTATGCCCACCACATCACTGTGCAGAGGGTATACATACATCAGTTTTTCATCGAAAAATTAATTTTTTTTTTTTATTTATTTATTTAAAAAAACTATCATCATTACAATTAAAATAATTTATACATATATTTAACATCTACAGTTTTTGAGATTTTACTAAAAATATTGCAACAAATAATTTATTTTTTTTAGTAGGTTAGGTTAGGTTAGGTTGGAAGTGGCTGCTGATCCAAGGACCAGCAACTTAGACTCTGGGGTCCGTTGTGATACCACGGGACGAATGGGTGTTCGCCTCAGTCCCCACCGAAGAACCAGTTCGAGCTTCTGATGAAGCCCCTAAGATGTGAAATTTCCACGTTTGAGAGGTCAGAGAGATCGCGAAGAAACAGCGATCCCAATGTACGTAGTCTTGTTATGAATAGCGCCGGGCAGTGGCAGAGGAAGTGTTCTACGCTCTCTACCTCCTCCACATCCAAGCAGCTACGACAGAAATCATTTGACGAGACCTTAAGGCGCTCAGAGTGTCTCCCTATAAGGCAGTGCCCAGTACCAACACATTCCAAATCCGCTGGAACCTGTAAGGTAGTACCCTGTCTTGCCAGCTCATTCGCTTTACAGTTTCCCGGTATGTTCCTGTGCCCTGGGACCCATATGAGCCTGATGTCGAACTGCTTGGCCATCTCATTTAAGGAGGTGCTGCAGCTAAGGGCGGTTCTCGTTTTCAGGAACATTGATCGCATGGATTTTACCGCGACTTGACTATCAGAATAGATGTTGACTGCGGTCGTAGACAGAATATTCCGACCCAACCAGTCAGCAACCTTCTTTATTGCCAGTACCTCTGCCTGATATACACTGCAGTGGTCTGGTAACCTTCGAGCCAGATTTAGTCCAAGCTCCCCTAAATGGACTCCAAAACCAACCTGACCGCACAATTTCGATCCGTCAGTATAGAAATTTACGGAACGCCTACTGCCTGGTGTCCTCCCAGATCAAGATTCCCTGGTCGGTATTAGTGTACAGTAGTGACGTTCAGAAACGCTCCTTGGAGTAGTGTAATCCACGTTCAATGGCAAGTTCCTGTCACTCAGGATCACCCTGTGGCCACAATTGTAGCCCCGCCATTGTAGTGTGCTTCTTAATCGAATGGCCGATGAGGCCGCCGACTGCTTCCCTAATATGTCCAGTGGTATTAGGTGTAATAGGATGTTCAAGGCATCCGAAGGTGTAGTACGAAGGGCTCCAGTGATGCACATGGAAGCCATTCTCTGTACCCTTGCGAGAAGGTTGTTATTGGTGGCCTTCTCCAAAGCAGGCCACCAGACGATGACTCCGTACATGAGTATTGGACGGACCACCGCTGTATAGATCCAGTGAGCAATTTTCGGACTAAAGCCCCATCGCTTACCAATGGCCTTCTTACAGGAGTATAAAGCTATAGTCGCCTTCTTCACCCGCTCCTCCAAATTCCGTCTGAAGTTCAGCTTCCTGTCCAGGAATACGCCAAGATTCTTGGCTCCATCAGAGAAGACGATTTCAGTGCCGTTGAGAGAAATGGGATCGAAGGTAGGGATCTTATACTTCCTAGTGAAAAGAACAAGTTCCGTTTTGGTCGGATTAACCCCCAGACCGCAACCACTTGCCCAGATAGATAGCTCTGTGAGAGCCCGTTGCAGGATATCTCTAATTGTAGATAGAAACTTCCCATTTACGGCCATGGCAACGTCGTCAGCATATGCGACTACGCTGCAGCCTTGCCCCTCCAACGATACTAGCACTGGGTTTAGCGCCAAGTTCCAGAGAAGTGGTGATAGAACGCCACCTTGTGGCGTTCCCCTATTCACAAATCGGGATATTTCCGAAGTTCCCAGTTTAGACGTTATCCGCCTGTTGACAAGCAGATTTCCAATCAATGAGATGATCACAGAATTCACTCCTAGACTAGATAGTGCCGCTATTATCGAGTCCGGTGTGATGTTGTTAAAAGCCCCTTCTATATCCAAAAAGGCTGTCATAGTGTATTCTCCTGCCGAGAGCGATTTCTCGATGGTACCTACAAGCTCGTGTAGAGCTGTTTCAGTTGACCTTCCCTTGCTGTAGGCATGTTGCCTCGTTGATAGCAGTTTAGGGTCAATAATTCTACGTAAGTAAGGGTCTATCATACGCTCCGTTGTCTTCAATAGGAACGATGATAGGCTTATTGGTATGAAATCCTTTGGGACAGTGTGTGAGCTCTTTCCAGCTTTTGGAATGAACGCCACTCTTGTCTCCCTCCATTTCAAAGTAATATACGCTGTGTTTATGCCGCAAGTGAAAAGACTGCATAGCCAAAGGGAAATGTAGTCCGACACATGCTGCAATTCAGCTGGAATGATACCGTCAGGTCCCGGAGATTTGTAAGGTTTGAAGCTTTTATTTATTTATTTATTTATTTTATTTTATTTATTTTAATTTTATATTTTTCTCACACAATAACCTGATAGAAGTCAATGGCTACAATTTTTTGCAATTTACGAGAGCTCGACTTTGAGACCATTCGATTGATGTATAAAATACGGTTGCTCTTAATTTAGAATATATAATAAATACACCTTTCGAAAAAAGTGCAAATAAAATGCGACATTTTTTGTCAGAAAAGAAAACGGCATAAATAAAAATGCTTTTAAACATATATATAATTTTTTTGTGACTTACATTTGATATACTTCACTGCATTTTCTTACTGGAGCATGGACTATCGTCACTTCGACTTTCAATTGTTGCGTTATCAATATTATCCATTTTCTTTAAATTGATTTTTTTAGCGTCCTATAATTTTACTTTTACCAACCAAAAAAAAAATGTAAACGCAAATAGCTCTTAAAAAAAGTGTTGCCAAATTGTGCTTTTGTGTTCTATTCTGACGATTAAAAATGAAACATCTTAAGTGGGTGGGTTAAACATTTTTAAAATGTACATTATATATGTGTAAAATTTTATTTTTCAAAAAAGAAAACGCCATTAGTATTAAGATTATCAAATTATTTACTTTTTTAATATATTTTATTTAAATCTATAATATTAAAAGGCAAGGCGATTTCTTGTGACCGATTTTACAACTTTAATTACTAACCGATTTTGATAAAAAATATAACATTTGAAAGGTACTTTTTTTAGCTGTCCACCATATTTATAGATTTGCACTGTCTGGAAAATTGTTTTGGAGTAAAATGTATTTGAAGTTGCTACTAAGACGTACATAAAACACATAGTGCTGTGTATGTTTTTATTAACTGTTTGTTGGATTAAAATTGATTAGCATGCCATTAGGCTCTTATAAAATTATTTATTAACAGACCCAGTTATATATAGTATATGTTCAACAAATATTTATAATTGAATGAAAAAATAAAATTTCCTAGAATTTGCATTCGAATTTCGAATGCTGGGCTCTGCTAGTTTGTTATAAATATTCGAATAAGTCCAGATAGTAATATAAACGTAAAACGAAAACGTCACATATCAAAGATTCGGCAAAGCCGAATTTAGCACTCGTACTTTTTTTCTGACAATAAATTTTCTCCGGTCTTTTATTTTTCTATATTATTAAATATGTTAAAATCATTTTAAAAAAATACAAAATTTGTGGAATATGACATAATTTAAAAAATATATAACGCCCTTTCCATAAAGTCTAGCTTAGTATCTAACAAATTTTTTTAAAATTTAATAAAATATTATCGTTTTTTAAGCGCCCCGATAGGTAAGTAGGTAGCGTGCTGGCCTATCATGTGGGGGTCGTGGGTTCGATTCCCACCAGAGGCTTAGGTCTGTCGCTACAAAAAACCAGCCAAATGGTCTTTGTCACCCGGCTTATCCCTGGACCCAAATTAGAATACAAATTTACTTTGTATTGTAATTAATATAAATAAATAAATAAATATTATCGTTTTTTAATTTTGAGATGACAGAAATCTTGCGAGTTTATTAACGTTTTATATGTTTAAAAAATAAAAAACAATTCCATTAACAACATATTTCAAACAAAATATTTAACAATTTAAAAATAGGTAAATGTTTGTTATAATCTTACAAAATAAAGGGTGTTTTTTGAAACGTCAATGCCGTAAAATTTTCACTATGTAACGCCTTAACGACTATATTGAAAATAGTCGTCAAGAAACGCCGTCAGTTTAGCACGGCACAGTGGCAGATCGTCCACATGCCGTTCATCAACACCCAAGACGGTTGAGACGGTAAGAGAGAGTTGCCGATAACCCAAATGATCATATCGTCATCGCACTCAGTGTCGCATTTTGAAGAGTGACTTGCATTTGTTTCCGAATAAAGTGAAATTCTCAAATTTAATTTTGCTGGCAGACCGGCTACGTCGCACTGTGTGGTGACTTCATACAACCAGCGGCCATAAAGAGACGGAGTTATCGTAGAGCAATGAAATTTGGCACACAAATTGGACAAAGGACAGGCCCATCTCCCATACATTCTTCGTTCAAAAAAATGGCTAAAATCAGAAGTTTTTACGCAAAATAAAAAACAATATCACCCTGCTATAGCAACTATAAAAAGTAGTGCACCTGAAAAAAATTGCCAAAATCGGATAAAAAATGTCATATATATATGTCATATATGTCATATACACTTGTGGACATACAATTAAGTCAATTATACAGTAATACTTATTTTTTTAATAAAAATTTGAACAAAAGCAACTTCAGTTAACAGTTAACTAATTATAAAAACTTAAAAAGTAATTCATTGTAGATACTTTTTTTTGTACATGGCAAATGTCAGTCTTAAGTCATCTGAAAAGAAATTGTTAAAATTTTGTTAAATTGTTTTATTATTAATTCAATTATTTTGAACCATTAGTATTTTGTGGGTCCCCTCTTTGGAGAATTACTTCGGCACATCTGTTTGCCATTGTTTTAGCTAAAGCGTAATACTGCTGAGAAGTAATATTGTTCCATTCTGCCTGAGTGCATTTTTATTTGTAGGTTTTTTGCCCGCAATCCTGCATAGATCTTCTATGGGGCTTATATCGGGATTATGAGCTGGTCACTCAAGAACCTTCATATTGTTTTTATCAAACCAAGTCTTAACGAACTGAGATGTATGCTTCTGGCCGTTATCCTGCTGAAATATCCATGATAGTGGTAAATCATCAGCATAAACATTGTCTAAATTATTCTGCAGGATATCTTTATACATTTCCAAAGTCATTTTCCCCATCGATTTTAACTAAGGGACCAACCCCAAACGAGTTAAAACATTATTACTGATGACTCTCCGTGCTTTACGGTTTTTTTTTTTTGTTTAGTTTGGATACAAACATTTGTTGACTGGTGGTTGCACAAAGGGCCTGCCATCCTTTCCGAAAACGTCGAACTTTGTTTCATCACTCCGCACTATTAATTTCCAAAAATTTCGATCCTTACGAAGTTGGGTTTTTGCAAACCGCAAGCACTGCTGAATATTTTTCTTACATATTTGGTTTTTTTTCTCGCTATGCGGCAATTAAGATTATTTTCGGTCAGAAGCCTTCTTACGGTCCTTGCCGATATTTTAGTGCCAATATCAGACTCCTTGCACGATCCAATCTGAGTTAATAAGAGGAATGGGTCAATTTTACGCATGCTGGCCATAAGCCTATCTTCCGCTTGTGTCTGTTTGCGTTGTTTATGTATTTGCAAATTATCAAAGGTCTTACATTTTTGATAATGTTTAATACCGTTTACAACATTTCCGCTCGATAATGATAATAATTTCACCACTTCAGCATTGAACCATCAATTCAGAAGCAATTCCAAATGATCTCCCTTCCACCGGTAGTGGAGCTCTTATTTTTACCCATAGTTTAAAAACGTCAATTGGAACTACAGCATAAGGTGCTAAAACGTTTTAAAAGATCAATAAATCCCTTTTGATAACCATAAATTTTCCTAATACAAATATGTACCTTCGATAATTAAAACGACTTAATTATGTGTCCACTTAACTTCGGCGATGTTTCTAGAAATGACTGTTTATTTACAAAACTAAACATTGAAATGTTAAATTTTTTTTATATGTTCAAAGAATCATAACGGTACTGCATATTTGGAAAAATTTAAGTGAATCAACAAATAACGTACAGTTATTTTTTCACACAGAAAAATATATTGCATGAGTGACTTAATTGTATGTCCACAAACTTTTCCCAAAAATGTTTGGGCAAAAAATATATACTATTTTTTTATTTTTTCTAAATGAGCTCCTTATAACACATAAAAAAATTAGTCAGTTAAATTAATGATTTTAATATAAATAGTGAATTGTTAACTATTTACTTAAAAATACTAACTGTTCACTTAAGTCAGAATCGCTTTCTTCAGACTGACTTTTTTTTCTACTTTTTTTCATCATACTCGTTTGATTTTTTTTATCTTCTTGTCGATATATAGATAATTTTGGTTCTGATTGTAGCATCATTCTTTCAATTATGTCTATATTCGTATTTTCACGACTAGTTCTCCTAGTATGACATAACCGATTTTTTTCTAAAAATTTTACGTGTAGCTTCAACCGGCTTCCTCAGATAACATCCCTATTTGTATATTACAATGTTTTATAAACTCTGCTCCATGAACTAGAATTTTATCATATAGTATTAAGGACATTTTTCAATATATAGATTCCAAGTTTCCTTACGAAGTTTATAAAAATTTTAAACATTAATATCTTTACCACTTGAAAGAGTTTTTAACATCAGGAAAATTTTTTAATTAGAGTACGATCCACCTTTGTTATTCTAGAAGACATCAACGGTGTTAAAAAAGTGTCTCGTTGTATTACCACCATTGGTAGTGCCATAACCTGTTTGTCTACTATAATTCCAATTTCTTTTTAAAAAACTTTTTGGATTTTTGATTTTATTTCAGTGACAGTTTTTTATTTATTTCGCCGGAAACTCTCCAAGTTTTTAAGGTTATCCTGTATGAAATATGAAGAATACATTCAAAAAAAAATTCATATACACATGTAGAGTGGATAAACCATACTTATAAAACTCTTCGATATTACGCTTTTCTTAAATACGTCAATTGAATTCATTTCTGTTGGTTTGGCACCACAAACAAAACAAACGGACCGCTTTTATGTTGTGTTAAAACATTTGGTATAATTCCATCCATCATCGTTAATTAAAATCGGAAATGAACATTCAGATTTTTATCATGAGAGACGTAGGTTAATGTTTTCAAGTTATTTATTTCCTCTTCAATACTATTTCGTGTCGTTTTATTAATGAATAATTTTCTTTTAAAAAGTCAAAACATATTGGACGACAGTAGTTTGTTGATGAATGTTTAAAGTTATTCCATAAAACTTCTTCTGTTGCCCAATCTAAAAACCATAATGAAACAAACGAGACAACAAAAACAAGTATGAAAATTATAGTCGGTCTAGACCGACTATATGATACCCTCTAGCATGCGTTTAGAGACCCTATCTAATAGGCCCAACTAACTGGACATAGAAAATAAGCATAAACCAAATTTGAGTGGGATTTTTATTAATTTTTTTGGCTGTAGATATGAAAAAGTTCATATGGATGCTATATCTATATGGGGACTAGGCCCAAAAATGAACCAATCCCGACTATGTTTGGTAAAGTCTCTTGTATTTTGCAAAAATATATACAAACAAAATTTGAGAAGAATCAGTGCAATATTTTTGTTTTTTGATAGATTTAAGGGAAGATCGGAAAGCAGCTCTATATGGGGCCTATGACTAAGAGTTGTCCCATAGGGATCATTTTTGGACTACTCATTAATGGATGTAATAAACGCATACAAACCCAATTTGAGTAAGATCTATATGACAATTTGGATCTTATGGCAATTTATGTCGATTTCATAGGGGTCATTTGTATGGGGGCTAGGTCTGAACATGGACCGATTCTCACCTGCAGTTTGATTACAAAGTTTACAGACGGACACACAGACGGACGGACGGAATCAGTTAGTGATTCTGATTCGATCGGTATAATAAAAAATGGGTCCATGTCAAATATTTTTGGTAGTTACAAACAGCAGCACAAAGTCATTATACCCAAACCACCTAGTGGTATAGGGTATTAAAATGCATCGCTTAAGTTTGTATCATCAAATCTCTGTTTATACAGTTTGTGATTTGAACTGCCATCGTAACCCCATTTAATTCCAAAAATTAAATAATTTTTGTTTTCAAATTTGTATAAATCTAAATAACTATTCGCTGTGATGTTTAAAATGGTTTGCAATGGTATCTTTACTGACGTTTCTGAAACAATAATAGTTTCAGAAATGTATTTTTTTGCATTTTCAGCCCTTATGAACTGTTTATTACAGCTGTTTTTACCGTTTGGTATTATCTATGTGATAATCCCACGTCTAAGAAACATGCCAAAGCTTTTTCTGGCGAAATAGTCGATTATATGATGGATTTGAAGCAATTTTTCTTCTTTTGCTTCATTGTTAGTCAATATGAGGCCTGCCTTTACGACTTGGACTTGGCTCCAATATAATGTAAATAATAGATTAATAAATGTATAATAAATGATTAGTGATTATACATGCAAAACATAACTCTCCATCATTTACCAGAAATATTGAATCCAGCCATAAACTGTATTTTTATCGAACCGCCACTTTGTTCAATGACAATTATATATGGTAACAATGGAAATAATTTCATTGATTTTATGTTCTAGAAGTTTAGATTTGCACTTGTGTTCCAAATAATTTATTATATCCTCCTTTCTGCCTTTTGTGTTTTTTGCATATCCCAAATATTGAAAAAATCACGAATTTGTACTTGTGTTGATACTAAAAAAGTCGAAAAAAGATCATTAGGCAGGACTCTGCAGCTAAGACCATTTTTATTCCCTATAACACTATGAGGTCAGGGTATAATGACTTTGTGCTGATGTTCATAACTACCAAAAATATTTAACCTCATCTTTTATTATACCGATCGACTCAGAATCACTTTCTGAATCATTTTCTGAGTCGATTTAGCAATGTCCGTCCATCCGTCCGTATGTTTGTTTATTCATGTAAACTTTGCAATCAAACTACAGGTCGTAAATATGAATATGTTTTGACCAAATTTGGGATATCAACGCTATTGAATATGATGGAAATCGGTAAATGTTGAGACCTAGTCCCCATACAAATACCCGCTATGAAATCGACTTAAATTGCCATGACATCCAAATTATCAATATAGATCTCGGTCAAATTGGGTTTGTGCATATTTATTACACCCATTAATCAATAGTGCACAAATAAACCTTCTAGGCAATTCTTAAGGTGCGTTCAGACTACGCAAATATTTGACCAAATAAACGTAACCCCTAATTTTATGAAAGTTTTATTCAATCTTACATGATATATAAAAGACAAAATTAAGTTATGTTTTATTACATTAGTAATATTTAATATATTTAACTATATTCTATATCATACATGGAAAATTATACATTATTTAGGGGTTACGTTTATTTGGTCAAATATTTGCATAGTCTGAACGCACCTTTAGTCATAGCCTCCATTCAGTTAAATCTATCAAAAACAAAAATATCGCGTAGATTTTTCTCAAATTTGGCATTTATATATTTTTGCAAAAAATAAGTACCCTTACCAAATATGGTCATTATTGGTCCATTTTTCGACCTAGTCCCCATATAAATGTAACATCCGATATGAACTATAATTTTCTTACTTGTTTTTTTTTTAATTTACATACTTGCCATAATATAATGTTAAAATAAAAAAAATTCCCGCTTTTGGTCTTTTTTTGTTTTCCTCTATTGAAGTTGAAACTCTTTCAAGCAGCTGACCTTTTTCTTTTGTTTACATTCAGAGTAACGGTAAATATCACATGATCAATAAACAAGAACACAAAATAGGTTACCATATTGCAATAATATCATATTTAATAGTTTATGCAAAATTATACTCTTTTATCGAGATTTTTTTAACCATTTATAGTGCATGCAGTTTTCAACCACTTTTTTAAATAACTTCATACTTACGAATAACTTTCAACTTTGAACGATCATAACTTTTTTGAATATACAAATTTTTAAGAAATCTTTTGAAATTTTCTTAATTGGAATGTTTTTTATAAGATAATATAATAAACGCATTAAAATTCGAATATTGTGTTATTTTATTTTTGGCCGCACTCACGACATAATGCGTCGCACAGTGGGTTAGAGTAACATGTTTTCTCGGATAAATTCAGGCAAGCTATGTTCGGATAATATTTAGTTATTTTTTTTAGCTAATACTATTAAAATTGGTGAAAAAAAACAAATTTCAATTTCCAGGCACATGTTCAAACCTAGTCCCCGCACAAATGACCCCTATGAGATCGACTTACATTGCCATATATATCCAAATTATCATATTGATATCAGTCAAATTGGGGTTGTGTATGTCTATTACATCCATTTATCAGTAGTCCAAAGCAGATTCCCGATCTTCACTTAAATCTATCAAAAAAAATATTGCACAGATTTTTCTCAAATTTGGTTTGTATATGTTTTTGCGAAAAATAGGAGACCTTACCAAATACGGTCAGGCTTGGTCCAATTCTCGACCTAGTCCCCATATAACTATAGCATCCAGTATGAACTTTTTCATATCCAAACAAAAAAAAAATTAATTACAAGCCACTCAAATTTAGTTTATGCTTATGTTCTATATCTTCTTTTTTTTTTTTTGTGTCAGTTGCTATTCTTTTTTCATAATTAGTTCTAGTCTGCCACTTACATAAACAAGTAAGAAATTATAGTCGGTCTAGACCGACCCTATTTCATCGGTCCAACTAATTCGATATAGAAAATAAGAATATACCAAATTTGAGTGGCATTGTTATTAATTTTTTTGGCTGGGGATATGAAAAGTTCATATCGGATGCTATATTTATATGGGGACTAGGTCGAAATGTGGAACGATCCAGACCATATTTGGTAAAGTCACTTTGAAAAAATATAAACAAACCAAATTTGAGAAAAATCAGTGCAATATATTTGGTTTTTGATAGTTTTAAGTAAGGATCGGGAAGCAGCTTTATATGGCGGCTATGACTAAGAATTGCCCTATAGCGATTAGTTTTGGACTACTGATTAATAGATATAATAAACACATACAAACCCAATTTGACTAAGATCTATATGATGATTTGGGTCTTATGGCAATTTATGTCGATTTCATAGGGGTCATTTGTATGGGGGCTAGGTCTAAACATAAACCGAATATCCCCAATTTCAATACCATTCCTCCTATGGTCGAATAAATTTTATAAACCAAATTTCATCAAAATATTTTCATGTCTGCGAACTGTAGTTGGATTACAAAGTTTACATGGACACACAGACGGACGGACGGACGGAGAAACATCGATAAATCGACTCAGAAAGTGATTCTCAGAAAGTGATTCTGAGTCGATCGGTATAATAAAAATGGGTCTAGTTCAAATATTTTTGGTATTTACAAACAGAGCACAAAGTCATTATACCCAAACCACATAGTGGTATAGGGTATAAGAACTGTATAAAATTTCACATATAATTTCACATCTATTTGTACAGATATCGATATCGAATTGAGCTGAAATTGAATTTTTTTTTAATCGATATATCACTCCACCCTATCGCATAAGTATACCCTAAATTATTGATTAGTAAAAAATTAAGTTTAAAACTTTAAGTCTTTCAAATATTAACAAAAAGTTTAAGTTATATACGAATTGGAAAGTGTGCCACAGAAAAGTTGCGTTTTGTTAGTTAATTGAATTGCAATTACCCGGAATACGCAAATCTCTTATGTTCAAAACAAAGGTACATTTTAAATTAGTTTTTATCATAGTCGTACTCGTAGTAATAATACAGCTGAGTACGATGTAGGACATGCAATAATAACAAAACTTTTGCATCTGTTTTTTATCGATGTTATTTTGCTGCTGCTGTTGATGTTGCTGTTGCTGTTGCTGTTGTCAATTTAACGTCATTCATATAATTAGTTTAGTGGTATTATGATTACAAGCCATTCTGAACACACATACAGTGACCAACAAACACAAAACTAACACCAAAACAATATTTAAATACAAGCAGGTCACGATATCGAATCTGTTGCAATATTAAATATTCGTAAATGCGGCAACATATATCTTAGTGATAAGTGAAAATAAAATAATAGTTGGACCAAATCAAAAAACCTTTAGAAACTTAATTATAGTCCAATCATATATATATTATTCATACTGAAGTAGAAAAGCAATTTTTATTCTAAACTAACAGAGCCCAGCCCTCAAAATTTGAGTGCAAAATCTAGGAATGTTTCATTTAATAAATTATTTTATGAGACCCTAAAGGTATGCTGATTAATTTTAGCCAATTCAGAATTCACCAGTTTTTAAATATCGATTGTGTTATTGTCAAAAATTATTTTTCAATTCAACACAGGGCTTTTCATATACATTTTTTGCAAACACATTAACAAATTTAATAAACACACACACAGTATTGTATAATTTTAGTTATGTGTTCGTAGCAATTTTAAATGCATTTTCCTCCCATGCATTTGCTCAATAGTTCATTCTGAAAGCCAATCGGAGATCCTACAATAGTTACTGATATCCACATTTGTACACCATTCGGTCAGTGAGGCGAACTTAGCGCTTTTCGCCTCAGATGTAGCGCTTTTTGGCGACCGAAGAAGCACTTTTTTCCATTTATAAAAAAGCGCTAAATTTGCCCTTTTCATCTACTTTTTAAGTGCTTTTTAGTGTTTCAACTACAACAGTTCATATTAAACAAATATTTTGAAGATGTTACTAATTTTATAAAGGAAAAAGGTAAAAAAGTAAAAAGAAATCGACGAGTACAAAAATTGTCGTAATAATTTAAAATTAAGTATCAAACCGATTTATTTTAGATTGACATACTTAAGTTCAAAAAGTCAGTCAATGAATATTCGTTTTTTGAAATATCAAGGTTCGTTGTAGATATCCGAACACAGACAGCGGTTATTATTTAATATATATAAAATATAGATTAAAAATGTAAAATTAAAGTTCTGTTAATTAAAAAATTCCATCGAATATTTCTACTAAAATTCATAAACTTCAAACATAACGTATGGGCAAAAAATACGGAATGGTGTAAATACGGTAACCATAGATCAATGTCACTAAACGAATTTGATTCCCGAAAGCTGATTTTCAAATTGTGTTAAGAAAATCCGTCCAAGAATAAAATTGACATTGTTAACCATTTCAAGGGCATGGCATTTAAAAAAACTTTTATCTACAAGACAAGGAAATAAAATCTCGTTCGGGAAGGTAATGTCGTTTCCAAGATACAAAGCTGAAAGCTGAAACCATGGGCCGCAGCACAAAATCTTTCCGGGAGTTGGGACACAAACATCAATATTACAAAAATATAGTTAAGGAATAATCCGAGGTCGAGTTCAGAAGAAAAAGAAAAGGAGGCACCAGCAACAACTGAGAGGCGAAAAAAAATTATTTAATCCAGACTAAGTCTCCTGTCTCGAAATTACTTCTCTCCAACTCTGAGTACAAATGTGTGATGAATGATGAGTCGTACGTCACAGTAAAAGTTAATTAATGGTAGGAAAATTATTACTTTGAGTCTTCTCAACATGAAGCACGTAAAACATCCAATTATAATTGTAAGAGCAAATTTCCACGAAAGGTTTTTTAATGGGTGACGATTAGTGAGCGTGGTATCAGTAAACTAATATTTTTCAAAGGCGGATTAGAAGTAAATGCAAACGTTTATGATGAAAAGTATATTCCTGAACTTGAAAGACTCATCAAAAAATACCATGAAAATAATAAAATTGTTTTCTGGCTAGATTTTGCATCGTCCCATTACGCCAAGGTACAATGGTGAATTTAAATGCCGATAGATAACAACCCACCAACTTAGACTTATAGAAACTTTTTGGCAAACGTAAAGAGAAGTGTGTATAGAAAAGGATACTGAGCAAAAAATGTGGATTGCCTCATTTAGAATATTAAAATAGAGTTAAAAACCATATAAACAAGTGGAATTCAGAGCTGAAGTAGCGAAAAATTCGGTAGGAATAAATAAATAAAAAATTACTTCCAAAATGCTCAGAATTTTTCTGGTCAGAGTTATAAGACCTGGGGCTTAATTTTCGCAGGCGTGGTCGAAATAATTCCGTATCGAAATTCATTTCGATAGTGTAAATATTTCTGATGTCCTCACTCATTGCGAAACAAAACCACTATTATTTCAGTATTGTAAAAGACGCAAATAAGTATGTTTAACAACACTGCATAAATGTAACATTAGAGAAAATGTAAACAGAAAACATATGTTTACTCTAAAATTTAAAAAAATAAGACAAAAGGAAAAAATATTAATAAGATGGATTCAGCTTTGTTTTTTTATTCGTTGCCATCAAAGTTTCAAAATCATTCGAAAAAATAAAAAATTTCACCGACCTATTTAATTTGCATTCTTGATCCATTCCTTTAATTTGTTTATTTATATCTTGATCTCTTTCCTCCATGGTAGGAGTTTTCTTTTTAATTTCAATTAACTGATTCGTAAGCTTGCTGCTGTTTGTAACTGCCAAAAATATTTGACCTAGACCCATCTTTTATTATACCGATCGAATCAGAATCACTAACTTATTCGATTTAACGATGTCCGTCCGTCCGTCCGTCAGTGTGTCCATGTAAACCTTGTAATCAAACTGCAGGTCGCAAATATAAATATATTTTGATGAAATTTGAAATAGTAGCTTTTATCGGTCATAGGATGTTGAAATTGGTGAGAATCGGTCCATGTTCAGACCTAGCCCCCATACAAATGACCCCTATGAAATCGACATAAATTGCGATAAGATCCAAATTGTCATAAAGATCTTACTCAAATTGCGTTTGTATCCATTTATTACATCCATTAATGAGTAGCCCAAAAAAGATCCCTATGGGACAACTCTCAGTCATAGGCCCCATATAGAGCTGCTTCCCGATCTTCACTTAAATCTATTAAAAAACAAAAATATTGCACTGATTCTTCTCAAATTTTGTTTGTATATATTTTTGCAAAATACAAGAAACTTTACCAAACATAGTCAGGATCGGTCCATTTTTGGGCCTAGTCCCCATATAGATATAGCACCCGATATGAACTTTTTCATATCTGCAGCCAAAAAAATTAATAAAAATCCCACTCAAATTTGGTTTATGCTTATTTTCTATGTCCAGTTAGTTGGGCCTATAGATAGGATCTCTAAACGCATTGTATAGGGTATCATATTTTCGGTCTAGACCGACTATAATTTTCTTACTTGTTTTCCTTTCATATTAGGTTCTTATTCTTCAATTTTTTTTTTAATTTCGTTATGGCATTCGTTAGGCTCAATATTTTTTTTACCTTATCTTTTTCGCATGCTATTTTTGCTAATGAGCATAATTGTGCAAGATTGCATTCGAATGATCATTCGTTATCGAATCCCAGAATCAGAATTTTTGTTACATATTATTCAAAAGTACAAAAATTCATATAAACTAACATCAGTGCTGTGCTTTTTAGCGGTTTTGGTTTCATTCTAATTTAGCGCTTTTTAGATATTGTTTTTCGCTTTTCTCTCGAAATAAGTTAACATCGCTTCTTTCAGTAGTTAATACTAAAGCCACGTCTTAAACGCCTGCCATTGTTGTAAACTTTTATTTTTTTTCTGTTAAACAATTTAGGCTAATTAGCAACAAATTATCTTTTTATTTATTACAAAAAGATTTTATGAAAACTTTATCATTTAATTCGTAACTTATTTGTATTAAAGCTTAATGTAGTAAATTTAAGGATGCATAAGGGAATTAAATCACGATGAATTTAAGCCAATATTTAAATGCCACCATAATTTCAAAACAAATAAGAAAGTCATAGTTGTTTTAGACCAAAAAGAAATTTATCTAAATTCCACTGCTTTTAATTATTTTCGGTTCACTGTACGTATTATTCAAATTTTTTGAATAATCTCATACACATGCCACACATTTCATTCATCTCTCTTTGTATGTTGGTATTTTGTTTTTTTTTTTTTTGCTCTTTCTTCTTGTGTAAATTTTAATTTTCCACAGATTATTACAGTTCTATAATAATGCAAATAATAACATGACATAAGAATTACATGTTACTGTCAAAGATCATGCTTAACTGTTATACGAATTATGGACGACAGAACATAAAACGGACGGACAGACAGACAGGCAGTGAATGTTCATATGTAGTTTTTGCAGAAAAAAAATGTTGAATATTTATAGCCAACATACAATAATGATGTTTTGTTTAGTAACTGTTGTAAGAGCATGTAAAAACTGTAGTAAATCTGTTTATACTTCGGCAGCAAAAGTGCCAATAAAGAATTCTACTTTGACGAGAGAAGAACACTTCACATAAAAAGCGATCTATTTAAGTATGTACGTAAAATAATGTAACAATTTAGCAAAAAACATAAAACAGTGTAAGGATGTAAATAAAAAACGCGTTTGTCGCACCTAACATAATCTAGAAAACAAACGGTATATAAACAATGTTGTAGGTACAAGATAAATACATAGTTGTTGGCCATGGCTTGAAGTATTAGCGACAATAGCAGCAGCATACAAAATTAGCGCCAACGACTTTATTATTAAAGTTGGTTTACAGTGAGAGTATTTGTGGCTTGCTAACAAGCACGCAGTATGGGCCAGAAAGCATGAAAATCTAAAAAAAATATATATTTTAAATTTCAACTTACTAAACGAATACATACTCCTATTCCTTTTGATATCGTATACAACCCTGTTTAGGATGTAATGAGTTTGTTCTTATGATTTAAACTATAAAAAATACTTTAACTAAGTACGTCGGAAAAGTTAAGCTTTCAAATACTGATGGTAAGCTTTCAGTGCAAAAATGAATTAGAAATAAATTAAAATTATATATAAAGATAACTGAGTCATTCAAGATTATAAACAATAACTTATTCATTCGTTTAATTTTAGTTATTTTATAAAATTAAATTTATTTCAATAAAAATAAATTTAAATCAAAATAGTCAAACTAAAGAATATAACTTTATTTCTAAGAAAATCATTCGAAATAGAGTGTGCACAGTTTTGATTAATGTGCAGCTTAAACTCTCGATGTTAAGAAATTTTTTAATTTCCAAATAGGGATTTATGAGTTTTTAGACATTCATAATAATAATTTTAATAGTGCGTGGAACAGAAGAAAATATATACTTGTATACACAGAAAAAAGATTGATTGGAATTCGGTTGAGACTAAAAAAATTTATTAAGGTAATAAGAATTTTTATTATAATTCTTCAATATTTAATAATACAATATATTTACTTTAATAACTACTGTATAAACACAATTCTTCTAAAATAAAAGTATCTGCAACAACAAAAATAGTTCCATTTACTAATCAAATTCTTTATAAAAAATATTCAACTAATTTAATTGAGGCAACCTTATAAATCCAAGAATAACATACTTCAATCCCAAATATTGGCAACTGCAATTTCTTATTCGGTTACAAAAACATATTTTAAACCAAAAATGTTTTAACAGATACTAAATTTGTATTAACAATTATTTTTCGGTTATAACAAAAGAAACCAAAACTATTAAACTATTTTGGTATTTCTAACCAACAGAAATTTGCATGAATCAAATTCTGTTGTAAATACCGAATAAATATAAAAATATGTTTTGTCAAACAGAATTTTCGAATTAAATTTTAATTTTTTTAAATAAAATGTAAAAAACAACTTTTGAATATTATATGAACATTTAAATTTTCAAATCAATATCACAACGTTTACAAAAACTTCAATGTAATTTATGTATACAAAGAAAAATGGATCATAGAAGTATGTAAATTAAATACGAAACCTGAAAGTGTGTTTAAGCGCGTCTGGGAAGAAGCTTTTGTGTGACAATCTGCCATTCAACCGCGCACTACCAATAGTCGTGTCAAAGATAGAGAGATATGGTCTGAACTCTGCGGAATACCTGTAAAAGTTATTTATTATCATATAACAATAAATCAATACGTCCAGGATTTGATTTCAGCAACAACTCCTGACTTGTCAACGCAAATATGATAGTTCGTTTCCACGCCTGTGTTGACGGAAAAAATATTTCTAAGGACGTACGTAACCAGGAAGCTGGTCGTCACGATGTGCTCATCTTATCAGACCTTATTTAGAAATGACTAACCGCATGTCTATATACACGAACAATATGAAATGTTTCGTGTTGGATGAGGTCGATCAAATGTCTTTTGATTTCACCAAAGACCAAATATGTATCGCGATGTATTGGAACACAAAGTGTTTCATCCAATCAATTCGTTTCTGTAATAGAATGTCGATCAATTAACTCAAGAAAAAGTAACATATATGTGATCATAATTTGTGTTCGTTGTATTTATTTTACTCTGTGGTTGAGTTTCTTCAAAAAAAATTTTTTCCCAATTAATACCAACTTATTATTTTAGGAAATTTTGCGGACAATATGCCGATATGTTATGATTTTTAATAAGTGGAACAGAAAAATATTTTTCTCAAAATTATAAAATTTATAAAGTATGTATGGACCACCTAAAGATTAATGATTACTATTTTATTGCAAGATATTGTCTTATAGCGCTTAAATAAAAGTAAATTATTACTAAAAACTAGCAGATTCCAGCGCTCGAAATTCGAGTGCAATTTCTAGGCAGCTTTATTTTTCAACTTAGCCAATTCACAAACCAACACTTTTATGGTTTATTATTATTGTGTATGAAGATAACAAACTCATTAACAAACACATTAAAAAATTTAATAAAACACACATAGCAAATGTGTAATTCTATGTATGTGTTAGTAGCAATTTTAAATGCAACTTACTCAAAATAAAGGAAAAAATTAAAAAATCTGTAAATCTGCAAAATGGTTAAAAAGAAATAGCTTTCAAATAATATAAGTTTGGTCAAAATCGGGATAAAATGGTAGAACAAAACATCAGTCACAAGGAATCGCCTAGCCTGTTAATAAAATAGATTTTTTAAAAAAATTTATTATTAAAAAAGTGTTTTAAATATTTTATATTAGCAAAAACATAGATAAATGGTAAATAAAATTAATAAATCTATTCGTTGTACCAACTAAATACCACAGTTCTAACAATCGAATTTATATTTATATACAATTGCCCTTACCATTCTACGTTTATATAGATTATATAATTCAGTTATCACAAAAGAATATTGTGATAGTAAAGGGTGATTTTTTAAGAGCTATAGGAAAGTTTTCCAAAAAAAAACACATAAAATTCAGAAAAATGCATGAAATCTTTATTTGAATCGATAGTACGGTCCATATAATTTAATGTTTGAAGATTATTTCATCCAAATGTTGACCGCGACTGCGCCTCAAATGGTCCTTCCGCTTAGTCCAATTTTGGCATACTCTTTCCAACATTTCGGCCGGTATCTCACGAATAAATGCTTCAATGTTGTCTTCCAATGCGTCAATTGTAGCGGGATTGTCTGTATAGACATGAGCTTTAACATAGCCCCACAAAAAATAGTCTAAAGGCGTTAAATCGCACGATCCAGGCGGCCAATTGACCGGTCTCGAACGTGAAATAAAATGTTCACCGAACTCGCCTCTCAATAAGTCCATTGTTGCGCGTGCTGTGTGGCATGTAGCACCGTCTTGTTGAATCCACATGTCATGCAAGTCAAGCTCTTGCATTTTGGGCAAAAAAAAGTTGGATATCATCTCTCGGTAGCGCTCACCATTCACAGTTACGTTACGATTCGCATCATCTTTGATTAATTGATGGTCATCATTAACACTGGCCGATACAGCTGCGATATTTTCTTCAGTTGGCACTCTACGTAAGCGTGTTGGTGGTTTAATGTCCAACAATGTAAATTTGGTGCGAAATTTAGTCACAATAGCCCGAATAGCCGCTTCAGTGGGTCGATTAAACTGACCATAAAATGGAAGAAGCGCGCGATGAACTTTCTTAACAGAGCGCGCATTTTGATAATAAAATTCAATAACTTGCAAGCATTGTTCGTTTGTAAGACGATTCATGGTTAAATTATAGACCAAACTGAAGATGTTTGACAATGAAACAAAACACGAAACGTGCGTCAGCTGTTTAAACCAGTGTTGCCAAAAAGATAATAGCTAAAAAATCATCCATTATATGACTAACATAACCAACTGCATCGGAAAAAGGTGTTGATTTTGATTTTTATACCTCATTGTGGTTAGGGTAAGAAAAATACTTATTATACCGATCGGCTCTGAATCACTTATCGAGTCTAATTAACGATGTGCGTCCTACCGTCCGTCTGTCTTTATGTCCATGTAACCAAGAAAAAAAAAATCCAGGGGCTAAAAGACAAAATATTTTGAAGAAATTTGGTATATAAACTTTTATCGGGATTTTCGCTACTGACCTAACCCTCATACAAAAATAGCACTTACGAAATCAACTTTGAATGCCCTATGATCCAGATTATAATATACACTGAGCACTATTTATCGCTTTGTTAAAGTTAGCACGGCACGCAGATTTACAGATATCTATAATGCAAATATCTATAATATTAATGGGACTACAAAAATTCGCTTGGCAACAAATTTGGTTGCAACAACGAATCCGTTTTCTGTGTGTAAAAATTATAAACACGCTACATTCTTAATCAGACCGGTCTCTAGAATTGAGCCTTCGTCATTAAACATTGTAATAATTGTTATGTTATAATTTATTAGAACGCTTCTATATACAATTCTTCTAATTTGGGTGGCCGTTAGGCTTGGACCTGGGTTTATCACACGCATGCTCGTACTTGCATTTTTAGCTCATGCACTTTAAAGCACTCACCTGAAGTTCGGCCTACAAGCAGTGTGGCTAGAAATCAGTTTTCATTCCTTCCAGCTTTTACAGCTTTGGAAATTAGCGCGAAAAGCGCTAAGTTGAAACCATATTTGCTTGATTTACCAACGTGTGGCTTCTGCCTATTAAATAAAGGCAAAATACATCTTCGGGGACACCGTTTGGAATCGATTGAGAAGATAAAATCCGAATCGTTGTGCATTGTATGGGTCATTCCGGAAATTTACTTCAACAACTGAACAACATTGTCTGTTTTTGTTATTTTTATTAACCAAGATTGAGGGGATGTCCCCTATATATGCAGTGCATTGTGTTGATTTCCAGAAAATGGGTTTTGGGAAAGAGGAAAAAGGGAGTAGTGTTTGTGGATATTTACCATAAATTTTATTAGATTATAACTGTCAGGAAAGACTTGTGTGGGGAGTTTATTTCGCATATGGCTAGTTCGACTGTAGCTCCAAAATAGATTTTGGACTTTAGACTTTAGACAATCACATTAAATTCTTATGCCCAGAACATCAATAATATCCGATTCCTCAATACCTATAACACCAATACATACAGATGCGCATTAATATCAACTCTTATCGCTTTATCTCACTCTGAGATTGTTAACAGGTCTTGATTGAGTGTGTAATTCATTGTCACCCTTTTGCCCCCCGACTTCAAAATTGCTTGGCCTAAAATTAAAAGAAAATTAATAATAAATGTTGCTGTCATTTGCGAAAGAGAATACAAGATTGAAAATTTGATCAAGAAGGTCATTCAGAAATATAAGGAAAAGAGAGGAAGAAAGAACCGAACCATGAATTAAGCTGAAACTCATTGAATGAGACCCCATCAAAACAATACGTATTGTGTGGTCTGAGAAAACTCGATATATATCGAGAAAAGTCAATACCAACACAAAATGCAATAAGCTTTCATATCAATGCATCGTGCCAAATGCGATTGAATGCCTTGGAAATATCTAAAGCAACCATATTACTTTCATCGTAATTGTGAATAGATCGACTCCAGCGCAGAATGATTTCTACGGAAGCCTGTCGATCATTAAGAAGGGATTTGGCCTCTAGATAGTTGACAAGATAGTAATTGATCATTCTCTCCATCTACTTTGAGAGTGCAGAACAGATTGAAATTCGTCGGGAATTTTTGTGGTTATTAGCCTCACCCTTTTTAGAATTAGGAGGGGAAGACTCCCATACGGTACTACGAGCTGAAAAGTTGGCCAATGACTAGCTAGCATCAGTTCTCGTGCACCATATGGCCCCGGAGAATTATTTACGTTGAGTTCCGAAAGACCTAACTAAAAAGTTAGCTTTATTAATCGAGTCAGTGAACATTTGGTCACTCTGGGATAGCAGATCTAGCAATATTATTTACTCTTTTAACAAATGTCCAAAAACTCTTGCTGCCCCGAGGAACGAAAGAACTTTAGCACGAAGGTATTGATCGCAAAGAAACTTTTCGCATCTTAGTAATTTGGCATATTCATGGCTTCCTCTCCGGATCTGAATGCATTTCTTAAAGGCTGATAAAACCAAGATTTTTGATTAGGTTTAGCCGAAATGCGCTTTGATGAAATAAATAATGGCATACCAAGCACTATCACCTTTTCCTCCACTTTCGCAGCAGCATCAACATTATTATCTAGGAAACAAAGTTTTCAGTTGAAATGCTTGAATAAATCGTTGGGCTCAACCCAAAGAGCCTTTTCGCAAATAAAAGCTGAGCACTTCATTGCTGGTGCTGAAAAGGATGCGGAAATGGTGCAGTGATCTGTAGTTGTCAAGGTGTGAAGTGAAAAAAAGTCCGCGAGTATTTTGTCATTGTCCTTGTCTGACTCGAATGATGAAATCAAGGAAAATTGTGAATATTTAAATCACCAGCAATCGCGATTTCACTATTCGGACAACTCTCTAGGATTCTAAAACGGATTCAGAAAGTGTTTCGAAGCCATTATAGGTATGCTCCATTCCTATATTTGGGCTTCTATATCAAAACAGAACTGCAAAATGTATGACCTGATCTTGAACTTAACCCAAAGTGAATTAAATTCTGCATAATTTCAGTTAAGATGTTGCTGGTATACACTTGTGCTCACATAATTAACCCTTTTTTAAATTCTAATATATTTTTTTTATTATTCTTATATGTTAGCAATCAATTTACAGTGAAATTAAAAATTACAAAATTTTGGCTCTTTCCAAAATAAAAAACTTAGAAATTAGCCAAAGAGAGCTGCTCACATAATTAAGTCATCTGAAAAAAAAAGGTTGAAATTGTAGAAATAAGTAATAAACTTTGTCGAGAATCCCATTTTTTTCATTAGCTTACCTCAATATTGAGTAGGATAACCTTTTTGCTTCAATACCGTGGAGCATCGCCTTGGCATGCTACGGCCATCCCAGAAGCTTGATGGACTGTGTTGCCAACCACGACTTAACCACCTTCGAAAAATGCTTCGGGTCATTGTCGTGTTGGAAAATCCACGCAAGCGGCAAATTGTCAGCATATTCGGTGGCTAAATTTTCCTTTAGTATATTCTTATACATTTCCCCATTCATTATACCGTCAATCTTGACTATAGGGCCCACACCGAATGCGGTAAAATGCGGTTTCACAGTTTTTTTTATGTATTTTGGATCCAATTCCTTAAGTGGAGGACGTCGAACATATGGTCTACCATCATTTCCAAAAACATTAAACTTGGATTCGTCGCTCCAAACAATTAAATTCCAAAAATTTATTCCTTTAGCAAGATGGTCAGTCGCAAATCGGAGCCGCTTCTTAGTGTTCTTCAAGGAAACCAACGGTTTCTTCCTGGCCATTCGTCCATGCAAATTGTTTTCTTGCAAACGTCGTCTTATGGTCTGCGACGAAACATTTGCGCCATAATACGTTTCCATTAGAGATCGGATTTGCGACGAAGTTAAAAAAAGATCAGCTTTACTCAGGTTTGCAGTGCGTCTGTCATCATTTAAAGTCGTTTTCTCGGTTTTTGGCGCGGAATATTTTCAAAAGTTTCATATTTTTTAATGCGTAATGGCATTTGTAATTCTACCACGAGAAAAGTTCAAAATCTCTACTAGTTTTGCAATATTATTGTATCTTTGGAAACAATCCCATATTATTTTCCGTACAGTCGAATTCGAACTTTTTTGTTTACCCATAGCGTTTCAGCTGATGTTCTTTGTTTTTAATTTATTTGTTTTTAATTTATTTATTATTTAAACCGCAAAAAAAAATCTTCAAAACACTAATTTACTCACGATACGCGTGGTGACTTAATTATGTGAGCACAGCGCATATGACTTTTTGACGTTTTCCACATTTTTCGGGGAATACCCAAATTTTTAGTTTTGCTTCATTCAATGTAAACAATTGCTAGCATAGCAGGGTTGCACAAAATAGTAAGGTTAGGATCGGAAGAAATAGGTTTAAGAGAAAAACTACAAAAACAGTTCATTGCATACCCATGACTAAATTATGTGAGCACAAGTGTATCTCTAATGTATCATTAGCATATTACAGAATTGACAATTGAATACAAGGCAAAGCTTTCGAGTTGAAAATGAAACAGGAATAGCCATGAATAAATAAAATACCCACCAGAGTTTAAAACTAACTATAAATAAGAACATTTACTCTGATGTTCCAAGTTTTTGTCCATAAAATAAAAAGAAACTCTCCCATTATGCAGCCACCAAAGCACTTCACATTATTACTCTAACATTGAGACGTTAAACTTTTTTTTTTTATTTTTATTTAAAAATATATTTTTCTTAGTTTTATATGCAGTGTTAATATTTTTGTTTTCTTTCTATTTTGTTTATTCAACATTTGTAAAGCTCAACGATTTCATAGACCATTGTTATAGTTGTTATTATGGTGTGGATTTAACCTTAAGCTTAAACTGTATAGAACTGGATTGTTATGAGGGTGAGCTAGAGAAAAAAAAGAGCGAAAAAATATTTAAGAAACTTTACATTGTCTCACATTTATTTGTATTTTTCACATTTTTTTTATTTATTTTATTTTTTCACTTCAAACTTTTTATTGGCATCATGAAGAAACAAACAACAAACAAAACTGTCGTCAATTTTATTTATGTATGAACGCGCATATTCCTTATGGGCAAACAGGTTGTTAACTTCGCTTATAAGTATATGCTCGAAACAAACAAAAGTTGTATACAATTGTTGATGTTAAATAACACCCCGAATATGTACCTATGTACGTATATATGTATGTATGTTTTTTTATTTTAATATTTATGCAACATATATACATATGTATGTATACATTTGATGTATGCAATTGTTGGAACTTACAACAAAATCATGTCTGTAGATGAATTGTATTCAAAAATGTAACTAAGCCACAGCCCAAGGCTGTGCGACATTGAAAATATTTCAAATTCATCAGTTCAAAAAAGTGTTAAAAAGGGAACGGTTCACTTAAAATTGTAACTTTTAAATAAAGTAAAAACAGAATTATTCAAACTATAAATATTCCAGATTTATGAGTTCTTGGGTATGTTTCTTGATGCACCCTCCCATCACAGTCTCTTCATCTTTTATTTCAGCCTCTTCAGCTTATTTACTCAAATTGATTTCATTACGTTGCCATTTTTGATACAACGTATTTTTCAATTAAGCAAAGTTTGTCACAATTTTACCGATTTAGTTGTACCAATATTGTTTTCATTAGTCCACTTAATGGTGGAATTTGAGTAAAGGCATACGATTAGATCCGAACAAAATATTATTATCCCAAAATTGGGTATTTTTTATATAAAGGGAGATCCAATAAGAGTGCACTATTAAATTTATGATGATATGGTTCTATCTCACCGATGCACAGTGTGGTAGATCGCAAATCTAACTGGACAAAATTAATAAATCGCGTTGGGTTCACTTTTCACTTATGAATTATATAAAAAATGAATTCAAATACATATATAAATGATTACACAAATTTTTTTTTTTTTAAAGAAGATTTTTTCAATGAAATGAGGCAAAAACTAAAAGGATCCAATGTCAAGAAAAAAAAATTTTTTTGAAAATAAAAAATTAGTTTCTCTAAAACATCCTATGAGATTATTTGTTGCTATCTATATTAGTATTTAGGTTGAATATAACTAAGATTCATGATTATTAAAATTATGAAGTGAGTTTTTACGTAAGGAGTCGGAGGTATACCTAAATAATTTTAATATTTTTAATAAATATTTGATAATAATTGTTTTCTTTACTTGCTTTTGCTTTGTTACATTAATAATACAGATAATAACACATAAATACACATAAAGATTTTATTTCTTGCTTCTTGAGCTTCTTCTGACAGCTGTCCTATAGGAAGAATGCAAGACCTTATTATGTCTTTTCCATGAAAAAGAATTTTATGGGCGCTAACTGGCATAATGTACCATGGGTATTCTTTTAAGTATAAATTTCGTGTGATAACAATAAAACTTTCAAAAGCATCTTCATCAATAGGGTAACCACTGCCTAAAGTTTCCAAAATAATATGAAACTGTTCAATTAATTCTTTATTGACACCAGTGATTTCTGAACTCTTTTCTGCTACTCTAAAGAACCGTCTAGCAGTATTACCGTCATTCGTATTACCTCCTTGTTGTGTTGGCATGTCTACAAGCAACCCCATCTCATTTCGAAATCTCTGTTGAATTTTTTTTTCTTCATCCACTTTTGCTTTATTTTCCGGTCCTCTAGCTTGCCAGGTCATTATAGGAAGTTTATATGCTATGTGTAATACACACTCCATAAAACGGATCCATGAATGTAGCGGAGACATTCCAAAGGTTAAAGATCGTTCATCGACAATTTTATTTAAAATCACAGAAGGTTTATTTACCTCACTCAGTTTCGCTCCACATATGAAACACATTTGAGAAGAAGAAGTTACAGATGAATTTTACCGTCTATCATAGTAAGTATAAAAGTAGACTCAACAAGAAAACTTTGTTCGCCATTTGTGATAAGAGTTGGAGACAAATCTCTAATTTCTTGCTGTACTAATTTAACTTCTTGAGAAATTAACTCAGTGGACTCTTTGGCAAAAACAAACTTGATTGGACGGCAGTATCTTGTAGATGAAGGAGCAGGATTTTGCCATACAATTATTTTTCTTTGTGTAGAACTAAAATTCATTTGAATAGGAACCATTGAAATACTAAATAAACTTTCATCTGTTTGGCCCTCCTCCAAAGAAAACTTCTGTTTATACTGCTTTTGTTGAGCCCCATCGCATCCCCATTTTATCAAAATATTAAGACGATTTTCATCAGTTTTCAGACCATCAATACCGAGTAAAACCTCTTTTTGAGCCAAACAAAGCCTTTCAATAGTATGATTCACCAATGACTGTAGTGAACTTTTTGCATGCATCTCCGTGATTTCTGTGTCAGCTGGATAACATTTTTGTTTAGTTTTTTGAACATTAGTGTAGGAGGGAAAAAGATTTTTGCATTTTGCGTTGACTTTTAGCCGAATAACATCGTATTGATGTTTCGACAAATTAGCGTCAACCATTAAAGATAAGGCTTCATCGGAATAAAGGCTCCCTAAAGGCACAGGCTCAGAGCTTAATCTCTTACAAATTTTTTTCACTTCCATACCTTTACTGGATGAAGCTTCCGACAGATCTTTCACAAGTCTGGCTGAATCTCGCTTTCCCATTTTGTGAAACACTTGCTCACTAGCTTTAATAATTTCTCGATGGTCAGTTGAATCTAAAAGTCCTTGTATCTTTCTTTTTTCGATTTTTCACTACAGTCATCAACATTTTTTGGTTTTCTTCCAGTTTTTTCACAACTTTTCGGTTGTACACTTTCAGGCAATACATTCGGTGCATCAAGCCAAACTGAATTTGATGTTAAGAAACGGTCACGATGTCTTCCACTTTTTATCCATGTTTCGGCTAGTTTAAAACAAATAATATTTATATTTGCCTTAAGATTTATTTTCACGTCTTCTGGTATATCTTGAAGACCATATCTAACCATTATTAATGTCAATAAGACGTCTTTGCGATGTATTTTGGGAGTTTTTACCCATTCTTCAAAAATTTCCTTTCGCGAAAGAGTGGAGGTCATACTGGAAAAGTAAAAAAAAATGTATGGCGGTCGCAAAAATGCGCAAGATGTTTTTGATTTACCTTAAAGTGAACACTTCAAAGATTAACACAAATAAAGTTTTACACCGGAACTATTCGGAATAAACAGCTTTAACTCTAATTGAAAAAAGGAAATATTTTATTTTTTGCACTTTCTGAACTTCTCACAAAAAAAAATTTTGTAGGAGGTTTTGTATTGTCGACCTGTGTAGTACCTTTGTGATGAATTTATAGTTTGGCTTAAGGTCTTCTAATAAATTCAAATTAAAAACAATTTGTTTATATTTTTAATTAATTTATTTATTATTCTTTTTTCCAATATTTCGGTTGACATCGTCAACCATTATCAAGGATTTTACGTTTTACGTTTTAAAAAACTCAAACGTTGAGTTGAGGACTACTTTACTTTTCGGAGAGTATTTGTCAACTCACAAATACTCTCCGAAAAGCAAAGTAGTCCTCAACTCAACGTTTGAGTTTTTTAAAACGTAAAACTCAACTCACAAATACTCTCCGAAAAGCAAAGTAGTCCTCAACTCAACGTTTGAGTTTTTTAAAACGTAAAATCCTTGATAATGGTTGACGATGTCAACCGAAATATTGGAAAAAAGAATAATAAATAAATTAATTAAAAATATAAACAAATTGTTTTTAATTTGAATTTATTAGAAGACCTTAAGCAAAACTATAAATTCATCACAAAAAATTTTTTTTAATACTTACAATGTAAATAATTAAATGAAAATTGTAATATATTTTCTTGAAATATAGCTTAATAATAATAAATAAATTCATCACAAAAAATTTTTTTTAATACTTATAATGTAAATAATTAAATGAAAATTGTAATATATTTTCTTGAAATATAGCTTAATAATAATAAAAAAAAATAATGTGAGTCCGATCACAAGGGAGATGTGTAAACATCTAATAATTAAAGAAAACATCAACATCATATTTTCCAGTGCATAAAAAATAAGTCGATTATGCTGTTTTCTGAAATTCAATTGATGTTTTCTGAAATTCTATTTATGTTTTCTGAAATTCAAATGATGTTTTCTGAAACTCGAATGATGTTTTCTGAAATTATATTGATGTTTTCTGTAATTCTGTTTATGTTTTCTGAAGTTCAATTGATGTTTTCTGAAATACAATTGATGTTTTCTGAAATTCTATTGATGTTTTCTGAAATTCTATTTATGTTTTCTGAAATTCAAATGATGTTTTCTGAAATACAATTGATGTTTTCTGAAATACAATTTATGTTTTCTGAAATTCTATTGATGTTTTCTATTGATGTTTTCTGAAATTCTATTTATGTTTTCTGAAATTCAAATGATGTTTTCTGAAATTCTATTGATGTTTTCTGGAATAGGATTAATGTTCTCAGCAATTCAAATAATGCTTTTTAAAATTCAATTGATGTTTTCTGAAACTCTATTTATGTTTTCTGAAATTCAAATGATGTTTTCTGAAATACAATTGATGTCTTCTTAAATACAATTGATGTTTATTGAAAATCTATTGATGTTTTCTGAAATTCACTTGATGTTTTCTGAAACTCGAATGATGTTTTCTGAAATTATATTGATGTTTTCTGTAATTCTATTCATGTTTTCTGAAATTCAAATGATGTTTTCTGAAACTCGAATGATGTTTTCTGAAATTCTATTTATGTTTTCTGAAGTTCAATTGATGTTTTCTGAAATACAATTGATGTTTTCTGAAATACAATTGATGTTTTCGGAAATTCTATTGATGTTTTCTGAAATTCTATTTATGTTTTCTGAAATTCAAATGATGTTTTCTGAAACACAATTGATGTTTTCTGAAATTCAATTTATGTTTTGTGAAATTCTATTGATGTTTTCTGAAATTCAATTGATGTTTTCTGAAACTCGAATGATGTTTTCTGAAATTATATTGATGTTTTCTGAAATTCAAATTATGTTTTCTGAAACTCGAATAATGTTTTCTGAAATTATATTGATGTTTTCTGTAATTCTATTTATGTTTTCTGAAGTTCAATTGATGTTTTCTGAAATACAATTGATGTTTTCTGAAATTCTATTGATGTTTTCTGAAATTCTATTTATGTTTTCTGAAATTCAAATGATGTTTTCTGAAATACAATTGATGTTTTCTGAAATACAATTTATGTTTTCTGAAATTCTATTGATATTTTCTATTGATGTTTTCTGAAATTCTATTTATGTTTTCTGAAATTCAAATGATGTTTTCTGAAATACAATTGATGTTTTCTGAAATACAATTTTTGTTTTCTGAAATTCTATTGATGTTTTCTGAAATTCAATTGATGTTTTCTGAAACCCGAATGATGTTTTCTGAAATTATATTGATGTTTTCTGAAATTCTATTTATGTTTTCTGAAATTCAAATGATGTTTTCTGAAACTCGAATGATGTTTTCTGAAATTATATTGATGTTTTCTGAAATTCTATTGATATTTTCTCAAATTCAATTGATGTTTTCTGAAACTCGGATGATGTTTTCCGAAATTATATTGATATTTCTGAAATACAATTGATGTTTTCTGAAATTCTATTTATGTTTTCTGAAATTCAAATGATGTTTTCTGAAATACAATTGATGTTTTCTGAAATACAATTGATGTTTTCTGAAATTATATTGATGTTTTCTGAAATTCAATTGATGTTTTCTGAAATTTTATTGTTGTGTTCTGAAATACAGTTTATGTTTTCTGAAATTCTATTGATGTTTTCTGAAATACAATTGATGTTTTCTGAAATTATATTGATTGTTTCTGAAATACAATTGATGTTTTCTGAAATTATATTGATGTTTTCTGAAATTCTATTTATGTTTTCTGAAATTCAAATTATGTTTTCTGATATTATATTGATGGTTTCTGAAATACAATTGTTTTTTTCTGAAATTCTATTGATGCTTTCTGAAATTCAATTGATGTTTTCTGAAACTCGAATGATGTTTTCTGAAATTATATTGACGTTTTCTGAAATTCTATTTATGTTTTCTGAAATTCAAATGATGTTTTCTGAAATTATATTGATGGTTTCTGAAATACAATTGATGTTTTTTGAAAGACAATTGGAAAATGTTTAGAAAAGAACATATCATAATTTTTTCACAAATACAATCAGATAAAGTCACACCGATTTACACTTCAGCTCACACCGATGTGTTACGCTGTTTTTGCGATTGTATTGTGAAATAGAAATTTACCCCCCTGCGCGTATAGATGTTTACACATCAAAAAAAATTATGACATTAAAGTCACCGTAGCCTTTTTAATCATAAACCAAAGTCACACAAAAAATACTCTTCTCTTTGAAATCTGAATGCACTTGTTGACAACAACTGACATTAAGGCTTACTTTTTCCTAATCAGAGCTTAAAACAATAAAAAACAAAACATGAATTACAGTTATCTATTGTATTGAGAAGCTCATTAAACGATCATAAGGAATGTTGCCAGACATTTTTTTTTTAATTTTGTCCAGCTAGTTTTGTGATTTACCACAGTGTGCGATGGCGTATTGGATCTCGCCCTTGAGCCAAGAAATGTTTGTGGCTTATTCACATAGACCTAAGATTTCAAAAAACCCAAAGAAAGAAATTACATGGCATTAAATCGCATGATCTTGGCGGCCCATGGTCATCTGAATTTCAGGAGATGATTCGTTCTGGAAATCATTGCTCCAATAAGTCGATTGTTTCGTGCGTGGTGTGGCATGTGGTGCCGTCCTGCTGAAATAACGTTTTCTTCAGATCCATACAACTATCATGTTCCTATAACTAATGCAATTCACAGTCGTGTACTCTTATTGTGTCACCCTATATTTCAAAATTTGCTTCATTTGTATACCTTTCACACCAGCGTCATTCCATTTGTAATAAATACAAAAAAATCTGTACCCCATATTTTTGTGATCCTTATAATAAACGGAATTGATATAGCTATGTCCGCCTGTCCGTCTGTGGAAATCACGACCGGGCTCTCAATGGGTCACCTGCGTTGCTTATTTGTGGTGAATATGATTCATGGGCATTCTGAGCAGGTTTCTATTTAAAATCACAATCGCTTCAATAGATTCCAAGATTTTAATGAAAACGTAAAAAACTCTTGAAAAGATATGGTTTCTTCTAATGTTGTACTTGTTTCGTTGTAATTCTAAATGTTGTTTCTTGTGTGTGGTAGCTGTAAGTGTCGTTATTATTGTGGTCGTTGTATTTGTAGCACTTGCTTATACTCCACGTGTCATTCAACACCATTTCCAATTGAAATTGAGAAAATACCAAATGAAATTGAGATTTTTCAATTGAAATTGAGATTTTTCATTTGAAATTGGGAAAATTCCAAATGAAATTGAGATTTTCCATTTCGAATTGAGAAAATTTCAATTGAAATTGAGAAAATTTCAAATGAAATTGAGAATTTTTCATTTGGAATTGAGAAAATTTCAATTGAAATTGAGAATTTTTCATTTGAAATTGGGAAAATTAAAAATGAAATTGAGAAAATAGAAACGAGTTTTAAAATTTTTTGGTGAGATTAAGTTAAAAACTTTTAATGAAAATGGATGAAAAAATTAAATAGAACTTGGTATTATGATTATAGGTTAGATTATATAAAGAAATGTGATATTGAGTTTCCGACTTGCATATCCTCCCTTTGTAAAGCCGCTTGGCGAAAGGTTGTTGCATGCTGAATGGCTCTGCTGCAATCTCCAATTCTTACTATTCCTTTGGAATAATCTATTCTGCTTTCCAGGTATATGAGCCGTTGCTTTCCAATGTTTGGTGGAGTAACAAATGGAATGGTCATGTTTGATTTCACTTGGCTTTTGATTTTGGACCAAATATTTTCAATTGGGTTCAACATAGGGGGGTAGGGGCTCATTCTAAGCAGAGTAGCAGGAGAGTTTTCATGCACTTGCTCCAGTCTGCTATGTCACGGGGCATTATCGCAAACTAAAACGAGCTCAGATAACGTGTTACCGGTTTCCTCCCATTACTGTAAAAGCCCTTCCACCCACTCATTGGCACAGTCTACTGTAAATGATCCCCTACGTCTATCCATTAGAAGAACACCAGACGCTCCTATCGCACCTATCAAATGCACATTAGGGCCAAGTGAGGTTGGTATAGTCTGAACTGACCGGGCACCCACTATCGACCATCCATGTTTTCTGCGGCAGAATAAATTAAAGTTCGTCTCATCCATCCAGACCACCTGCTTTCCTTCGCTTACGTATTCATTGAGTTTCATGACGTATTCCATACGTTTCCTTTTATTATCAGCGAACAACACGTTTTACTTCTCCATGCATCATATTAACAAAACATATTCCACAATTGTCTTTTAGTTCCATCTTGCATGACAATCATTTATGACAACAATTTTATTGCATTGTACACTTTTTGTATGACATTAATATCACAACCAATATTGTTAAAATATATATTTTTTACAAATCAAATAGGCAGTAAATAATTAAAAAGTGGCCAAAAATTTTAGCGTGCAATTTTCGTAATTAAGCAATAAAAAATTTTTTAGAGGACCAAATCAAATCAAATTAAATATTTTTAAATTATTTTCTCAATTTAAAATGAAATTTTTCAGTTTCATTTTTAATTTTCTCAATTTCAAATGGAAAATCTCAATTTCAATTGAAATTTTCTCAATTTCGAATGAAAAATTCTCAATTTCATTTGTAATTTTCTCAATTACAAATCTCAATTTCAATTGGAATTTACCCAATTTCAAATGGAAAATCTCAACTTCAATTGAAATTTTCTCAATATCATAAGGAAAATCTCAATTTCAATTGAAATTTTCTCAATTTCAAATGGAAAATCTCAATTTTATTTGCAATTTTCTCAATTACAAATGGAAAATCTCAATTTCAATTGGAATTTTCTCAATCTCATTTGAAAAGTTCTCAATTTCAATTGGAAATGGTGTAGTTTAAACTGGTATTGCCACACTCTTTTTAACGTTTTTCCGAAATAATTACCAAAAATCGCCAATATGAAATAAAAATTATAATAAAAATGTAATATTTCTTAAAAATTACCTAGTTATTTATAAAAAATTATTATAATAAAAATAAAAATTAATTACATTTTCATAATTTGTTTTGCAACACTTTAGATGTAAGCAGTTTTTCTTTTAAGAACTCTAAATTTAAACTTATAGAAAAATGTCCATATTGTATACAATTTATCATGTTCTGATGAATTCAAGATACACATGTGACCCTGCATGTAAAAACCCACCTAGAGTGTCAAAACAAGTTTTTGAGAAAAACGCTATCAAAGTTTCATTGTTGCATGTTTGTTTTGATTTGTTTGTTTCGATTGATTTAAAAGTTTCTTTTATCATTTAGTGCTAGAACTTCGAGTTTGTTTTAATTACTGTGAAAATGTCTCGCAAGTGTGATGAATTTGATCAATTGTGCAATGTATTTGATATTGAACATTATGATTTATCGCCATCGCCTTAATTTTTACATTATTTTCCGATGTTTTTGAGACTTTTTACATACAAATCCAAAAAAAAAGTGAACTCATAAAATTTGACACACTACGTGGGTTTTATTAAGCAGAGTCACATATATGTTTTGTAGAAAAACTGTAAGATTAGAAACTTTAAGCTATTTAAAGAGATTTCCTATTAAATACGCTTAAAGGTTGTTTTTCAATATATATCAGATTCTAATAGTTTCCCTATATAGTCAAATCTTACAAAGCTTAAGACAAGTAAATAAAAAACTATTTCCCGTAGAATTACTTAAAAAAAATATTTCCCGTAGACTTGACAAAAAAAATGCATTAGGGCTGGCAACCCTTGCTTTAAAACAGTATACACCCTTCAGAATAAGGTGTTGATGCCTGGCGAGTGGTGCTACACTGCAGTAAAAGTCTGTAGTCGCAACGGATAGAATTTATAGACGGGCGGCAAGTACAGGTAGACTACTCGCAAATGCTGCACTCGTACGTATAAGCAGACAGGTTAACAGCTGTTAACAGGTTGACAGCTGTTAACAGCTGTCAACAATTGTTTGCTTAAGCACATGTGAAATTATAATTATAGTTTTGTGATCAGTATAAATTCTCGTGACTTAATCTTAAATTTATAAAAACAAAAAACAGAAATAAGTACGTAAAACAAATCATAATGAATAAACGCACCTTCAAACGAAGAGTAGATAAACAAAAAATTGCTTATGAAAAAAAAGTATTTCAAAAGTGTAGTGAAAATATTCGACAGGCATCAATACCTCTGCCTTCTTCTGAAGGGCACATAGAAGCGAAGTTTTGTGGAAGCAGTGTCGCGTGCGAGAATGGCAGTCTGCCAGAAGACAAGTCGCAATTTTTTTTAAACGCAAAGTTTACTGAAAAACTAAAAACGTGGTACATCGACACCAATCCCAAAAAATTCTATGTACAAAAATTGTTGGCAATTTTAAAAGAAGAAGGTCTTGATGTACCTTTAAGTTTAGACACGATATTGGGAAGGCAACAACGTTTAATAACAAAACACGTATCTCCAGGTGTTTACTGTCATTTCGGCATCAAAAATCAGATATTAAAAATTGATAAGTTACTGCAGAGCTATGATGAAATCGTGATCGATATTAATATCGATGGCATTCCGCTTTTTAAAAGTTCATCAGTGCAGCTGTGGCCCATTTTGTTTAAAATTGTTAATACAAAAGAAAAGTTAGAACCGGTTCCAATAGGTATTTTTGTTGGAAGGAGTAAGCCGCACAGTGTCCATGAATCTTGAGAGATGTTGTGGAAGAAATGAATCATTTAGATGGTCATATTAACATAAATAATCGAAATATATCTATGATTTTTAGAGGCTTAGTGTGCGATACCCCGGCAAGGTCTTTTGTATGTGGTGTTCCTGGACCTACTTCAAGTCACGGATGTATGAAATGCACTCAAAAAGCAAAAAAAGTGAAAAATGTCTTAAAATAATGCTCTACATCTGGTTATCCCATAACAGATGATGACTTCTATACACGCAAGTATCCAGAACACCATTTACCACGTTTCCAAGTAACAAAGAGTCCCTTAGAATGCATTGATTTCAAAATGATTTCTCAAACGGCATGCATTTAATTGAACTTGGGGTAATGAAAAAAATGCTTATACGTCTCGTAAATCGACGAACTCGCCCCAAATGACCAAAAGAAAACGTTGAAAAGATATCAACACAGCTACAAGACCTTAAAAAATTTGTCCCGAAAGAATTTCCTAGAAAGCCGAGATCGTTAAATGAGCTTTCAAATTGGAAGGCCACTGAATTTCGACTCTTTCTCGCTTACACTGGTCCATATGTTTTGCAAGACATAGTTGATAACCATTTTTATTATGAGTTTATGCTATTACACTTTGCGTACAGAATATTAAGCTGTCCCAGATATGTAAAAAGTAATATTCAACAAGCTCAAATTATTTTGCAACTTTTTGTAAAAAATTTTTCAATCATATTTGGGGAAGAAAGTGTTTCATTTAATGTGCACAGGTTGCTCGACATAGCTGAAGATGCAGCCAAATATGGAACACTTTCAGAATTTTCTGCATATGATTTTGAAAATAGACTTCAGAAGCTCAAAAAACACGTCAGAAAGCCTACACAAATAATTCAACAAATTTTAAACAATGAAAGACATGAAACATTTATAAAAGAAGAAAAAAGTGGGTTTATCCGTTCTATATTTCATATAGCAGCCCAAACAATTTTTGCGCAGTTGACTTAGATACTCCTATTCAAATAGTTGGCTTTATAGAAGGAGAAAATAATGTTGAAGGGAAAAGAATTCTAGACCTTAAAAGTTTTTATAAAGAACCTATTGATTCCATACAATTTGAAATTTTTATTTCAAGCTTAATTTTAGGAGAAAAAGAACAATTTCCCTTAAAATCTATCCAATACAAATATTTTTGTTTTCCTTTTAAATCTGAATTTGCACTCATTGCAATTTTGCATAGCTTTTCATAATCGTCTCATAATCATAATCACGCAAAAATGTCTACAAAAATCAAATACCTTTACACAAATAGTGAGTTAATACGACTGTGAACATTTTCTTTAAAGCTTATACTAACAACTTTGGTATAAATTTGCATTTTAGGTGGCTCTAAGTGCGAAGGCTGCGCAGCAATTAATAAAAAACTGGACGACATGAAAGGTAAGTTGACTTATTTTTACAGCAGTATACCCTCAAATTAAATTCAATTTAAAATCATTAACAGAAATGCTATAACATCAAAATAAGAAGCGCATCAACAAAATTTTAAAATATGCGAGATCCTTGCGGAACAAAAAGTGCTGTTAAATCAGCTCTTGGACGAAAATAAGGCTATAGTAATGAAAATTTTCCCTCTGAATTCAGGGAGCCAACACCATGAGCTTGAGAATTTACTGCCAAGCCAGAAGGATTTATACGTAAGAAGTTATCCCATATAAACACATAATTTTTATAGAGAATATAAACTTTAATATATCACCTAAACCGTTGCAGGTTCGCTACATAAAATCGCTCATAAAAGGAGACATATGTAAAAATGTTGGCCAAATTCTTGGACGAGAAATTGTCATGTCTTCTAACTCCGAAGGAGTTCAAGGCAAAAAGGGGTTACGAGATTTTAAGAATGTCTACGATGCTATTACTGGTATGCATATGTTTGACTTTCGTTGACTTCATATTAATTTTTTATGATGAGCGTCCAGAAGATAAATTCAGAGCCGCACTCCAACACGAAAAAAATAAATACCACAAAATTAACAGCAAGCAGAAGTCAAAACAAAATCGCGCAAAGCTATAAACGGCTAACCATAACGACCCAAATGAAAACATTGTAGTGGACTAGTCTAGTTCAACTGAAACTACAAGCAAACCAGTGTTATTTTTTTTTTGTGATAAAGCCAATGAAATTAAGAAAAAAAAATTTTTTTTTTTAAGTTTTTGTTTGTTTTTAATAATTAAATTTTATTTACTCACAATTTACTCACAAACTACCTACTCGTGGATTAGTTCAAAGACGACTGGTGGAAAATTACTCCCAAAATCTGCATTCGTGCACCACTCCGAAAGCGATAGAAAAGCGAGTGGTGATTTTCGTATGACAGCCCAATGTTAAAATCGGGACTTGAAAGCATTAACGGGGAAATGAAGAGCGAGTAGTCGCTATCGCTTGGCGAGTACTCGAAGAGTACAAAAAGATATGTTAACTTTATAAAGCTTGGTAATTTTTTAGATAACTTTTATTATATTTGAGTTTGAATATAATTGAACACTCTGTTTGTTTCGATGTTATGTAATTCACTATTTTCCTTTAATTGTTTCGATATTTATATCTGGTTCAATTTGTTTTTTAATGGTAAGGTACTACTTTTAATCAGATAGTATTACTATAATATACTAGCAGATTCCAGCCCTCGAAATTCGAGTGCAAATTCTAGCAAATTTTATTTTTTCATTAAATAAAGACCCCAAAGATATGCTAATCAATTACAGCCAATTCACAAATCAACACAAAAAAAACAAACTCATTTTTATTACAAACACAAAAACAAATTTAATAAACACACACATAGCATTGTATAATTTTATGTATGTGTAAGTAGCAACTTTAAATGCAATTTACTCAAAATAAAGGAAAAATTTTAAAAATCTGTAAATATACAAAACGGCTAGAAAGAAATATCTTTCAAATAATATGCTCTTGGTCAAAGTCGGGATAAAACGGTAGAACAAAACATCGGTCACAAGAAATTGCCTAGCCTATTAATATTATAGATACTATACATACTAGCAGTATACCCGCTACGTTGTTAGCGTAACTATTATATCAATAATATTTAAAATATAATAATATTTAAAACCAATAAGAAATATGGTGTGAGTGACAATACGATGGAAACTTTTAACAAAATATATTTTTGACGACTTGTACGGTCAATACCAAAAATTTTTATCATAAAATTAAAAACTATTTTATTAATTTAAACATTTGTATGTTTTATTTATTTAACAATGAAGAAATATTACCATAACTTCAGAAAAAAATAACAAAACTAACAAGTATTCATTTTGATGCTGTTGACAAAACAATGGAAACAATCACACATGGTCTTGAGGGGTAGATGATTCCTAAACTGAACGATTGTATTAATTTATTTAAGTAAAACCCCCGAAGCGTGTAGCCGTTTTGTGGCCATTTAAATATTCAACTTTTTCATCAACGCTATTTGCCAACAGTATTCTAATTCCAGTTCATGCGTTTTTTAGCAAGATTAATGCTAGTCAGGCGATTTTATGGATTTATTTATAGAATATTTCTCACAAATATTATTTTGCTTACGACCATCACTAAAATCATCTAATATTCTGGTTTTCAACTCGCCATAAAACTTTATTCTTGCCATTATTTTACAACAATTGAAAGAAAGTGTCAGAATCAATTTTTAAATGGATATATCGCTTGTTCTTCTATTTTTATTATTTTAATCAACTCTGGTAAAGACGTTTAAAAGTTTCCACTGTTTTGGCATCTCTAAACAAATATTTCTTTTTCGTTTATCTATTTTTTTTTTTTAATTCTATTTTTTGTAACAAATGTGTTATCTTTCAATATAGAACACACCAAATAGTGATTTCGCAAATAAATTCATAATTTTATTACTAAGCGCAAAATTATTAAAAAACAAAATTGTGAAATTTAGAATTTTGTAAAAGTTTAGTATTGCCACCTACTCTATTTAAGTACCACTTTTTTTTATAGATTCGAAAATTATTCAAATTGTAAAGATCAAAAATAATATTATTTTATTTATCAAGTCATAGGACAAACGCTTGAAATTGGTGAAAATGGGCGCATGTGCAGACCTACTCTCCATTCAAATGGCACCTATGATATCGACTTAACTTGCCATAATATTCAAATTATCAAATAGATCTTAGTCGACATGGGTTTTTGTGCGTTTATTATATCCATTAATCCGTAGACCAAAAATAAACCATATAGGACAATTCACTTAAACCTATCAAAAACATAAATATTGCACAGATTTTCCTAAAAATCGGTTTCTATATGTTGTTGCAAAAAATAAGTGACTTTACCAAATATGGTCAGGAACGGTCCAATTTTCGACGTAGATTTGGTTTATGCTTTTTTTCTAAACTCAATTAGTTTTACCTGAGACCAATTCTCTAAACGCGTGGTATAGGGTATCGGTCTATACCGACTATAAATTTCTTACTTGTTTTCTTAATTTTAATAATTTACCAGTTGGAAAGTATCAGTGTTCCCCTTAAAGCTCGAATTAAAACAAATTTTTTTCTCTGGTGGAATCTACATATCAAATTTTATATTCCTAAATTAATTTGTAAAGAAAATACGAAAAGGTACAAAGGTACAAGGTACATTTACGGGCCGTTCTTACCCCGTTTTAAAATCCAAATATCCAAAATATTTTGTCTCATTTTATGTTTCTATCCACAAACTATATTTTATAATCGTTTGTTTAGAACAGCCAAGGCCAAAGTTTTCGACTGGCGCGCCATTATCTAATCGGAAAATTACTCGGGGGCCAAAAAAAATTTTTTTTTAAAGCTGAAATAAAGTTAATTTAAATTTTTACCAATAAAATAATCAAATTTAATTAGAAAGTCTTTATTTAATGCGATAAATGTAGTCGTTTACAATTAGTGCTTAACTTTTCAATATCTGAATCAAAATTACTTTTTCAAAATTCTTAGTATTGCATACATATGTTCATCACTTGTCCTTGATCGCGATGGACTTATATTTTGGTTCATTGTAACCAACATTTTTTTTATGCGAAATTTCGAATAGTTTAGTATTTTTCTGTATTTAGATAGAAGACGATAAACATTTGGTAAGTTGCCCGTTTGATGATTAAATAAATCTTGCATAGCCGCACCACATTGTGAATCAATTAATTCCAGGTGAATATCACTTGAATCGCTAGACATTAGTAACCATTGGAATACGAATAATTGACAAATCATTTTCATTTATACGAAAACAATTAAATCTTCGATTAATTTCATTTGTTAAAGGACGTTAAAAATGTAAGATCGACTGAAAAGGCTAAACTCAGGAAAGTCTTCCTTTTCGGGTAATATAAAAAGGTTATTAGTTCTTCTTTAAGATCCCATACCCGTCGCAGAACTCTACTAACCATCGAATATGGCTGAGTAGTCAGCGTCGAGCTCTTCAAGCAAAGATATAAATTGTCTGTGTCTTATACCTTTTGATCGAAGAAAATTTACCAGTTACATGTTCTATTTTTACACAATGCGTGTTGATATATAATACAGTGAATCATAATAAGCTGTTTATTTGGATCAATCGTGTGAACCTTGTCTTGAATTCTTTTCAGCAGGCCTATATTTTAACCCGTTAAGTTTGCGAATCCATCGGTAGTCATATTAACAAGATTTTCCCATTTAATATTACATTTCAAAAGACATTTTTCACCTTCGTTAAAGAGTTCTGCACCGGTAGTTCTATTTTTCAGAGCTCCTGTGTAACTTCAGGTTCCTCATTAATTGACCGAACAAAAATCAGTTGTTGTGCAATATCTTTTATATCGCAGCTCTCGTCTAAAACTATAACACAGTATGGTCTATTTGTATTTTATAATTTTTCTGACACTGATTTGCCCAATTCTTCGCATATCAGTTTGCCTTGACAGGGACATACTTTAAAATTTTGAACCTAGTTGTGGACACAGAAATTTTTAAACACGTACCATACAATTTTTTATAAAATCACCATCCGAAAAGGGTTAACCGTGTTTCGTAATATTGTAAAAACAAAAAGGCTAGCTTTTGTAGCTGCTTCTTGCAGTTTATTTTGCCGTGTGAAAATATTTTGCTAGCTTGTCATTCCATTTCCGAGATTCTTGGCATGGGCTTTATGCCCTTCATCACTCAGATTTAGAGAAATGTCTTTTTTAATTGTACTTTTTTATAACTGCAACCGTTGCTCGACAAACAAGGCATAATGGTTAATTCCTAAACACCGTGAAAAAATATTTTCATTTCCAATAACACTCACTATCGACTTTTCTTTTTGTTCCCCAAGTTTCAGTTTCAAGTTCAATATTGATGCAATTCATCAATGATACTATTGCTAATATTAGGGAGTTTTAACGTTTTTTCTATAAATTGTACTAGAAGTTATGGAAAAAAAAATTTTTTTTCTATTTTGTAAAATAAAAAAGAATATCTAATTTTGAATTTTTATTAACTAAGCGGCCCATATAAACTGTTTTTATATTATACACAGCGGGCCACACAAAATATGTTGGCGGGCCTTATGTTGACCGCGGGCCGCAGTTTGGCCATGGCTGGTTTAGAAGATACCAAATGTACTATTTTTCCCCTTTTTGGCCCCTTTTTCCTCTCCTAGACGTTAGAATTAGCAATAACTTCATTCTGGACTAATGCCCACATTTTCGGTGGAATCTGTATACCAAAATTCATATATATATATATATATATATATATATATATTAATATGTAAAGAAGATGCAGAAAGGTACAATTTTTACCCGTTTTTCCCCCTTAAATGGCCGAATTTCGAAAAAATTAATTCTGAGCTCACATTTGTTTCTCAGATGGAGTCTACACACAAAATTTCATATTATTAGATTAATTTGTTACCATTTTCCGCCTTTTGGTCCACTTTTACTCCGCTATTGTACGAATTTTTAAAAATCCGTTCCTAGTGGATCTTTACGCCGAGAGGGGAAACTACAATCCAAATTTCAAGCTTCTGGGTCGAATGGTTTGGGCTGGGTATGATGATCATCCTCGCAACTCGTTTATATATATAGATATAAGTTCCCGTAGTTCCTACAAGGAGTATAGGGCCATCAAAAAAACTTCTTTTATTATCATATAAAGTATAAATTTTTCATTATTTTTTTCGGATTAGTATAACCATATTCGATATATTCAGCATCTGGGCTTTTAATTCACATATACATATTTTATTAACATATACTGAAATTTTTAAAATTTATTGTATTTTTGCTTTTTTGATCGTATCGGATTTTCAAGATATATATGCAACATTTTTTCAAGAATCTATTTTCACAAGCCCCAAAATTCATTTGAAATAAGCAACCTCTAGTTTTGTTTTCGCATTTTTCTATTTTTGATATGAATGCTTTGTAATTTTGGAGGTCTATTTTGAAATTATGTTATTTCATTCTCAAATTATGGTCATCAAAAAAGTTGAAATTTAAAGTGAACCGTTTTCTACTTACCGAATTTGTTTGTTATTGTTGCACAAGTTTTGTGATTTTATAATTTGTTAATTTTTCCTTAGGGGTTATAAAGTTCAAGTTATGGCTGACAAACTCAAATATTTTCCCTGCACATATAAATTAATTATTTTATATAAATACGCAACAAAAAAAAAAACATAAATTCAATGTAGGCCGAAATTACGTTACCCTTCACCATAAGGATAATATTTCCGATTTATTTGTTTTATATTGAAAAATACGTATTCGTTATAGCGATTTTTTTAAATTTAGAATTATTACGAATATTATTCCGAGGGATTTTTTATAATTTCCAATTTATTTTTTTATAATATTTAAGTAATTCTATATTTAACTAATTTGGGAAAAAGAATTAATTAATAAGATTTTCATCTTTTCAAGAACGGAAAATATATTTCTATTGTCAGATAGCTAAATTCAATTACAAAATATCTGTGGTTTTCTAGATTAACCGCGTATGTCATAAAATCAAAATGTTCAGGGGAGCCAAAAAACGTTATATTTGAAATTATGGGCTCGATATAAAATTTTTAGAGATTTTTATTTAACAGTCCTGTAGATATGGGCAATATATACATTATATAAAATTTTGAGTCAAAACTCTTCAGAGGAATAGATCCTAGAGAAGGACGAAAAAACAATATGTAAATAACACTTAAAGTGTGTGCAGATAAAACAATTTATGTCGACAAACGTCGTTGTCTTTGAAAAAGAAAACTACCAATGCAACCACCCATGTAGACATAAGTTGTTGTTGCTTGCAAAATGGATTTTTTGTTCGTCAACAAAAAGTAAACGGGACTTAGGATGAGAATATAACAACGTATCAAGAATAATAGTGACAAAAAATAACAGAAATAAACACACAAGTTTTTATAAGTGGTTACAAACTGAAAAATAATCCAAAGTTATTTTGCATTTTGGCAGCGATCAAACGTAGGTTGACATACGTCGATAGTGCTGCAAATTAATTTAATAAACATTTAAGTTACGTCGTTATTTAAAGAAAAAACTCAGAAATGGTCAATATTTTTTTTTTTTTAATTTAACACATGTAAAGAGCGTTAAAAATTAATATATTTGGCATCGTTAACTCAAAACTGACAAAAATGGTTATTCCAGAAAATCTCAGATATATGAATCTACAATTTCCTAAAAAATTATTATACTTTTTGAAATTATTGAGATTATATTATTATTGAAATTTATATAAATATTTTAGATTGTTTTTGCAATTTTTACACATATTTCCCTCCATGTAAATAATTTAAGCGTATTTATACCCTATAACACTATGTGGTTTGGGTATAATGACTTTGTGCTGCTGTTTGTAACTACCAAAAATATTTGATTGAGACCCACCTTTTATTATACTGATCCAATCAGAATCACTTTCTGAGTCGATTTAACAATGTCCATCCGTCCGTTCGTCTGTCCGTCTGTGTGTCCATGTAAACCTGCAGGTCGCAAATATGAATATATTTTGATGAAATTTAGTATATAAGTTTTTATCGGCCACAGAATGAACACTGTTAAAATTGGTAAGAATCGGTCCATGTTTAGACCTAGCCCCATACAAATGACCCCTATGAAATCGACATAAATTGCCATAAGATCCAAATTGTCATATAGATCTTACTCAAATTGGGTTTGTATGCATTTATTACATCCATTAATGAGTAGTCCAAAAATGATCCCTATGGGACAACTCTTAGTCATAGGCCCCATATAGAGCTGCTTCCCGATCTTCACTTAAATCTATCAAAAAACAAAAATATTGCACTGATTTTTCTCAAATTTTGTTTGTATATATTTTTGCTAAATACAAGAGACTTTACCAAACATGGTCAGGATCGGTCCATTTTTGGGCCTAGTCCCCATATAGATATAGCATCCGATAAGAACTTTTTCATATCTGCAGCCAAAAAAAAATAATAAAAATCCCACTCGAATTTGGTTTATGCTTATTTTCTATGTCCAGTTAGTTGGGCCTATGAGATATGGTCTCTAAACGCATGGTATGGGGTATCGTATAGTCGGTCTAGACCGACTATAATTTTCTTACTTGTCTTTATATGGAGATTTTATTAGCGATTTTTTAACCGTCACAAAGACAAATTTTTATGTGGACTGATATGTAGTGTGAAGTTAAAACTGTCAAAAATGTTTTTCAAATGAAAACAATCCCACTAATTTATTATATCAAATTACTTTACTAATGAAAATTCTGAAAAAAAAAAAAAGTTTTTAAATGATGCAAATTGTACCCAGTCAACACCTAAAATTATTGATCATATTCCAGTCTATTTCGACTCCTCTGCGTGACTAAAACAGTTGTAAATGCACTGATTTTCAGCTCATCAAAGATTCTTTTGCCGGAAGAATTTGTTATCCTACCAGCGACTCTTTTTGAATAGTTTTTTATTAATAACAATTTTGTGGCCAACTTTGACTCAGTTTTGAGACATTTTCCAGTAGTATTTATAATAATTTTCTAGTCTTTTTCGAGTAATTTTTCAGTCGTAGTTCTAATAATTTGCATTACAAAAAATTAAATTTGAATATAATAAATTACTTTATTTTTGTTACTTTATTTTATTGATTTTTTTTTATCTGTTTATCATAGTTTAATTCTTATGTTTTTTCTCTTCCTTTTGTTAGTACGAGTATTAAGTAGTATTTTAATTTTTTATTATTTTTTTTTTTAACATTGAAAGAGATTGTATAAGATTAATTCTTTGTGCTAAATTATAATTTATGAAAATCAATAAACAAATAAATAAATTATTTATCAAACGATTAAAAAAAATAAATAACAATACCAGTAAAATCCAGTTATTGCCTCAGCAAAGTTGGATTCAAGACATGTCTTGCAAAGCATGGCATAGGATATGGTATAGTCGGTCTATACCGACTATATTTATTAAATTTATTCACTTTTCACTTATAAATTTATTCACTTTTAAAAACTGCACTTCATTTCAAGATTCGACTGATCTATAATATTAATAGGCTAGGCGATTTCTTGTGACCGATGTAACTCTGTCAGTTTTAATCTTATTTTGACCAAATATCCCCCATATGAAAGGCATTTCTTTTTAGCTGTCCACCAGATATACAGACTTGTACCATCTGGAAAATTTTTTTTGGACTAATGCTCATTTATAGTTACTATTAACAATACAATGTTGTGTTTGTGTTTATTAAATTTGTTAATGTGTTTGTAAAAATTGTATGAAAAGCCCTGTGTTGGATTGAAAAATAATTTTGGACATAAACCAATAACGACAACAACGCACTAGAAATTCATTATAATAATGCATATCACACGCCCTGTGTTGAATTGTGAATTGCCTAAAATTAGCATAACATTCGGTGACATATAAGTTGTTTTAAAATGCCTTTAGGCTCTGATTTCTGTGTGTTCAACAAATATTCATAAATATTTGTAAAGAAATAAATTTACTGAATTAAATAGATTAAAAAAAAACACTGAAAAAATAAATTGGATGAAAAATAAAATTTCATTGAATTTACACTCGAATTTCGAAGGCTGAGCTCTGCTAGTATTAATAGACAGAAATTCACTATATTCAATATTAGTACAAATTGCGCTGTCATAAACAAAAACAACAACATAACAAGCAGTTTTTCATCGTCTAACTGCTCGAAATATTAATTCAAAGTAATGTTCAAAACAGTCAAACAGGTTAGTTACACGGCAAAGGTATATGAATTTATTAATAGGCTAGGCGATTTTTTGTGACCGATGTTTTGTTCTGCCGTTTTATCTCGATTTTGATAAAACGTATATTTTTTGAAAGGTATTTCTTTTTAGCTGTTCACCAGACTTACAGATTTTTAAATTTTTGCCTTTATTTTGAGTAAATTACATTTAAAGTTGCTACTAACACATACATACAATTTTACAATGCTATGTGTCTGTTTAATAAATTTGTTAATGTGTTTGTAAGTTTGTTTTCTTCATTCACAATAACAATAAACCAAAAAAGTGTTGGTTTGTGAATTGGCTAAGTTGAAAAAAATTTACGTAGAATTTGCACTCGAATTTCGAGCGCTGGAATCTGCAAGTATGAATTTAATGGTATACCAAACAAACTATCAACTACTTTTGGTTATTGAAACAGCTGTATAACCTGTCTTGCAGAATATATATCAATTTTTTTAACAAATGTGCCATTGATTTTGCTTTATTTAAAGTAAAAATATTTTATCTTGAGTTTGAATTCTTTTTCTAAAGAGAAAACCTTCATAAATCCGAGTTTCTTGGGGGAGTTGCAGCACAAAATCATGTTTTAAAGTTATTTTCATTTGAAGGTGCTTTGTTTTTTATTTACAAAAAAAAATCAATCTTTTTGCTGATTACGAGTATCTTCTCCATTCTGAATTTAGTTCGAATCAAAAAAATTACAATAAAATGACATCAATTTGTGTAGCACATTTTTGTATATTTTACTTAAAATGCATATTTATTAACATTTTCTTCAAAATGCTTGAACTTTTTTATAAGAATCATATTTGTGTTCAAATTATGAGCTTATTAGTCGCTGAGTGCACAAATTAAATTAGTTAATGAAGCTGTTTGCAAAAATTTATTATATGTAAGAGAAAACAGCTAAACGTAATAAAATCAAAAGAAAAAAATAAATGAAAATTGTATTATTAAGGATTTAATACTAAGAATACAATACAAATTGGCAGGTTTCTTCATTTTGAAAGAAATTCTCTTTCATATTTACTTAGTACAAGCAACCTATTTTTTTTTTTTTTTTGCTTTTCTTGGTTTTTCGCTTTTCTTTGTTTTTCTCTTTTCTTGGTTTGGATACCATTTAAAAATTAATTTTTAAATATATGAATACAGTGAAGAGATAAAGCATAGTTGATTTATAGTTATTTAAAAAGTCACAATTTTTCTCATATGGCCTTAAATATCTGTTTTATTAATGTCAGTTATATACCAAAAAAAAAATACGAAAGTCAGATTTTCACAAAGAAAGATGTGTTCATCTGTTTCACATTTCGTCAAATTTTTCACCAAAAATGGTAGAAAATTATAGAATTAAAGGATGGGACGTAAATCAAAGGAAACTACCAGAGAAGAGAGGAAAATAATAAAAAACTTGGTAATGAATGGGCATTCCTATAAAGAAATTGCCGAAATAGCTCAGAGACTTCGTAGTACATTCAAAACAATAATTTACAGTATGACAATAAAGAAAGATCTGGTCATATATCCGTAACGTGCAAAATCAGCTATTATTCGAAAAATCAAACACAATCTCATACAAACAGCGTCAACAATCGCTTCGGAGGTTTTTTCAGACTATGGTAAGCAGTTTTCAGTTTATGCTGTAAAAAATGTGCTCTATTATATCAAAGAAAAATGAGATAAAACGTTTTAGTGTATGCCGACATGTAGTGTTAGCATAGTTCAGAGCACTCGACTCGAGTTATATTTACGGACGAGAGTAAATTTAACTTATTTAAGTCTAACGATAAGGCTAAAGTTTGGCAATAGCCAAACACTGAGATGCATGAAAAAAAACCTAACATGTTTAGTTAGACATGGTGAAGGGTCTCAGATGATTTGGGACTGCATGATTGCGAACGAAATTACATTTTATAGATAGCATAATGGAGCATAAAATATATATTGAAATAATCAAGAAAAATCTTCAGCAAAGTGTCGAACAAATGGGCCTCACAAACAATTATATTATCACTCAAGTCAATAACTCGAAGCATATGGACCTAAATACAAAGCTATGAATCTTGTACAACGTATCAAAATTGCTCGAGATGCTTCCCCAAAGCCTATAAAACACATTTGGAGTAAAATATTCGAAGTGCTCTTCTAATCAGCACCAGTGGATGTTTGCCTTAAAAGAAGAATCGAACAATATTACGGCGCACTGTGGCTGAAATTTTGATTTCATTGGCCAAAAGTCCAATTTTTTTGTCACCGATTTTTAAAATTTTAACGCCTTTTTGTAGCTAATATATCCAGATTAAGGTAGCCAAATAATTAGGTTAAACTACGGCTAATTGTGGGCGTGGCATGCTGTCAAACTCAACTGTTTTTTTAATTTCAGAAAAAGGTGATTTTTTTTTATCGCAAGCTATCATCGATAATGACCTGCGGTCTTATTTATAATGTTGGTAGGATTATAGTCTTTAGTCGTTGTGAGTGGTCACAGCTCTACCGTTTAATATTAGGGGCGTTATGAAATATTTATGAAACTACTATATTTTTCTCAAATTTAAACTTTAGTGGAATAGAACTTCTAGGGAACAAACGGGAACAAGGAATGTATACTACCCGGAGAAAGGTGAAAGTGTCCTCTTTAACCCTATATATAATTTTGCACCCGTGACGACCCGTGGGTAGAACACTTTTTTCATTTTAATGAAATTACTCTGAAAAAAATCAAATTACGATAATTTAAACAGCCCTATAAAAACTCGTATACAATCGTGTATTAAATTTATGCTTTAGGTATTTTATAGCTTATAATAGTCATTATATGTTCTATTACCGTAATATATTTGTAGGTAAGAATGTCAATACACGGAATATATAATTCATTAGTAACCTGGGTTTTTTATCATATCTTTTTTATACCTTTTCATTTTACCTAACAATGCACTAATGCAAGTAGTAAAGAAAACACACACAGGTAATTCATTTGCGTAGTGGGTTTTTTATATATTATATTAGGTAGTAATGCCTAGAAACATAGTATGATGGCTTATGAGAAGGCTTATAAAAAAGCGACATTTGAATACAAACTCAATTGCTCTAATATATTTCAGCAATAACAGTCGCAAATAAAAATATTCAGAAAAATATGGAGAGCTTCAGTTATAAAGAACTGGCCGAAGAGTATTTTAGAAACAACAAGTGAGAAAACTATAGTCGGTCTAGACCAGTGAAGGCCGTGCCAAACACACTGGTGCTCGGCTTCTTATATGTATACAGCCGAACGAAAACAAATATACTCACCAAAGAGTAAAAGTAAACAACAATTTCATTCAGTCTTATGAAAGCTTTTGAACAAAGCAGGTCTATGTCGCATTGTCCTTTGAAATTCATATATAGTTTTTTTTAATAGGTACACAGAGAATATCTGTTTAAAAGAAACCAAAAATTTTGAGAAAATTTCGAAGACTTGATAAACTATAAGTTAAACATTTTCTATAAATAACATACGTCGCATCCATTTGACAACATTATAGCTGTCCTTTATGAATTTTTTTTTAATTTTAAAAAATATTCAGTTACTGGTAATTTTTTAGTTTCTGGTAACATACCACTTAATAACCTTTGAAATTTCTTATCTTTTTAAGTTTTGCTATTTTGTGTTCATTTTTTTTTTTTTTGTTTTTTAAAGAAATGAATTACTTATTATTACTTATTTGATTTAATAAACTTCAAACTTATGGATAAAAGAGATTAAATGTTCTTCACATTTTGTTTAAAATTTTAAAACAAGAAAACATATATAAAATTTTACCATATTCTGCGTGAACTCAACAATTTGCCCTTTTATGCTTTCATATAAACATTCATACAAAATCTACACAAACCCATTTAATATCGGCGTTGTGTTACGTCCATGGATTTCGATCAGTGTAGTACAACTAACACATGCTCATAAACACTATTACTAACTCAATTCTCTCGATGGCCACCACTGGTCTAGACCGACTATATGATACCCTATACCATGCGTTTAGAGACCCTATCTCATAGGCCCAACTAACTGGACATAGAAAATAAGCATAAACCAAATTTGAGTGGGATTTTTATTAATTTTTTTGGCTGCAGATATGAAAAAGTTCATATCGGATGCTATATCTATATGGGGACTAGGCCCAAAAATGGACCGATCCTGATTATGTTTGGTAAAGTCTCTTGTATTTTGCAAAAATATATACAAACAAATTTGAGAAGAATCAGTGCAATATTTTTGTTTTTTTATAGATTTAATTGAAGATCGGGAAGCAGCTCTATATGGAGCATATGTCTAAGAGTTGTCCCATAGGGATCATTTTTGGATTACTCATTAATGGATTTCATAAACGCATACAAACCCAATTTGAGTAAGATCTATATGACAATTTGGATCTTATGGCAATTTATGTCGATTTCATAGTGGTCATTTGTATGGGGGCTAGGTCTGAACATGAACCGATTCTCACCAATTTCAACAGCGTTCATCCTATGGCCGATAAAAGCTTATACACCAAATTTCATCAAAACATATTCATATTTGCGACCTGCAGTTTGATAACAAGGTTTACATGGACACACAGACGGACGGACGGACATCGTTAAATCGAATCAGTTAGTGATTGTGATTCGATCGGTATAATAAAAGATGGGTCTAGCAGCACAAAGTCATTATACCCAAACCACATAGTATAGGATATAAAAACCAGGAAGATGTTCTTAGTTACGTTAAAATAAAATTAAACTAAAATTCGTGTAGCACCGAAATGCAAGAGCAATTATCTAATTTCGTCAAAGCACTAAAAAACGCTACAAAGATGTTATCTACAGTAAACAAAATTTTTATATAAAAAGTGCAAACTGGTTAGAAGGCCAACTTACTGTCGCTGCAGAAACAGAAAAGCAAGTAGGGCTGGAAGACCACGCAAATCATTAGACAACTGCAGCGATAGTTCTAAGAGGCGGAAACTTAAAGATGTTAACGATGAAATTGGTTGTACAAATATAAAAGAATCTTTCCTACATCAATTGCGATCACAGAACCAATTAACAATAGTGGATATCATTGAAAAAGTTGTTAAAGCTAGTCCAGTGAGAACAAAACGGATTCTTAAATTATGCCAACTCCGAGCGATGCAAAACAGTTCACAAATGAGGAGGCATTAGCATTATTTCTGGATATGAAATTGACAAAACAGCAATATATTCAGCTCAGATTACGTGCGATTGAAAAAGGTTAAAATATGTATCCAGCATATCATCACATAACCGCTGCTAAATTGGACTGTTTGCCATCAAAGGAAACTATTACAATCACACCAATTTCGGCAGAGGTACAACTACAATCTCACACAGCCGAACTCTAGCTTCAATCAATAAAAGGAAATGAGTTAAAGAAATATGGAAACACAAAGTTAATTCTTTTTTGTAAATGGGGACGTGATGGTTCTTCGGGACAGAAACAATACAACCAAGTAGTATGTGAAAATATTTCGGAATCAGATATGTTCATGGTATCATTTGTACCATTGCGATTGAAAAAGATTCTGGAAGATTCAGAGCCTTCGACTAGTACAACGCAAACAATTGATATTTGGAGAAATGAGACACCATCTTCTACGAAATACTGCAGGCCAATCAAATTTTAATTTAAAAAAAAACTCATGATGCCATTAACAAAGAAGTTAGTGACATCAAGTCCCAAGTTGCAAAACTACAGCCATTACCATTACAGTTAGATGGGCAGCAAATTGAAGTAAGCTACCAATTAGTGCTGACAATGATAAATGGAAAAGTAGGTCGGGCTTTGACTAACACGAAGGCTGCATCCAGCTGCATTATATGCCAAGCAACATCAAGCCAATTAAACCAAGTCCCGACAAAATCATTAGATAATACCGATGCATATGAATTTGGATTATCACCACTACATTCAAGAATACGACTTATGGAACACATACTAAAAATCAGTTATGATTTGGATTTGGGGCTTCAGTATCAATAAGAAGCAACGAAACCAACAAAGAGTTAAGCAGTTCAAAAAAGAAACATGTTCAAGATGAATATCGCAAATTTGGATTGATTATAGATCAGCCAAAACAAGGGTCAGGTAATACAAATGATGGCAATACAGCAAGAAGATTCTTTTCAGATCCAGAAACAGCATCTGAAATAACAGGAGTGGATTTAAACCTTATTTTCAAATTTAAAATTATCCTAGAAGTACTTGCGGGCAATGAATAAATTGACTAGAAAATTTGGAGATTATGCTAAGGAAACTGCAGAAATATATACAACCAACTACCCATGGAGAAATGTGTCTGCAATAGTTCACAAAATCCTTTATCATGGAGAAAATGTCATTAAATATCATTTGGTGCCACTTGGAGATCTATCAGAGGAGGCTCAGGAAAAAAGGAATAAGGATTAGAGATTTTATAGAGAGCACAATACTAGAAAAATTTCACGAAATTCCACAAATGAAGATCTATTTAATATATTATTGGCAACGTCAGATCCGTTCATCTCCAGTATTTGAAATCAATGGAAAGTGGAACATCGGGATTTAGATGCAGAAGTCAAAAAACTACTAAAGAACAGAAATAAAGCAGAACAAAATAGTGAATATTTGCAATCAATATTTGAGTCAAATGAATAATAATTATAATTGCCTTTCATTGTTTTTTAAGTACGAAAAACATAGTATTAGTAAAAAATAATAATAGACGGGACCTACCATTGTTACAAATGCAATTAAAATCTATTGCAGTTGTTATTTTTAAAATGTTTTTTAAAATTATCAAATTTGACAGCAAAAAATAATAAATTTTTCTATAGTAATAGCAAGATTTTTAGATAATATTATTAACGTTTTTTTTTAGTGTAAATATTCTTTGAGTGTTAACAAATTTGCAAATTTGACAACAAAAAATTTTTAATTTTTCAATAATAATAGCAAAATATCCAAATGATTTTACTATTTTTTTTTGTTGAGTGTAAAATTTTTTTTGAGTGTAACATTAAAAAATCCTATTATTACAAAAAATTTTTATAATTATTATTAAAATCCAAATATTAAATTTTTTAATAAATGAAAAAATAATAAACACATATTTCACTCTAAAAGTTAAAAAAATCAAAAGTTCAACTTTGACCTAGAATTCTTTAAAAAGTCCTCAATCAATTTTAATGTAATTAAAAAACTAAGTCAAGCTGAACTAAATATCTATTCACTAAAAAAAATTGTTTAAATATTTGATCGGTTCAAAAGTTACGAATTTTGGCCAATGAAAAACGATTTTCAGCCTTTGTGCGGCGGAAACTACTTCAAATTTGGTAAATTTATTGCCAGAAGATTGGGAATAATTATAGCTAGTAAGGGAGCCGAACGAAATATTTATTTTTGCACTATTACGCGTTAAGATACACATTTAAAACAAGTAAGGAAATTATATTCGGTTAGACCGACTATGCGATAACCTATACCATGCGTTTAGAGACCCTATCTCTTCGGCCCATCTAACTGGATATAGAAAATAAGCATAAACCAAATTTGTTATTGATTTTTTTTCCTTTAAATATGAAAAAGTTCATATCGGATGCTATATTTATATGGGAACTAAGTCGAAAAATGGACCGATCCTGACCATATTTGGTAAGGTCACTTATTTTTTGCAAAAACATAAACAAACCAAATTTGAGAAAAATCTGTGCAATATTTTTGTTTTTTTGACAGATTTAAGTGAAGATCGGGAAGCAGCTTTATGTGGGGGCTATAACTAAGAATTGTCCTGTAGGGTTTATTTTTGGACTACTGATTAATAGGTGTAATAAACAGACACAAACCCAATTTGCCGTGATCTATATGATAATTTGTATCATATAGCAATTTAAGTCGATTTCATAGGGATCATTAGTATGGGGACTATTTCTGAACATGCACTGATTTTCACCAATTTCAATAGCATTCATTCTATGGCCGGTAGAAGCTCATATACCAATTTTCATCAAAATGTGTTCACATTTGCGACCTGTAGTTTGATTACAAGGTTTATATGGACACACAGACGGACCCTCTAGCGGGCGTTGGGGTCAACTTATAAACAAAGTTCTTATTTTCAGTGCGATTTGACTGCAATTCAATGTTTCGTCATAAAAAATTTTTGTATGTATAAATGGACCCGATAGGTGGTGCTGGGGTAAAGTTATTTCGAATATTCTTATTTACGGTGCGATTTTACTGAAACTAAGAATGTACATATATATATGTTAGATGATGCCAAAAATTTGTTTGTTGGACCCGGTATATGGCGCTGGCGTTCGAAAAATAATGAGTTGTCAAATTTATTTAAATTCTGTAAGTTACAAAATTCACAAACGTTTTTATATATAAATATTCTAACCAAAAACTAAGAAAAAATTGCTTTGGCTATTGCTTCATCCGGAATAGCCACAACATTATTGCATGGTGGTCGTACAGCTCATTCAGCACTAAAATCACCGTTAAACGTACAAACGAATGAGAATGCCGTATGTAATATCAAAAAACATTCCGGTATGGCAAAAGTTCTGCAAAAATGCAGTATTATTATTTGGAATGATTGCACCACGGCTCACAAACATTCCTTAGAAGCGTTACATAGAACTTTAAAAGCTTTGAAAGGCAATGAAAGACTTTTTGGTGGACCCCTCATTTTATTATCTGGAGATTTTCGTCAAACATTGCCAGTCATACCAAAACCAACCTATGCTGACGAAATAAATACCTGCTGAAAATCATCAATATTATGGAGTAGCGTTCGAACTATAAAATTAACAACAAACAAGCGAGTACGATTATAAAATGATCCAACGGCTGACCAATTTTCAAAGCAACTACTTGATCTTGGTAATGGTAAAATCAATATTAACCCAACTGGTCAAACTATTAAAATATCCACAAGATTTTTGTCAGTTTACATCGTCATGAAAATGTGTTCTCCGACATGCAAAATCAATATCGTAACCATGATTGCTCACTTAGCCGCAAAAAATGTCGATGTCGATAATATTAATGTTGTTATGCAGGACATGATTCATTCCGAAACGTTTTCTTTCAAATCTATGGATAGTGTTGTTGAAGAAAATGAAGCAGTCAATTATCCAACCCGGTCTACCGCCACATTTATTAAGTCGGTTCTCCAATAATTTTGCTACGTAACCTCAACGCTCCGAGACTATGTAATGGAACCAGGTAAATTTTTGAAAGAATAATGCCCAATGTTATTGAAGCCACAATTCTCAAAGGAAAATTTATAGGAGAACATGTTTTGCTGCCAAGAATTCCTATGATTCCTACCGACACACCGATAACATTCAAAAGATTACAATTTCCGATCAGATTGGGCTTTGCCATGACCATTAATAAATCTCAATGCCAGTCATTGCAAAAATGTGGTTTGGACCTCGAAAACAGTTGTTTTTCCCACGAGCATATATATGTGGAATGTTCCCGTGTCGGAAAGCCAGCAAATTTATTCATTTTCTGTGAGAATAATGAAACTAAAAATATTGTTCACTCTTTTTAGCATTACAATAATAGAAATATAGGTCATTCTTATATGTTACAATAAATATTAATTTTCATTTTCATAAATAAAACATGGTTTTTCTTTAACAGTTTTCAATTAATATTAACAAATGCACAAACGTTTTTTTTTATATGTAGGTATATACAGATTCTAACTAAAATAAAAAATTCACTGAGGGCAAAACAACGTTTGCCGGACGAATATCTTTTCTGTTTAATTGTGTGCGCCATTATTATTTATGCAATTTTTTATCCTTTATAAATGAGAATCTGTTTATTTTTGGTGTTTTATGCTAAATGACTTAATAAATATAATATTGAATTAAAGAACATCTTCTTAACGCTAGTTTTTTTTTTTTTTTTTTGGGTACTTTTTGCATGTTTAATGGAAAATAATGGAATCGTCTAATGCTTTACCTCTTCACTGTATGTGTATTTATAATTTTTAGTGCATATCATGCTTTCTACATAGAATGTATTTGTGGTTGTCATCGATAAACCCCTAGCCTTACTAGATCTTTCTATTTGTTATATTTCAATTAGTCAAACTTCTTAATTCATTCACCTTCTTGTAACACAAATTATTTCGCATTTGAAAATGTTAAGCTTTATTACAGTAGACACAGGGAATGGTTAATTCAAAATGTTGAAGTCTACAAATTAATTTTTTAATATGTAATTAAAATAAATAAAAAGAAAATATTTGTATTTAAATTCACATTTATTGTTGTTGTTTATGCTGCATCAATTTAACATAAAATACAAATGAAAGTGTAGTCTCATTTTACATCATTGAACTCACGCATTCATTCATGTCTCCTTTATTTTGCATAATAAATTTCTTTATTAAAATAATTTAATAGTAAATTAAATATTTTATTATTTCTTTTTTACCATGTAGCAGCGCATACATACATTAATACCTACACTTATACTCGTATCCAATTGTCTGAGTGACAGAGAGATTTATAAACTTACATACAGTCATCTATTTAGTAAACATGAATAAACTTTTCAAACAGTTGTCAGCATATTTTAACTTTATTTGTTAAAGTGGGTACAAAAAAAAATGCAGAAAGCAATTCAGAAACTGGGAAAAATGTAAAAAGTAATAATAAAATTATAAAATTAAAAAAAAAACTGTTGAATGACGGTTTTATGTACAATTGTACATCATTCAATGACGATGATTATTGTTGTGAAGTTGTTAAATGGTTGGTTGCTTTTGGTCGAGTTTTTTGTTTCTGCTGTGGTCGACAATTGTTTGCTGTTTGGTTTATCTATAACAATGTTGTTTGTCACTTACAACCATATTAAAATAGTTATTAACACCACATAAGCATATACATATGTATGTATGTATGTATGTTTATACATACAATCCATACTGTCTATGTTACTGTCACATTTTGATTACGGCAGTCCATACACTCCTGTGACAATGAGGGGTAATTTACAATAAACTCTACTGGTTTATATAATTTTTTCATTAATTTTTAATTTTTTATAGGAAAGTTATAACAAAACGACATTATGTTCAATGAACATGTTGTTCGTAATTTTTGTGTTTGAGTTGAGAAAAAAATTTTTAATTTTTTAGTAAAATTTGAAAAGTATTTGCTGTTTCTTTACTAAGTTTAATTTGGCCTTTCGGAATCAGCATTAAGTTAAGAGGATCACGTGTGTTTATTACAGGCTTGTAAAATATCAAATTTTTCAGTAACTAAAGACTGACTTACCCAACCATAATTGTAATGTCAAGAACCAGCTGATCCAAACTATCTTATGATAAACATGTATACACGGTTATCCAGTGTTATTACGGTCCTATGCTCCTTGCAGGAGTAAAAGGAACAAAAATATATATATCCAGTGTTAATGAATTTTCTACGCTGACCTTTTTTAGCGTATATAAATAAAAATAATAAAAAAACAAAGAATATTATAGGTCGTATAGACCAACTATACTCTACCGTATACCATCTGTTTAGAAAAATTGTCTTAGGTCCAACTAATTAAATATGGAAAATAAACATAAACCACGTTAATAAAAAAGTTCATATAGGATAATATTTTTATAATGGTAATAGGTCGAAAAATGCGAAGATAATGGCCATATTTAGTGAAATCTTTTAATTTTCCCAAAAACGAAAATATATCAAATTTCAGAAGAATCTTTTTAATACTTTTGTTTTTTGATAGATTAAAGTAAAGATCGAGAAGTAGCCACTTATGAGGACTATAACAAAGAATGGCCTTGAAGGGTTTATTTTTGAACTACTAATTAATGGGTATAATAAAAATAAATAAACCAGATTGAACATGCCCAATATGATAATCTAGATCTTAAAGAAATTTAAGTTAATCTAATTTGATAATGCAGCTCTTTTCACCAATTTCAATAGCGATTGGCGATATGGTCGGCATAAGCCAATATACAATATTGAATCAAATATATTCGTATTTGCGACCTGTAGTTTTTAAGAATTTTTAAGAAAAGTTTAAAGGAGTATATTTTACAGAATGTTGAAATGCTTTTTCAATAGTTTTGCTGTATTTTCAATTTTTATCATTAAGTAATATAAAAATCTTTTTTTAATTTAATATTTTAATTGTACTATATGCCAACTTGTCTCACAAAGCCATTTTAGACGCGAGACGTCCTTAGCTATGAATTACAACATAATAAATTTATAACCTTAATAAAAATAAATAAAAAAAAGTCTACATGGGCACACATACAGACGGACGGACAGACAAATCTACAGTGATTCTGAGTCGATCGATATAATAAGAGAAGCATCTTGATCAGAATTTTTGGTAGTTACAAACATCAAAACAAACTTATTATATCATACTGACCACAAAATGGTATAGGGTATAGGTTAGGTTAGGTTAGGTTGGAAGTGGCTGCTGATCCAAGGACCAGCACACTTAGACTCTTGATACCACGGGACGAATGGGTGTTCCCCTCAGTCCCCACCGGAGAACCAGTTCGAGCTTCTAATGAAGCCCCTAAGATGTGAAATTTCCACGTTTGAGAGGTCAGAGAGATCGTGAAGAAACGGCGATCCCAATGTCCGTAATCTTGTTCTGGATAGCGCCGGGCAGTGGCAGAGGAAGTGTTCTACGCTCTCTACCTCCTCCACATCCAAGCAGCTACGACAGAAATCATTTGACGAGACCTTAAGGCGCTCAGCGTGTCTCCCTATAAGGCAGTGCCCAGTAACAACAGCAACTACCGTTGAGATCTCCCCACGGGAGAGTGATAATAGCACATTTGTACGCTTTCGATTCAGAGCAGGCCAGATTTGTCTTGTGATCCTACACGTTAATCCATTAGCCCATCTGTTATTCGTTATGCCAGCGGTGCGAAGCCGAAGTTCAAGCTTGCACGATTCCAGGGGTGTACCAACACATTCCAAATCCGCTGGAACCTGTAAGGTAGTACCCTGTCTTGCCAGCTCATCCGCTTTGCAGTTTCCCGGTATGTTCCTGTGCCCTGGGACCCATATGAGCCTGATGTCGAACTGCTTGGCCATCTCATTTAAGGACGTGCGGCAGCTAAGGGCGGTTCTCGTTTTCAGGAACATTGACCGCATGGATTTTACTGCGGCTTGACTATCAGAATAGATGTTGACTGCGGTCGTAGACAGAATATTCCGACCCAACCAGTCAGCAACCTCCTTTATTGCCAGTACCTCTGCCTGATATACACTGCAGTGGTCTGGTAACCTTCGAGCCAGATTTAGTCCAAGCTCCCCTGAATGGACTCCAAAACCAACCTGACCGCACAATTTCGATCCGTCAGTATAGAAATTTACGGAACGCCTAATGCCTGGTGTCCTCCCAGACCAAGATTCCCTGGTCGGCATTAGTGTACAGTAGTGACGTTCAAATACGCTCCTTGGAGTAGTGTAATCCACGTTCAATTGCAAGTTCCTGTCATTCAGGATCACCCCGTGGCCACAATTGTAGCCCCGCCGTTGTAGTGTGCTTCTTAATCGAATGGCCGATGAGGCCGCCGACTGCTTCCCTAATATGTCCAGTGGTATTAGGTGTAATAGGATGTTCAAGGCATCCGAAGGTGTAGTACGAAGGGCTCCAGTGATGCACATGGAAGCCATTCTCTGTACCCTTGCGAGAAGGTTGTTATTGGTGGCCTTCTCCAAAGCAGGCCACCAGACGATGACTCCGTACAGGAGTATTGGACGGACCACCGCTGTATAGATCCAGTGAGCAATTTTCGGACTAAAGCCCCATCGCTTACCAATGGCCTTCTTACAGGAGTATAAAGCTATAGTCGCCTTCTTCACCCGCTCCTCCAAATTCCGTCTGAAGTTCAGCTTCCTGTCCAGGAATACGCCAAGATACTTGGCTCCATCAGAGAAGACGACTTCAGTGCCGTTGAGAGAAATGGGATCGAAGGTAGGGATCTTATACTTCCTAGTGAAAAGCACAAGTTCCGTTTTGGTCGGATTAACCCCCAGACCGCAACCCCTTGCCCAGATAGATAGCTCTGTGAGAGCCCGTTGCAGGATATCTCTAATTGTAGATAGAAACTTCCCATTTACGGCCATGGCCACGTCGTCAGCATATGCGACTACGCTGCAGCCTTGCCCCTCCAACGATACTAGCACTGGGTTTAGCACCAAGTTCCAGAGAAGTGGTGATAGAACGCCACCTTGTGGCGTTCCCCTGTTCACAAATCGGTATATTTCCGACGTTGCCAGTTTAGACGTTATCCGCCTGTTGACAAGCAGATTTCCAATCAATGAGATGATCACAGAATTCACTCCTAGACTAGATAGTGCCGCTATTATCGAGTCCGGTGTGATGTTGTTAAAAGCCCCTTCTATATCCAAAAAGGCTGTCATAGTGTATTCTCCTGCCGAGAGCGATGTCTCGATGGTACCTACAAGCTCGTGTAGAGCTGTTTCAGTTGACCTTCCCTTGCTGTAGGCATGTTGCCTCGTTGATAGCAGTTTAGGGTCAATAATTCTACGTAAATAAGAGTCTATCATACGCTCCATTGTCTTCAATAGGAACGATGATAGGCTTATTTGTCTGAAATCCTTTGGGACAGTGTGTGAGCTCTTTCCAGCTTTTGGAATGAACACCACTCTTGTCTCCCTCCATTTCAAAGGAATATACGCTGTGTTTATGCAGCAAGTGAAAAGACTGCATAGCCAAGGGGAAATGTAGTCCGACACATGCTGCAATTCAGCTGGAATGATACCGTCAGGTCCCGGAGATTTGTAAGGTTGGAAGCTTTTAATCGCCCAGGTCAATGTTGGTACATTAACTATCTCCGAAGCAATGTCCGCCGTGCTAGCGTCAGAGTATTCCAACGCCTGTAGTGACGTATGAGAATTGCCCGGGTATACAAATTATAAATTCTGGAAATAAATTAAATTAAACTAGTAACACAATTATAGTCTGTATAGAAAATAAGCACAAACCAAATCTGAGTGGAAATTTTTGCCTGCAGTTATAAAAAAGTTCATATGTGATGCTATATTTATATGAAAAGTAGGTCGAGAAATTAACCAATCCTGACGATATATGGTAACGTGACCTATTTTTTGCAAAAACATATACAAACCAAATTTGAAAAAATTCCGTGCAATATTTTTTTTTTTTTTTTAAGTTTAAATAAAGATCGGGAAGAAGCTTTATATGATATGAGTGCTAAGACAAAAAATTGCTCTAAGGGGTTTATTTTTGAACTACTGATTAATAGATGTAATAAACGCACATAAACCCATTTTGACAGAGATCTACATAATTATTTGGATCTTATGGCAATTTAAGTCGGTTTTAGAGATTATTTGTATAGGGACTAGGTCAATAGTGTTCGTGCTATGGCCGATTGAATTTTATCAAAATATATTCTTATTTGCGATCTGTAGTTTGATCACAAGGTTTTCGTGGACACACAGATGGACAGACGTACGAACGGATGAACGGACGGACTCAGAAAGTAATTCTGAGTCAATCGGTACAATAAAAGAGCCTAGGTGAAATATTTTTGGTGGTTACTAACATCAGCACAAACTCATTATACCCTGACCACATTGAGGTATAGGATAGAACAACTATTTGTATTAGTAAAAAAAAAAATGGATGAACAAAATTTAATATTGTTGGTTGAGATCAATGACTGTGTCCATATATATATACTTGTGTAATTAATTCCTCTTCATCTCACTATGTTTATATACAAATTGTAATAAACATATGATACAATAACGATTTATAAAACTGAACAAAACTAACACGTAACATGATGGACATGATGTATCTGAAACTTGATGCACTTTTGACACGGACCAGGATAAATCAAAATGATGTCATGCAAATGGGAAACTTCGGTCATACAGCTTGATTCGCTAATTTCATTATGACTTTATAATGACTTACTATATGGCAGGACATCTTGTCTGGATTCCGAATATTGCAATTGAATAATAGTTCAATGAATAATGAAAGAATCTCCCTTCAGAAAGAGGGGTATTAAAGAATATACGGATGCATTAGAGATGATACTGGACACAGGAAGTCGTATTTGTTGTGAAATACTTTATATAAGACTGTAGAATAGATGCAGCTATTTTCCGACTCCACTGTATGCAGTGTTAGAGTTGTCGTATCATATCAAAAGTGGTCAGCCAATGTTTCAGGGAGATTTAGGTTCTTAGCGAAGAACACTCATTGAAACTGTGCTGGGTTACGATACATAGCAAAATTCCTGGTAATGAAAGTGTAGCTAAACTGATGCGTAGGAAATCAAAATGCGAAGTGAATCTAATACTATTATACCCAGGTCAGACCGACACTACGATACCCTATACCATGCGTGTAGAGATCCTATCTCTTAGGTCCAACTATTTAGAAAATAAGCATTAACTAAATTTGAGTGATAAAAGATGAGTCTAGGTCAAATATTTTTGGTAATTACAAACATCAACATTATACCCTGACCACATAGTGGTATAAGGTATAAAAATATAGAAATATATATTTCAAAGGAAACACTGAAGACACTTTTATGCATACAGAAGAATGATGTTAGGAAGTATGTAGGTAAAATTATGGAACACCTCAACCTAGAATGCTATACTAAGAATATTGGTTTCATATCTAATAACTTGTATCGATGGTGTGGGAAGAAGGTAAAGTGGGATATACTTTCCTTTATATCTGTTAATGTCCGGAAATATTGTCGGTATTTCTTTCAAGATGATCAAATTAGGTTATGCAATCCCTTGGAATGGACAACTCGACACCGAGGAAGAACTTTGAGCCTAGAGATATCCTCTTGACTTAACCAAACTCAGCCTTGATACTTTAATGGTAAAGTACAAGACCTTGGTCAGGTGATTTCATTAATAAAATTTCTCTAACCCATTAAGGATAATACAAATCTATAATATAACTAGGCTAGGCGATTTCTTGTGACTGATGTTTTGTTCTACCGTTTTATCCCGAATTTGATCAAACGTATATTATTTGAAATGTATTTCTTTTTAGCCGATTTGCAGATTTACAGATTTTTAATTTTTTTCCTTTATTTTGAGTAAATTGCATTTAAAATTGCTACTGACACATACATAAAATTATATTATGTGTGTGTTTTTAAATTTGTTAATGTGGTTGTAATAAAAATGAGTTTGTTTTTTGTGTTGATTTGTGAATTGGCTATAATTGCATACTTTAAAGTCTTTAATGAAAAAATAAAATTTCCTAGAATTTGCGCTCGAATTTCGAGGGCTGGAATCTGCTAGTCTCATATTAATGAATTACATGAAAAAATGTTTTCTTATAATTATTTAAGTGATAATTATTTAAGCAAACTTTAAGACTGTTTTGTATTAATTTTCTCAACTTTTCACCTTCAAAGTGCTTATGTATGTATAATAAGCTATAAAAGAGTCACGTGTTTTTTTTTTATAAATTTTTACATATTTGTCCCAATATTTAAAATGCGCTAAAAAATATTTAGCCATGTTGTGTACTGTACGCAATAAAAAGTGAAAATGTCATTAAAATTGCACCAAGATGGGTCACACAATAACAATTGTCTTTAAAAGTAATTAACCTACAATTTCAGTTGAAGTTTGGTTTATATTGAGTTTTTTTTTTTTTTTTAATATCAAAGTTTTAAAATTTTAGGAAATATATTTGTTAATGTTGGCTTTTCTGTACGCTTGAGTTAATTTTATTAAAAAGTTGTGTTTGGTTCCTGAGTTAGAGTACAAAATTAAAGCCAAGTATAAAATTTAAAACAAAAAAGTTAATTTGCAAATCTTTTTTTTTATAACAAAACTTGGATATACCAAATTCAACAAGTAGGTAAATTAAAGTCGGTCTAGACCGACCTGTTGAATTTCTTTCAAGATGATACAATGCATAGAATATATTGTATACAATGCGTTTCGAGAGAGGGTCTTGGATCCAACTTTGCTGAGGCAATAACTAGATGGGTTGGGTATATAATCCCGAAACCGAAAATCCGGAATTCAAAATCCCGAATTCAAAATTCCGAATTCCAAAATCTCGAATTCCAAAATCCCGAATTCCAAAATCCCGAATTTCAAAATCCCGAATCGCGGCGATTTTTAACATAAAAACCTGCACAACAATTCGGGATTTCAAAATTCGGATTTTTTAACAGCAAAAACCTCAGAACAAAAATTTTGTTCTACCTAAATTAATACTTGCTAAAATTTAGAAAAAAAATCTTAGTGAGCATTGAAAAATTTTAATTGTAGAAGTAGAAAGTGGGCGACAAACTTTCATTCTCTGTTTTAAAACAATGTAGTGCGGTTGAAAATATTTTATAATAACAAAAAGTGAGTCTCGAAATAATTGTTTCAAATAAAGGAAAGCCAAAACTATTTTTAAATGGTTATTGTTTTCATTTGGAAAAGAAAACAGAAAAAGTTTACTACTAGTGATGTGCCAATCGGAAAGAAAAACATTGCAAAAGCCGATTACATACAATAATGGAGGAGAACGAACATGTCATAAAAAAGGAACAATCTGAGCATAGTCATCCTCCTATTGGACATTCTAAGCATGTGGCTCTTTCTAATAATGATCTAAAGAATAAAGCAAAACTTAACATTGGAGCACCCCTTTCTCAAATTATAAGGGATACCGTGCTTGAAACGGATCAGCATTGTCGTGTTTACCTGCCAACCAAGGGAGCACAAAAACAAAAAATTTCCCGCGTCCGTTCGGATATTTTGAAGGAGCCGCTACGTTTAGAGGATATTGATATTCCTTACAAGAACAAATACCTCGAAGGGAAGCTCATCGTTTTGGATGAAAACGAATTCGCAGGTGAAAAAAACATTCTTTTGGGCACTCAATCAAGTTTGAAGATGTTAGCAGAATTAAAATGTTGGCTAATGGATGGCACCTTTTATGTGGTTCCATCTATCATGACGCAACTTTTCATCATCCACGGATACGTTCAAGGCCAGGCGTATTCAGAAGTGTTTTTTAGTCTCACCAAATTAACTTGCGATTGGAATATCGACCTAAAACCATTAAAGATAATTTCGGACTTCGAGAAAGCAATTTTTCCCATATGCTGAATGCAAGGGATGCCAATTCCACTTTGGTCAAATAATTTGGCGTAATTTCCAGCAAAATGGGCTGAATACAAAGTATGGCAATTCTGAATAATTCAGCTTGGAAATCCGAATGATAAGGGCACTCGCTTTTGTGTTAGCTGATGAAATACCGGAGTATTACGACGCCTTATATAAAAATCTTCAAGACAAAGAATCGAAAAAATAGCGTGTTGGCTGAAAAAGAACTACGTTGATGGACCATATGAAAGAGGATTTTGGTTGACCTGCGATATGCTGGAAGAAAACTACCCGAGAACACAAAATTCTGTCGAATCGTGGCACAGGCGACTTAAGATAGTTGTAGGTAAGAAGAATTGCGGATTGTATGATTTAATCGGGAACTTGGGCAAGGAACTCATTGTTGCTAAAACAGCAATAGAAAAAGTCAAATCTGGGGAGAGAGATTGCCGAGAAACAAAAAAAATTTAAAAAAGAATAAGAATTTAAAAGAAATATTAAAAAATAAAGATACAATGCTTAAAGCTGATTTTTTAAAAGCAATTGCAATAAATATTGCACTATAAATAATAATTTTTACATTTTATATCTTATTAATATTATTCATAAATGTAGTCTTAAACATGTATTCTAATAAAGAATTAGAAAAATGAAAATATAATAATTTATTAATATTTAAAAATTAAGTCTTAAAACATGTATTTTATAAAAAACAAAAATTTTAAAATCTCGAAATCAGTATTATTTATTATCGAAACATATATTCAGGATTTTGAAATTGGAGATTTTGGAATTCGGGATTTTAAAAATCGGGATTTTGAGATTTCGGGATTTTGAAAGTCGAAATTTTGAGACTATCCCCAACTAGATATAGAAAATAAGTACAACCTAAATTTTAGTGGTATTGTTATAATGAATTTGTGCTGATGTTTATAACTATCAAAAATATTTGACTTAGATCCATCTTTTATTATACCGATCGACTCAGAATCACTTTCCGAGTCGATTTAGTGATTTCCGTCCGTCTGTCCGTCTGCGTGTCCGTGTAGATCTTGTAATTAAACTACAGGTACGATATATAAATATATTTTGGTGAAGTTTGGTATATAAGTTTTTTTCGGCCATAGGGAGAACCCTAGTCCAATACAAGTGACTCCCAAGAGATCAGCTTGAATTGACATACGATCCAAATAGCATATAGATCTCAAATTTAAAAAAAATGATTGTTAGTAAACCAATTGGAAACTCTATTAAAATTTCCTTGAAAGATTGGATATCACTTTTGAGAGCTCTTAAAAATAAAATATTATAAAAAAAATCTCATCAATGTACAGAATACAAAATCCATATGTGTAGTCTAAAACTCTTTCACAAAAATCATACACTACTGCGAGGGCGGTTTAACAATTCCATATTTTTAAATGAACCGCAGTTTTTTTATAAAAAAAAAGCTCATCCTAAGTCTCTCTCCGCAGAGCCATTTCTTTCGGTTTGGTAATACAACAACAAAAATGTGCCATTTATATATTTTTTTTCTTATACTAAATTGTAAAAAATATTGTTAACAAAAAAGTGTTTGTTTCTTTCCAAAGAATAAACTTTTACATTCAAAAATATTGCAAACTTAAGTTGTAATTCATTAATTAAAAAAAAATATTTTGAAAATGTAAAAAAAAAGTGCTGGACCCAGTAATAGCATATTCTGATAATAATGCATTTGTTGCTACTAGCAGAGCCCAGCCCTCAAAATGCGAGTGCAAATTATAGAAAATTTTCTTTTTTCATTTAATAAATATTTTTATAAGAGCCTAAAGGTATGTTATTCAATTTTAGCCAATTAACAATTCAACACTTTTTAAATAAAATTCATTAAATTTCATTATAAATATTTGTTGAACACATAGAAGTTATATAAATGGGTTTGTTAATAAATAATTTTAAAGGAGCCTAAAGGTATGCTAGTCAATTTTAGCCAATTCACAATTCAACACAGAGCTTTTGATATTTATAATAAACAAAAACGCAGTATGTGTTTTATGTATGTGCAAGTAGCAACTTTAAATCTTAAATATTTTGTGCTGCGACATTTGTTTTTGATGACAAATTCACACCTGTGGCCAACAATTCTGTATAGCAGATCGAAGTGCATTTATGTTTTTATAATTTTCCTTTACTATATCGACCTTGGCTTCATTCCACAGGTTTTCTTTTAGATTTAAGTCAGGGCTTTGGGCTACCCAATCCTAACAGTCATCTTTTCCGCGCAAAACCAATTTTTTAATACGTATAGTTTGAAGGAGTGTTTGGGGTCATTATCTTTCATAAATTTCCACTTAGTAAGCATAAAATCAAAGGCATGTGGTTAAGTATGTCTCCAAGCACTGAATCTCGTACAGTATGCCATCAATTTCAAGAAAATGCACCCCAAATGATAATGTTACCACTCCATATTCTACCGTCTTCTGCTTGAACCTAGGGTTGTATTCCTGATGTTTGGGCGATAAACAAAGGCTCTACCATCTAGTTCTATCATATTTATCTTCGACTTACTTTCTGAGGCGATTTAGCGATATCCGTCCTTCCGTCTGTATGTCTATGCAAACCTTGTAATCAAATTGAGTGTATAAGCTTCTATCGGCCGTAAGATGAACGTTATTGAAATTGGTGTAAATGGGTTCATGTTCAGACCTAGTCCCCATACAAAAGACCCCTATGAGATCGACTTAAATTGCCATAATATCCAAATTATCATATAGGTCTCGGTCAAATTGGGTTTGTGTAAATTTATTACATCCATTTATTAGTAGTCCAAAAATAAACCCTATAGAACAATTCTTGGTCATAGTCAGCATATGAAGCTGATTCCCGATCTTCACTTAAATCTATCAAAAAACAAAAATGTTGCACAGGTTTTTCTATAATTTGTTTCAGCAAAAAATAAGTGACCTTACCAGATATGGTCAGGATCGGTCCATTTTTCGACGTAGTCTTCATATAAATGTAACATTCGATATGAACATTTTCATAGCCGAAAAAATTAATAACAATGCCACTCAAATTAGGTTTATGCTTATTTTCTATTCAAATTCATTTATTAAAAAATAAATAAAAATAAAAAATCTTTAATTATTTTAATACCTTTATACTGTAATAAATTTTGTATCCACTATTTAGCTTAAGGCCTAGTTGCTCTAGCCTTTATATTACATTTAGGTTGTTTCCATTAATGTATTCTCTAAATCTTGAATAAATAAATAAAATGAATAGTGAATTATACATACAACTAAAAACATAATTTGAGTTATTAAAGATATATTAATACATACATAAATATTATATACATAACGTAAATTTTCTAGTCATTATCGCTGGTACTATAGTTCTCAGATTCCTCTAGCAAATCGTTGCTAGATTTTGTGTTTGCACAATCTACTCTTTCAGTTACATACATCCTTAAATCATTCATATCGTTGTTTTTTAAAGGCTTTCTCTAACTATACATCGAAATTGATGATTCTGACTGTAGATACACTATTAGTCCTAATTAGATTGAAGACTACTTATTTTTCTTAGTGACCTCTTCTGATAACTTTCCAATAGGACTGGTATACTACTTAACTTAATCAATGGTGCGAATTAAAATTTTATGCACTGTTGCAGGTATATAAATAGTACCAAGGATCAATCTAAGATAAAGTAGTGCAGTTTCTTTTAAGAGATTCTCAAAATTTTGAATATTTGTATGATTAATTTTTTGAAACAATTGAAAAATTTGTAATTAATATTTTATCTACACCTGTAATTTCAGCTGAAATTTCTACACTTAAAAAGAAATGTCTCGCGGTATTTCCATCATTCAATGTACCATTCCACATCTGTCAACTATCAGGCCCATTTCGTCGTTTACTTGGTTTCTCATTACTGGTAGCATTCCTTATGAACCGGCTTTTCAAAACAACTAAATATCGAACCTTTTTAAGAGTGATATGGTTTTAACTATTGAAGTTAACTTATGTAAGTATCAAAATAATGACCTTACTAAAGAAGTGTCATTTGCCTAACGATATTTCACGTATGATAAATATTTTTAAACAAACACAGTGTTGCGATTCTATTACAAATATATCAGCCGCTACCGAAACAGATTTAAATTTTAACTAGATAGATAGATAGATTTTTTATTGAATTATATAATACTAGCAATATACCCGCTACGTTGTTAGCGTAATTATTATATCAATTATTTAAGCCATAATAATATTTAAAAACAATAAGAAATATGGTATGAGTGACAATACGATGGAAACTTTTAACAAAATATATTTTTGACGACTTGGACGGTCGTCAATAACAAATAATTTTATCATAAAATTAAAAACTATTTTAACAAAGAAGAAATATTAACATAACTTCAGAAAAAATTAACAAAACTAAAAAGTATTCATTTTTATGCTGTTGACAAAACAATGGAAACCTTTACTGTACAATCACACATGGTCTTGGGGGGTAGATGATTCTAATACCGAACGATTGTATTACTTTATTTTAGCGTGTAGCCATTTTGTGGCCATTTAAATATTCAACTTTTTCATCAACGCCGTTCGTCAACAGTATTTTTTTTTTTTAACAAGATTAATGCTAGTCAGACGATTTTATGGATTTATTCATAGAATATTTCTCACAAATATTCTTTTGCTTACCACCATCACGAAAATGATCTATTATTCTGGTTTTTAACTCTTCATAAAACTTTATTTTTGCCATTATTTTATAATAATTGAAAGAAAATGTCAAAATCTATATTTAAATAACGGCTAAGATTTTTTTTATAGATTCTTTCACTCGTTATTCTTTTTTTTATTATTTTAGTCAACTCTGGTAAAGAAGTTTAACAGTTTTCACTGTTTTGGAATCTCTAAAATATATTTCTTTTTCGCTTATCTATTTTTTTAATTGTATTTTTTGTAACAAATGTATTAACTTCCAATATAGAACAAACCAAATAGCGATTTCGCAAAAAAAAACAATTATTTTATTACAAAAGTGGCAAATTTAGAATTTTGTAAAAGTTTGAAATGTATTTCCACCTACTCTATTTAAGTAACACTTTTTTTTATTTATAGTAGGTTCGAAAATTATTCAAATTATAAAGATAAAAAATAATATTATTTTATTTATCAAGCCATAGGACAAACGCTATTGAAATTGGTGAAAATGGGCACATGTTCAGACTTACTCTCCATTCAAATGGCACCTATGATATCGACTTAACTTGCCATAAGATTCAAATTATCAAATAGATCTCAGTCGAATTGGGTTTTTGAGCGTTTATTACATCCATTAATCCGTAGACCAAAAATAAACCATATAGGACAATTCACTTAAACCTATCAAAAACATAAATATCGCACAGATTTTTCTCAAAATCGGTTTGTATATGTTGTTGCAAAAAATAAGTGACTTTACCAAATATGGTCAGGAAATGTCCAATTTTCGACGTAGATTTGGTTTATGCTTTTTTTCTAAACTCAATTAGTTTTACCTGAGACCAATTCTCTAAACGCGTGGTAAAGGGTATCGGTCTAATCCGACTATAAATTTCTTACTCGTTTTCTTAAGAAAATGTACTTTCAAATGATAATTTACCAGTTGAAAGGTATCAGTATTCCCCTTAAGGCTCGAATTAAAACAAATTTTATTCTCTGGTGGAATCTTCATATCAAATTTTATATTCCTAAATTACTTTGTAAAGAAAATACAAAAAAGTACACTCTTACATTTACGGGCCGTTTTTACCTCGTTTTAACATCCAAATTTCCAAAAGATTTCGTCTCATTTGATGTTTCTATCCACAAACTATATTTTATATTCGTTTGTTTAGAAGATACGAAATGTATTATTTTCCCCCTTTTTGGCCGTTTTTCCTCTCCTAGACGTTAGAATTAGCACTAACTTCATTCTAGACTGATGCCCATATTATTGGTGGAGTCTGTATACCCAAATTCATATATATATATTAATATGTCAAGAAGTTGCAGAAAGGTATAGTTTTTACCTTTTTGTCAGTTTTTTTTTTCCTTAAATGGCCGAATTTTGAAAAAAAAAAATAATCCTGGGCCCATATTTGTTTCTCTGATGGAGTCTACACACCAAATTTTATACTCCTAGATTCATTTGTTACAATTTTCTCCCTTTTTGGCCGCTTTTACCCCTAAATGCTCGAATTTAAACTTTTTTTATTCTTTGGCGATGTATGTCTCTGATGGAATCTACATGTAAAATTTCGTATTCCTAAATTACTTTGTAACGAAGATACCAAAAGGTGCCCTTTTACATTTACGGGCCCTTTTTACGGCCCTTAACATCCGAATTTCCAAAAGTTTTCCTCTTATCTGATGTTTCTACCTCTATTTGAATCAACATACTATATTTCATGTTCCTACATTCTTTTGTTTACTAGATACCAAATATAAAATGTTTCCCTTTTTTCCTCCCCTGGACGTTAGAATTAGCAATAAAATCATTATTGACTGATGCACACGTATTCGATGGAGACTGTATAACAGAGTTCATAGATATAATAGATATAGATTAATATGTGAAGAAGATGCAGAAAGGTACAGTTTTTACCCCTTTTGGGGTACACACCAAATTTCATATTCCTAGATTAATTTTTTATCATTTTCCCAATTTTTGTCCGCTTTTACCCCGTTAATGTACGAATTTTTAAAATCCGTTCTTAGTGGATCTTTACGCCGACAGAGGAACCTAAAGTCCAAATTTCAAGCTTCTGGGTCGAATGGTTTGGGCTGGGCGATGATCATCCTCGCAACTCATTTATATATATAGATAACAATCTATAATATTAATAGGCTAGGCGATTTCTTGTGACCGATGTTTTGTTCTACCGTTTTATCCCAATTTTGATCAAACGTATATTATTTGAAAAGTATTTCTTTTTAGCCGTTTTGCAGATTTACAGATTTTAAAATTTTTTCCTTTATTTTGTGTAAATTGCATTTAAAGTTGCTACTAACACATACATAAAATTATGCAATGCTATTTGCGTTTAGTAAATTTGTTAATGTGTTTGTAATAAAAATGAGTTTGTTTTTTGTGTTGATTTGTGAATTGGCTATAATTGATGATCATACTTTTAGGGTATTTATTTAATGAAAAAATAAAATTTCCTAGAATTTGCGCTCGAATTTCAAGGGCTCGAATTTGCTAGTTTATTATTAAAATATTTATTTTAATATAAAACTTTAATATAAAAATTCTATAATTGAGTATATTTATAATAACTAGCAGATTGCAGCGCTCGAAATTCGAGTGCAATTTCTAGGCAGCTTTATTTTTCAACTTAACAATTCACAAACCAACACTTTTATGGTTTATTATTATTGTGAATGAAGATAACAAAGTCATTAACAAACACATTAACAATTTTAATAAAACACACACAGCATATGTGTAATTTTATGTATGTGTTAGTAGCAACTTTAAATGCAATTTACTCAAAATAAAGAAAAAAATTTAAAAATCTGTAAATCTGCAAAATGGCTAAAAAGAAAGACCATTCAATTAATATACGTTTGGTCAAAATCGTGATAAAACGGTAGAACAAAACATCGGTCACAAGAAATCGCCTAGCCTATTAATATTATAGATAAAAATATTTACGGCTTGATTTTTAACCGTCATTAAATTTGTTTAAATAATAATTTTTTTTAATTGGAAATCATATATTAAAAATTTACTATAAGTTAAAGCATTCTTTACAACAAGATGAAGTGAATTCCAGATTTACTCTCTTCCCCCATTTTGAAGATCATAAATTTCAAATTTTAACTATAAAAACACATTTAAAAATTTAGTTTTTTCCCTAAATCTGCCAAGTTGCATGCAAACCTTAACTTTGAGCTACAATAATTCAGAAACTAAGTTAAACTTTTAGATAATATTTCACATATAAACTAAAAGATGTGTTTAAAAAAGATAAAAATTGCTACACCGGCAGTAGTTCACTAACAGATGATAATTCACGAAAGCAGTATTGATTTTTAATAAAATATAACGGAAGTTCAAAAGGATAAAAATAATAATATTAAATTAAATATATTTTAATAATTTGATATTAAGGGCATTTATTTAATTATTTATACCATTCTTTCGCACAAACAAATTTCATAACATGTTCATCGGAGACTTTAATATTAAATTTTCAGTCATCGGAAAAAATTTTAGAGGGGTGTTCGAAATGATTTTTATATTCTACAAATATTTCTAAGATTTGATATACCTATTTTATAAATAATAATTTTAAAAAAATTATTGTATATATGTACGTACATTAAGAATTATTCCATTAGTTTCAAACAATAATCAAATCAAATCATTTGAAAATTCTTGATGGTATTTTTTAAACCGTTATTTTTATTGAATATTGTAACACCTGGAACTTTAAAATTTTGCTTTTGTCAAGGCAATTTTTTTTTTTTATTATTATTCAAATATTCTTTTTTTTACAAAAAAATAACATCATTAACCTTTTACGAAGTTAAATTATGTATATTATGTTTAATGATCACCACATAATATTCTGTTTTTTGTGTTTTTTTTTTCAAAGACACATCCATATATTGAATTATTACGGTTTCATAATATTTAAACAAAAAAAACGATAAATCTACATCATAATAGAATAGCCACGAGGTTTTGGAACCAGATTTATTCGAATGAACACAAACAAACAAAAAAACAAACTCAAACACTATTTATAAATATCAATATGTTTTGTTTTGTTTTGGTTGGGTTTAACATCGTGCGCCTGCGCAATTAAATTTATTTTTCTTTCTTTGTAAAAACTCATTTAAATTTCAATTCGCTTTATAACAATACACAATTTATATTTTCTCTCCGCTCCTCTTTTTATACATATGTATATGTATATAGATATGTTTGTGTTCACTTTTTAGTTTTTAATATCAAATTATTTTTGTATTCAAATTTATTCTCCAACAAAAAAAAAACACCTGTTCGCTGATGTTTCTTACTTTGTTCGATAGAATTCTTTTTGTTTCACTTCTTTACACAATATCGATTATGCGAAAACCCGATTTACCATTACCGTAACGTTTCAAGTCTTGTTTGTTACTGAAGACCCATATTGCGGCACAGGCAATATCAGCAGCATTAAAATGATATGTAGTGGTAATGTTGGTAGTAGCAGCACTAACAGAAGCACAAACAACTCTCTTGGCGTTAACGCCAGCAACAGCTTTTCGAAGAAAATACAGAAAAAAAACCAATAAAGTTAACTACTCTACAACCACGTTTATACGCTCTGGCAAATTACCACACAACAACAAATAGTTTTACAAAGTTATTATTAAACAGCAGTGCTGGAACTTTGTGTAGAATGAACAAAATTTACAGAAATTATTTAATTGAAATATCTCATCATCCATGTTGTGCTTTCAACTCAACTTAAGCTTATTAAATAAATCTGTTAATATTAATACGTACACTTAGAGAATTAAGTAAATTAAATCAGAGATGAAAAAAGAACAGCCTGTATTTGAAATCAATGAAATTGAAGATATTTTTAACTACAAAATATATTTTAGAACTTATTATTTTTTTTTTTTTTTCTTAGAACTTAGAACTTATTTTGAAGATCCCATTTTCTTTGGATATGTTCTCTGATATGAAGCAGAAAAGAAATAAAAAGATTATATTCTCAGATCCGAATATCATGTGAAGTTGGATCATCGCCAATAAATATAACAGGTCATAGAATGCCCAAAAGATGTCTTTTATGGATGCTGTAAAGCTCTTAAGTAGTGCTTAAAGTGTTACTTATTCTGAATAGATATTTTTGGAATCATTTTTATGAGAACTTCGTGGTACGTTTGTTCATCTAAATTAAAAATTTTTAAATATGTGTTTTTATTTTTAAAATAAACAAAACTTTAATATAACTATATATCAGTTCTACGTATTTTAAGAACAATAAAATTTTCAATTTATTATGTCCTCCAGACCAGTTTTTAGGTGGTACATATAATTTGGTCTAGATCCCATAAAATATATATAAATTCTTAATAACAGTGGAATTAATATAGCGTGTCCATCTGTCCGTCTGTGGATATCACGATCACACCGTAAATAGTTCAAGCTGGGTTGCTCATTTTTAGTGAAAATTTTTCATTGACATCCTGAGCAGGTTTGTATTTATTCAAAATTTTGAAATTTGTGCGAAATAGCTGTAATTGTTATTGTTGTTGTTCTGGTGTTGTGTTTGTAGCATTTGCTTAATAAGTGTGTATGTACCGTTGTACTGCAGGTATCATATTATCCCGAAGTCAATACAAAAAATCGGCAATATGAAAGAAAAATAATAATAAAAAAGTATATTTTCTTATAAAGGTACCTAATTACACTGAAATTGGTGGACACACTGAAGAAAACATGCCCTTGAATATTATGTCTAACTTGGATGATGATGCAGACTCATACGAAGAATATGAACAACCTACGAAGAAAACAAGATCGTCAGAACTACAAGCGTCAACTTAAACGAGGATGGATATTGACAATAATTGAAAATGTTCTAAATTTTGTTTTCATGCATAGATAACAAATAAAACTCTCATATTTTCTGTGTAAGAATAGCTGCAATATGAATCGGAGTTTTTATTTTCACGCAAATTAATGTTTATAAAGAAAAAACAGTATATTTGTGGATTTGTAATCCAGTTATTTAGCAAAAAACATAAAATGGGGGGGGAAATGGGCATTTTTGAGATTTTTAAGGCACTGGATGCACTTTTTCGGGTAGGTTTGCTCCGCTTTTTTTTCGCCATTCAATATCTACAACTTTGTTTCAGACACAAAAGAGATATTCCGTACGGTTACCGAATTATAACCGTGTTAAAATATACAAAAAGTGATAAAAATCCAACTTCAGAAAAAAATTCGTACGTCCGTCCGTCCGACCGTCCGTCCATCCATTTCTGTGTCCAGGTAAACCTTGTAATCAAACTACAGGTCGCAAATAAAAAATATATTTTCATTAAATTTAATGAAAATCGGTGCATGTCCAGACCTAACCCCTATTTAAATCACCCCTATCAGACCGACTTTGTATATGTGTGTATCATACCCACTGGTCGGTAATCCAAAAATAAAACCTTTAGGAACATTTTTAGTCATAGTACCCATATAAAGCTGATTCACGACCTTCACTTAAATCTATCAAAAAAAAAACAAAAATTTTTTTATTTTTATTTTTTTTTTGTTTTTTTAGAAAAGTAAGTGATTTTACTAAATACGGTCATGATCGGTCTATTTTTTGGCCAGATCCCCATATAAGCTAACATCAGGTATGACATTTTTCATATCTGTACGCCGCGGCCGCATAATTTGGTTTATGTATACTTTCTCGAAACGTACAGACCGACTATAATTTTCTTACTTGTTTTTCAATATTTTTAATTTCTCGAAATTAATTTATAATCCCCAATATTAACTTGAATAATCTCCAGTTTTATATATTATTTTTAGGATTTTATTTATAATCGATTTCATTTACATATTGCTGGTTAGCGATTGACGTTTTTGAACGTTCATAAATCTGTGGTTTTCTGGAATAACCGCGTATGTCCATTTTTGTCAGTTTCGAGTTAACGATGCCAAATATAATAATTTTTAACGCTCTTTACATGTGTTTAATTTAAAAAAAAAAATATTGACCATTTCTGAGTTTTTTCTTTTAATAACGACGTAACTTATATGTTTATTAAATTAATTTGCAGCACTAACGACGTATGTCAACCTACGTTTGATCGCTGATAAATTATTTTCTCAGAAAACGACAAAATAATTTTGAATTAGTTTTCAGTGTATAACCACTTATAAAAACTTGTGTGTTTATTTCTGTTATTTTTTGTCACTATTATTCTTGATACGTTGTTATATTCTCATCCTAAGCCCGTTAACTTTTTGTTGACGAACAAAAAAAATCCATTTTTCAAGCAACAACAACTTATGCCTACATGGGTGGATGCATTGGTAGCTTTCTTTTTTCAAAGAAAACGACTTTTGTCGACATAAGTTGTTTTATCTGCACACACTTTAATGCCGTTTTCTTTTCTGACAAAAAGTGTCGCCCTTTTTTTGCCCTTTTTTGGAAAAGTGTGTTTTTCATATATTTTGAATTAAGAGCAACCTTATATTATATATCAATCGAAAGCTCTCAAAGTGTTGTGTTTATAAATGCAAAAAAAAATTTTTTTATCCTCTTGGAAGTCATAGGGGTAAAATATTCATAAAAGGGGAACCATGGGGAAATTTTCTCACACTATGACCTGAAAGAAGTCAATGGCTGGAATTTTTTGTGATTTACGAGGGTTCGAATTTGAGACCTTTCGATTGATGTATAAGATAAGGTTGCTCTTAATTCAGAATATATAAAAAAGTACACTTTTCGAAAAAAGGGCCCATATCTACAGGACTGTTAAATAAAAAACTCTAAAAACTTTATATCGAGCCCGTAATTTAAAATTTAACGTTTTTTGGCTCCCCTGAACATTTTGATTTTATAACATACGCGGTTATTCTAGAAAACCACAGATATAAGAGTTATACTTTTTGGATTCATATTTTAAAATTTATACAATTTTATGCGCAAAATTTATTTAAAGTTTCCATATAGTTCCCTTTCATTTCAATGATCTAAGCCCAATGTTCTTGCAATCTTTTAAGATTTTACCATCTCTTCAAAATTTGTGTTTGTTAAGTATTAATTAACAAAAGTTAAGTTAAAATATAATGGTTAAGCTTACAGTTAATATATAGCGGCTAATGCCGATTATGACCACATATTGTTGGGATTCTAATTCGTATATAGGGAGTGTAATTGAAATGGCCCTGCATTATTTTTAAAATTGATTTATTTTCTTTTGCCATATCAAACGCTACCAGGTTGTGTCTCATCCTACTATTTTTCACGTCATTTATTTATGGATCTGCCTAAATAACTGCTATCACAGCACCTCAAAGCATGACAATAAATAATTATTTATTTTATATCAAATACAAAGTTTGTTATAACACTGGAGCTGCGGTATAATATTTGACTGGTTTAATCTAATTATTTTCCTGATTATACACAAGCGCTTCTGGTAAAACGGATTTTTCAAATATTATATAGTAGTTAATACCCCTCATATGTTGTGTATTGATAAGCGGATTACGGGAAAATATTTAAGGGATCCTTAGAGTCCCATGAAAACTGTACTCTTTAAAAATTTCAAAAATCAGTAGTGGACCAAAATTACCCAATGATATTTTAAAAATTATTTTTACCATAATGATCTTTACCTTACGAAACTTTTGTGACCATTTTTACCAAAAAAAAAAAACAACGAATAAAATTTTTATCGGTCTAGACCGACTATACTATACCCTATATCATGAATTTCGAGAGAGTGTCTTGCACCTAATTTTGCTGAGGCGATAACTGGATATAGAAAATATGCATAAACCAAAATTTTAGTGGTACTGTTATTAATGTGTGGCGAGCATATATCATATCTGATGTTATTTTTATACGGGACTACGTCAAAAAATGGACCGGTGATGACCATATTTAGTAAAGTCACTTATTTTTCTCAAAAACATATGTAAACCAAATTTTAAAAAAATCTGTTACCTATTTTGTTTTTTGATAGATTTTACATTTTAGATCGGGAATCTGTTTTATATGGGGACTATGACCTAAATTGCTCCTACAGTGTTAATTTTTTGAGTACTGATTAGTGGTTAAAGTACACACGCATACACAGTTTTAATTTTATCGATATCTATAACATTAATAGGCTAGGCGATTTCTTGTGACCGATGTTTTGTTCTGCCATTTTATCCCGATTTTGACCAAATGTATATTATTTGAAAGGTATTTCTTTTTAGCCGTTTTGCAGATTAACAGATTTTTAAATTTATTTCTTTATTTTGAGTAAATTGCATTTAAAGTTGCTACTAACATAAACATAAAATTATACATACGCTATGTGGGTTTTATTAAATTTGTTAATGTGTTTGTTAATGAGTTTGTTATCTTCATTCACAATAATAAACCATAACAAGTAAGAAAATTATAGTCGGTCTAGACCGACTATACGATACCCTATACCATGCGTTTAGAAACCCTATCTCTTAGGCCCAACTAACTGGACATAGAAAATAAGAAAAACCAAATTTGAGTGGGATTTTTATTAATTTTTTTGGCTGCAGATATAAAAAAGTTCATATCGGATGCTATATCTATAAAGGGGCTAGGTCCAAAAATGGACCGATCCTGATCATGTTTGGTAAAGTCTCTTGTATTTTGCAAAAATATGTACAAACAAAATTTGAGAAGAATCAGTGCAATATTTTTGTTTTTTAATTGATTTAACTGAAGATCGGGAAGCAGCTCTATATGGGGTCAAAGGGATCATTTTTGGACTACTCATTAGTGGATGTAATGAACGCATACAAACCCAATTTGCGTAAGATCTATATGACAATTTGGATCTTATGGCAATTTATGTCGATTTCATATGGGTAATTTGTATGGGGGCTAGGTCTGAACATGGACCGATTCTCACCAATTTCAATAGCGTTCATCCCATGGCCGATAAAAGCTTATATACCAAATTTCATCAAGATATATTCATATTTGCGACCTGCAGTTTGATTACAAGCTTTACATGGACACACAGACGGACGGACGGACGGACGGACGGACGGACGGACATTGTTAAATCAACTCAGCAAGTGATTCTGATTCGATCGGTATAATTAAAGATGGGTCTAGGTCAAATATTTTTGGGTGTTACAAACAGCAGCACAAAGTCATTATACCCAAACCACATAGTGGTATAGGGTATAAAAATGTTGGTTTGTGAATTGGCTAAGTTGAAATATAAAGCTGCCTAGAAATTGCACTCGAATTTCGAGCGCTGGAATCTGCTAGTATATATATATATATATATATATATTAGAGCGGATTGATCTTTTTCGACCAATTATCTATGATTTCCGTGTTCTTTGGGTTATTTTAAGAAAATTTGCCCGAGGAGCCATACCTCTATCTTTAAAATCGATTCTGCTAGTTTTTGCGGGTGGGTATTTTTACGAAATCCTTCATGATTTCGTTCAAAAACATTACGTTTACGGCCATTTATGGGCTGAATCCAAATTCTAATTCAAAGTAAAATTAAAAGCGAAGATTTTGAGCCAAAAGTTTTTGAAATCGGTTGATTAGTTCATGAGATATTGCTAAAACAGTGAACACACTTTTTTACACTTTTTTGTTTTTATTATTTTTCTTCAAAAAATTAAATTAAGAGATAAGAAACTATTGGAATCAAAAAAAATATGTATTCGCATATATATATATGAGGGCTAGGTCTAAATATGACCCGATTTTCACTAATTTCAATAGCGTTCATCCTATGGGCGATATAGGCGGACTCGGATTCGTTATGACAACCGAATTTGTTGCCAACCGAATTTTGATAGTCCCAAGTATTATCACATTATTCTGTTGTAATTTCTATATAATAATTTCGAAATAACCTCAAAAATTAAAGTTCGATTATAAGAATTGTTAAATTTAGTTCATACAATGGAATTTAGATTTTATTTTTTGATGGTTGCAGCCATTTTTTGAGAGAAGTACAGTGCATGACTACAGTAATTGTAACTACATTTTAAAATAACTGTGTATATAATTTATTTATTTTATAGTTAGAGTAAGAAATAAAGTAAAAAAATCTTAAATGAATTATTGCTGGATGACTACTGGCACTTATTGTTTTTTTTTTTTTTGTATAGATATTTTAAGTTATGAATAACTTACTTTCAAATTATCCACAAATTCCTTAACCGAGGCGAATGATATTGTTGCTTGATGAAAATTTCCGCCGCGCCCACTTCATAACTGATGTAAAATAACAAATTGCGGGTAGAGTCAATTGATCTGCATTACGCTCTTGCAAAAAATCATCAACATTTTTAGTGAAACACTAGTTTCAAGTTATTTTCGGCCACTTGTAAATGGACGTGATATGTTGAGAACCTTAAAGCCAATTATGGTACATGGTTCAGTGATGTAGATAATGAATTTATCTATATCTTTTTTGGTGGTAGCTTTTGTTGCTGATGAAATTGTCAGGTTTGCTGAGGGGTGGTTTTTAGTACCGTATTCTTCGTATTAGAATTGGAAATTTATTATTTATTTATTTTCTGATAGCCGTTCCATACTTCGTACTAGTGTTGCAGTAAGCCAATCGGTTATCAATGCTACTTTTTGTCGTAGAATGGGTGACCATTTAAATTCGCGAAACTTAGTTTTTTTATATTTCTACATCCTGTGCTGCTTGAATAGGTAAAAAACGAAACGACAATGAAGAAATTATGATCGACGTTCCACATGTAGTCCCATAATGGATGTTAATATAATTTTTATTTTATTTTGAAACTATTGTATTTTCATACATGCGAAGATTATGAATTTTTTTTTAAAGACCAAGCAACCTCAGAAATTAGAGATTTAGTAAGAATTAAAAGAAATTTAAGAAGGACTTGGAAAAAACCAGAAATCCAGCAGATAAAACTAAATTAAATCGGGCCACAAAAGAATTAAAACAACACTTAAACGAAGCAAAAAATGAACAATTTAGCTGCTACTTATAAAACCTTAGTCCATTAAAAAACAATGAACACAAATTTTGGAATGCTACAAAGTTTTTAAAAAGACCAACGAAAAGAAATATAGGTGTAAAGGATTCAAATGGCATCTGCTGTAAATCTGATTTAGGCAAAGCTGATACTTGAAATCTACATTCCAACCACCTGCTTTCAATGATTCGTCTAGTGAAGTACTTACGTTTCTTGAAAGGCCATGCCAAACAGACTTACCAATTAAACGTATATTACCCTCTGGAGTAGCTCAAGAAGTTTCCAAATTAAAAAACAAAAAATGTCCGAGATACGATAAATTATGTGCCAACGATTTTAAAACGTTACCAATAAAATCTGTTATCTTTTTAACACTTATCTTTAATTCAATTTTGTGACTGAATCATTTTCTTGCTCAATGCAAATGTGCAGAGATAATGATGGATGATACCAAAACCTAATAAGCCAGAAAATGACCTAAGGTCTTATAGGCCGAAAACTATATTAGTTAAATTTTCAAAAGTGTTTGAAAAACTATTTCTGCATAGACTTCAGCCAATTGTGGAGGCAAACAATATTATATATGAGCATCAATTTGGATTTAGCCATAACCACGTTACAGCAGAATAATGCCATGACATAGTGAATGAAGTTAGAAATGCCCTGGAAGAAAAAGGAATACTGCTCTGCTTTGTTTTTGGATGTTAAACAAGCTTTCGATAGAGTCTGGCATCCTAGCCTTCTCTTTAAATTAAAGCAACTTCCTCCTGCACCTTTTGATGTGTAAACATCTATGCGCTCAGGGGAGTAAAAATCTATTTCACAATACAATCACAAAAACAGCGTAAGAGAAAATCGGTGTGAGGTATATGTAAGTGTATTGGTGCAAAGATTATGATTTAAATTTATTTAGCTGATTCAACAACCAACAGAAAGCGCCATGAATGTATAGCAAACAACTGCAACCATCAAGTATAACAACCATAGCAGTTGCTTGCTATACATAGATGGCGCTTACTGTTTGATTTTAGTTGATGTGTAAATAGATGTTTACACATCTCCCCTGTGATCGGACTCACATAGGTTTTTTTATTTAGTTCTTAAGTCGTACCTAAAAGATCGCAATTTTTATTTAAAAGTAAAGGCCTGGTTAGCCACACGTTGTTAAAATGTATCCGTACCGTAAATGTAATGTTGGCATTTAGTGCAATTATAGAACGTAAAAAACGAACCAGCATGTTTCTGTGTAAAATTAACCAAACTTTATCAGCTGTTCACAAATGTCACGTACAAACGTAGCAAAAATCTATTTTCAACAGATTTGAACGTTCCGGTTACGTGACAGTTGAGTTCGGTAACTGCTCTAAATGCTTTTCATGTAACAGAAAAAAACAGCTGACACGTTTGGTTAAGATTACGTGTGGCTAACTGGTCCTTAAGCGATGATATATACAACGTTTGTGATATCAAAGCTGGTATGCCCTAAGGAAGTGTTTTAGGTCCTGTAGGCTATACTATTTTACATCAAATACGCCTGTAGATGATGATGTCACTGTTCGTATATATGCTGATGACACTGCTTTTATAGCAAGCAAAAGCTGTAAAATGAAAGCCTCCGAAGTGATCCAAAGAAAGCTTAACAATATTTAAAATTGGTTGAAAACATGGAATATTTGCATTATTTTTCTAAATGGTGAAGAAATTCCTAAATCGGATTGTGCTAAGTATCTTGGACTGCATATACTCGTATATAGAAGGCTCACGTGGAGAAACCATATTGAAGCTAAAAGGCACCAATCGAATATTAAAACTAAAGGTATATACTGGTTGCTAGGTCAAAAATTAAAATTAAGTCTCAAAAATAAAGTCATCTATACTAATAATTAATATAATAAAGAGGCAATGTATAGAGTCTTACTGCGGATATGGGAAGTGCTATAGGCTATAATTTTTTTTATATTTTTAGTGGGCGTGACACCTCCCACGCAAAGTAAATTTTTAATATCATATATATTGAGTACTATGATAGGGTGAGCTTTGCAAATTTGTGTGAGGTCACCTATTGCTAATATTAGTAGCTACGCCGGAAATTGGCGGGATCGGATAAGTGGGCGTGGTACCTCCCATACAAGTAATAATTCAATATTATGTATCTCGAGTACTGTGATCGAGAGAGCTTTTCAAATTTGTCTGATGTCACCTATTATTAATGTGAGGAGTAGTCGGAAAAAAATGGGCATCATCCGACCAACAGGCGCGGCACCTGCCATACAAAGTAAATATAAAATGCCATATATCTAGAGTACCGTAATAGTGAGAGTCTTTGGACTTTGTGGGAGCTCATAAGCTATTCATGTGATTAGTTATATAAAAAAGGGCGTGATCGGAGCAGTGGGCGTGGCACCGCCCATACAAAGTAAATATATGATATCAAATATCTGGTGTACTAAAAAAGGGAAGCTTTGACACTTTGCACGACCCCATCAGATCTTAGTATGAGTAGTCGGACAAAAAATTGGCGGGTTAACACCAATGGGCGTGGCACTCCCCACGCAAAGTAACTATTAAATGTTATATATCTGGAGTACTGTAAAATATAGAGCTTTTTGGCGTTGCGTGAGCCCATAGGTTCTTTGTATGATTAGTCGAACAAAAAAATAGAAGTGATCGAAGCAGTGGGCGTAGCACCGCCCATTCAAAGTAGATATCTAATATCATATAACTGGTGTACTATAAAAGAGAAAGACTTGACATTTTGCACTAGTCCATCAGATATTAATGTGAGTAGTCCAATAAAAATTGGGCGCGATGGGATTAGTGGACGTGGCACCTCCTATATTAAAAATATGAAGTACTACGAAAGCGACAGTCTTTTGACAAGTACACTAGTCGCCAAAATAAAAAATCTCCAACCTAAAAATCGCGAAAAATAAAAATCGCCCAAAAACAAAAATCTTCAAAATCAAAAATGGCCAAAAATATTTTAAGTTCAAGACCAATAGTTAAGTGTTGCCAGATCTAATTTGGAAAATCCATGTTCTTCTCATGGGCAGCTACATGCACCTTGCTCCAGGGTAGGAACGCCGAAAAATCTGATAATTGTTGTACCGAATGAAAAAACAAAAAACATTATACATCAGCAAGTATCGAAATAAAGGAATCTATACTAATAATCTATACTAGCATAATAAAGAGATAATGTGTGTTTGTTTGTAGGAGGTAATCTCCGTAACTACTCATCTGATCTTCCTGAAATTTTCACAGGTTCTTACTGCGGATATGTTAAGTGCTACACGCTGTATTTTTTAAAATATTTTTAGTGGGCGTGACACCTCCCATACAAAGTAAATTTTTAATATCATATATATTAAGTACCATGATAGAGTGACCTTTGCAAATTTGTCTCATGTCATCTATTATTAACGTGAGTATTCAGAAAAAAAAATGTGCGGGTTTGGACAAATGTGCGTGGCACCCCATACAAACATAATATTAAATGTATTATATCTGAATTACTGTAATAGTGAGAGCCTTGGGACTTTGCGTGAGCCCTTTCATTACGATTCGGGGGGGAGGGGGTAGCGAAGCACACCGTGTTACATATAGTGTTGTTTATAGTTATTCTTAAACGCATATGGCAAACAGCTTTGGGGGACCGCGAGCAACTCTAACATTGAAATTCTTCAACGATATCAGTCAAAAACCCTTCGAATGATTATGACAAATGGTAATATCCATTAGGACTTATCCATAACTAAAGTCAAATATTAAATCAGTGGTTTTGGAAATACGAAATACTTAAGAAGACTTAGCAATCATTCAACGATTACGACTAAGTTAAAAGACTTGAAAGACTCCATGTCCTTGACCTACCATTTTTAAAATAAAAACTGTATATATGTAAAAAATACACTCGTAAATATATATAAATATATAAAAGTATAACATAACAAATGTACATAAGTAGTTAAGTTATTTATAGTGTACATTTTACGTATATATACATATGTATGAATGTTTTAACCTCATTGGAGATTAAAACTCATATGAAGATTTAATTGCTGTAATTTGCTTATTATTGGAAAATAGTTTGCAATAAATAAATGAAAAAAATATACATATATATGTATGTATATATATTTTGAAATGACATTTTTGTCATAAAAAATTAAATTATTCTGTTGGGCTTATCATTCCATTATATTTTTCGATATCTACAACAGAATTTGATACGTGCAATTTCTTTTCGGTTAAAACTACAAACTCTGTTAATTGTTCGATTTCTTTTGTTATGACCGAGTCCATAATTTTGGTTACTAATGTGTTTGTATTATAATGACCAACAATTTATTATAATATCTGCAAACATTTTTAAATGTAAATGTATTGTGTTAATAGAGTAAGATGTAGTAATCACAAAGAACGAGTCATATTATATTAGGTTTAATTTAGATTTCTCAATGGAATTAGTTTAACAATTTGTATAACAAATTGTATATTTTTCTTTTGGGGGTATATTCTTTTTATGAGAATTATGTTTGTACGGTATATAATGAAAAAACCTAATACGTTTTAAAATATTAATCGATTATTACTCGATTAAATTTTTCTAGTGGAAACGGAATACCTACCAATCCTTTTTCTGTGTATTCCAAATTTCTTCATATAAATATACAAAATATATTACAAAATATTACAAAGTTTAACTGGACACACAGACGGACAGACGAACATCGGTATAATAAAAGGTGAGTCTACTTCAAATATTTTCAAAGTTCCAAACATCAGCACAGACTCATTACGCATTGACCACATAGTGTTATAGAGAATAAATTTTTTTTTCTTTAATACACCGCATTCACAAACTAAGAGCGTTTCCTTTTTTTTTTTTATTTATTAACCAACACTCAGGGGATGCCCCTACAGATGCAGTGCATTGTGTTGATCTCAGGAAAATAGGTTATGGGAAGGAGGAAAGAGGGAGCAGTGTTTATGGATATTTGACTTAAATTTTATTAGATTATAACTGTCAGGAAAGACCTCTGCGGGGAGTTTATTCCACATACATAGTTCGACTGACAAACGAATTCTCTCTGTAATGTGTTGTGCGGTCAACTGGACAATAAACCACAAACGGATGTGATCTACTAGAGAAGCGAGTAGAGCGAACCGAAACTCGGGCACTTGGAATAAGTTCGCTTATCTCAGAAGAACATTTCCCATGGTAGTATCTATGGAACAGTGATACACAACCCACATTCCGTCGATGTTCCAATGAGTCAATAGAACTGGATACCCTACTGTCATTGATGAGCATCAACGTCCTCCTTTGCACACGGTCCAGTAGCTCCAAAATAGACTTTGAAGCTCCTGCCCATATATGGGAGTTGTATTCCATTTTCGGTCGGATGTAAGTGGTATAGATTTTAAGGAGCTCAGAAGGAGTGAAGTAATTTTTGCATCGTTTTAGAAAACCAAAATACTTGAATGCTTCTTTCGACACTTGAAAAACATCCTCGTTCCAACGAACATCACATTGAATTCTCGTGCCTAGAACATCAAGAGCATCCTCAATACCTATACCACCCATATGTACAGATGATATTGTTGAATCCATGGCCATATGGGTCAACATACAACATTGAGTCTTCAGCGAATTAAAATTAACCCATTCGCTTTACCCCACTCGGAGATTGTTAACAGGTCTTGATTGAGTGTGTCATTCATTGTCCGCCTTTTGCCCCCAACCTCCAAGAGGCTCGGCCTACAATTAAAGGAAAATGAATGACAAATGCTGCTGTCATCTACGAAAGAGTATATAGAGTTAAAAGTTTGACCAAGAAGGTCGTTTAGAAAGATAAGGAAATGAGAAGGAGAAAGAACGGAACCTTGGGGTACCCCTGAATTAAGCTGAAACTCATTGGATGAGACCCCATCAATAACAACACGTATTGGTCGATCTCTGAGAAAACTCGATATAAATCGAGAGAAGTCATTACCGACCCCAAATGCAATAAGCATAGATATCACTGCACCGTGCCACATACGATCGAATGCCTTGCAAATATCTAGAGCGACCACTTTACTTTCGCCAAAATTGCGAATGGATCGACAGGTCTCCCGTGGAACGATTTCTACGGAAGCCATACTGACGATCAGGTAGTTCACAAGATGGAAATTGATCATGCTTTCCATCACCTTTGAGAGTGCTGAGCAGATTGCAATTGGACGGTAATTTTCAGGGTTATTAACCGCACCGTATTTAGGGATTGGTTGGACATTAACAACCTTCCAGCAAGAGGGAAAGACTTCCGCACGGTACGAAAGGCTGAAAAGGTTGGCCAATGGACTGGCTAGCGTCGAAGAGCACTGTTTCATCACCAGTGCTGGTATACCGTCCGGTCCCGGAGACTTATTAATGTTGAGATCGAAAAGTACCCTTTTAACTGCACGTGCTCGGAAGAATATTTTAGGCATAGTACAAGATACTCTTTCGAGTTCGGGCAGTGGTTGATCGCTATCCGCAAAAATAAATTTTTTGCAAAAAGTTCAGGTAAAAGGTTAGCCTTATCAACCGGGTCAGTGAATATTTGGTCGTTCATTATAAGAGTTGGGATTGCAGAACTAGCATTATTCTTTACTCTTTTACCAAATGACCAAAAGCTCTTGCTGCCCCGAGGAGCAGAGAGAACTTTAGCACGAGGACCCTGATCGTGAAGAAGCTTTTCACGCCTTAGTACTTTAGCACATTCGTTTCTCGCCTTTTTGCGTAGCAGTTCAGTGACAGAATTTTTATTTTCACGCCAAAGTCTGAATACTTCCTCTCTGGATCTGACTGCATCTCTGCAAGTCTGGTTAAACCTAGATTTTTGATTAGGTTTAGCCGAAATGTACTTTGATGGAATGAATAATCTCATACCAAGCACAATTATCGCTGCAGCGTCAATATTATTGTCGACGAAACAAATTTTCCAGTTGAAATGCTTGAAGAAATTGTTGAGCTCGGCCCAACGAGCCTTTTCGTAAATAAAAACTGAGCGTTTCGTAGCTGGTGTTGAAACACTATGAAGTACAGAGTACGAAAAAGATGCGGAAATGGTGCAGTGGTCCGAATTACCGAGAGGTGCAAGAATTTTCACTTCATACTTGTCAGGGTGTGAAGTTAGAAAAAGTTCGAGAATATTTTGGCTTTGCCCTTCAATGCATGGAATGTGCGTTGGTTCATTCACTAGTTGCGCTAAGTGGTTATGCGCGGCGAAAAGCTCAACATAACGGCCTTCGGGAGTTGTTTGACTCGAATGGTGAAGCCAAGAAGTGTTATGAATATTGAAATCGCCGGCAACTACGATTTCGCTATTCGAGGGACCTGAAGATCCCTTAAATTGTTTGTTTATTTTTCTCGTATTCATCTTGTCAATTTGCATCGTTTGAGGGGTACTGCTACCAAGCCCATGGTCAGTTCTATAAAAGAATCATCCTGGTTACTCCTAAATCAGAGACTTTTAAAATCTACGACAAACCCCATCTCACTCGTTCTCCCAAATCTTTCATACTATATATATATATATTTTAACTTCGAACGAGGAAATGATTTTTCTCTCGCTTTAGTTAAGGTTTTGTTTTAAAGGGTAGCTCGCCGAAGTCAAGAATAATTGGAGGCCTAAATGGTTTATTGTTATAGCCTATATGCTCCAGGATTATTGAGTTTTGTCAAACAATGTACTCTTTTTCACGAATTTCTTTCTGGGATCGCAAGGCTTTTAAAAAATCCAGTGAAATACTGATTCTGTCGGTTCTTCGTTTTGAAGAACTTTTTCTAATTGAGACTAATTCAAGCGATGAAAAGTTTTTATTGCAAATGGCACAGAACAGTGCCTCAAAAAACTCTGGTATTTACTGTAGCTCTTTAAGTGTACATCAATAAAAAATATAAAATACGTGAAAATTTTTCATTACATTTTTATCATTTTTAAAAAAGAATATCCATTTTCTTCCCTTGTTCAGGCCTAGTAATATTTCTATATGAAATGATTTTAGTAGAAATATTTAATAAAACTAGCATATTCCAGCCCTCGAAATTCGAGTGCAAATTCTAGGAAATTTTATTTTTTCATTAAATAAAGACCCTAAAGGTATGCTAATCAATTATAGCCAATTCACAAGTCAACACAAAAAAACAAACTCATTTTTATTACAAACACATTAACAAATTTAATAAGCACACACATAGCATTGTTTAATTTTATGTATGTGTTAGTAGCAACTTTAAATGCAATTTACTCAAAATAAAGAAAAAAAATTAAAAATCTGTAAATCTGCGAAACGGCTAAAGAGAAACACCTGTTAGAACAAAACAGCGGTCACAAGAAATCGCCTAGCCTATTAATATTATAGATTTAATAATTAGCACAATGTTATTATATTTTAAGTAGACATTTAATATGTATTAAAGGATTAACGGAATTATTTATTAAATCATTTAAAAAAAAATTATTGCACTGAATATTGAATACTATGAATACTTCAGTATTTGGGCATGGAAAAGTTAAGATATCGATAGGGTAATTCCATGAAAAGGTCAACCTTAGATCTAATTTTAAAACTTCAATTTAAATAATTTTTATTGATATACCCAAAAGGGTTCAAATGGCATGAAAATATGACAATAATTTGTTATATGCATTTTTATAGCCCCTATTTTTTCAGTAAGAAAGGAAAAGTGTAGTTAAGTAATTTTGAAACTAAAAGCAGTGTCATGTCTGTCACATTACGAAATACTTCTTTTTATTCTCTTATGTTAACTCATAGTGTCTGCTTGTCTGCGTGTCTACAAAAATTTTGAGCGATTTTTAACCCTTTTCCTGTGATTCAATCGGCAGACTCGTAGCGACGACAAAAATGATCTAACATTTTTTTTTGCATTAAATCTATCTATTTTGACATAGACCAATGAATTATTTAATTTCATGATGGTAAATTAATTTACAAATAAAGAGCGTATAATAAAAACTTAATTTTTATGGGTTCCTTTTTTACTATAATTGATTTTAGAATTCATGTTTTTTATATGATTTACTAATAAACAGCTTTCATATTAACTACTAGATGTAATCCGGTGTGCTTCGCTACCCCCTCCCCACGAATCGTAATGAAAGGCCTCACGCAAAGTCCCAAGGCTCTCACTATTAGTAATTCTGATATATCACATTTAATATTAAGTTTGTATGGGGGTGCCACGCCCATTTGTCAAATCCCGCCCATTTTTTTATCTGTCTGACACGTTAATAATAGATGACCTGAGACAAATTTGCAAAGCTCTCTCTCTATCATAGTACTTAATATATATGATATTAAAAATTTACTTTGTAGGGGAGGTGTCACGCCCACTAGAAATATTTAAAAAATTACAGATTGTAGCACTTCCCATATCCGCAGTAAGACTCTGTGAAAGTTTCAGGAAGATCAGATGAGTAGTTACGGAGATTACCTCCTACCAACAAACAAACACACATTACCTCTTTATTATGCTAGTATATTATTATTAGTATAGATTCTTTTATTTCGATACTTGCTGATACACAATGTTTTTTGTTTTTTCATTCGGTACAACAATTATCAGATTTTTCGGCGTTCCTACCCTGGAGCAAGGTGCATGTAGCTGCCCATGAGAAGAACATGGATTTTCCAAATTAGATCTGGCAACACTTAACTATTGGTCTTGAACTAAAAATATCATTTGACAATTTTTCTTTTTAGCGATTTTTGATTTTGCCCATTTTTGATTTTGAAGATTTTTGTTTTTGGGCAATTTTTATTTTTCGCGATTTTTTGGGTTGGCGATTTTTTATTTTGGCAATATATTTTCCACGACAAGTCACATTGATAACTAATGTACTTCTCAAAAGACTGTCGCTTTCTTAGTACTTCATATTTTTTATATAGGAGGTGCCATGCCCACTAATCCCATCCCGCCCAATTTTTATTCAACTACTCACATTAATATCTGATGGACTCGTGGAAAATGTCGAGTCTTTCTCTTTTATAGTACACCAGTTATATGATATTAGATATCTACTTTGAATGAGCGGTACTACGCCCACTGCTTCGATCACTTCCATTTTTTTGTTCGACTAATCATACAAAGAACCTATGGTCTCACGCAACGCCAAAAAGCTCTCTCTTTTACAGTACTCCAGATATATAACATTAAATAGTTACTTTGCGTGGGAAGTGCCACGCCCATTGGTGTGAACCCGCCAATTTTTTATCCGACTACTCATACTAAGATCTGATGGGGTGGTGCAAAGTGTCCAAGTTTCCCTTTTTTAGTAGACCAGATATTTGATATCATATATTTACTTTGTACGGGCGGTGCCACGCCTACTGCTCCGATCACGCCCTTTTTTATATAACTAATCACATGAATAAATTATGGGCTCCCAAAAAGTCCCAAGACTCTCGCTATTACAGTATGCCAGATATGTGGCATTTTATATTTACTTTGTATGGCTGGTGCCGCGCCTATTGGTCCGATACTGCCCATTTTTTTCCGACTGCTCCTCACATTAATAATAGGTGACATCAGACAAATTTGAAAAGCTCTCTCCATCACAGTACTCGAGATATATAATATTGAATTATTACTTGTATGGGAGGTACCACGCCCACATATCCGATCCCGCCCACATCCGGCGTAGCTACTAATATTAACAATAGGTGACCTGACACAAATTTTTAGAGCTCTCCCTATCATAGTACTTAATATATATGATATTAAAAATTTACTTTGTGTGGGAGGTGCCACGCCCACTAAAAACATTTACAAAATTACAGCCTACAGCACTTCCCATATCCGCAGTAAGACTCTGTGAAAATTTCAGGAAGATCGGATGAGTAGTTACGGAGAATACCTCCTACAAACAAATAAACAAACACACATTATCTCTTTATTATATTAGTATAGATGTATAAACAACTGTTTCTTATTTGTCATAGAAATATCTTCAGAGCTTTTCTGTGTTTTACAACATCCTCCATAATGATGCCTGTTTTTCATCATGTCTGTCGCGACTGCTTTTTGCCCCCAATTCTTGATAAAGATAATATTTTCTTACTTTTTATAATGGTAAATCTGTTGCTCAGGTCTGTCTGCATAATTTTGTATATTTTTATGACCAATGAAAAACTTTTACTGTATAATATTGGATTAGAAAGATCTCTGAATGTCATGTCTGTCACTATTGAATTAGCCTATACGAAACTTGTTAATTAATTGATTTACTTTTCAAAGTTAAGTATTTCAATTTAAAACAAGTAAGAAAATTATAGTCGGTCTAGACCGACTATATGATACCCTATACCATGGTTTAGAGACCCTATCTTTCGGTCCAACTACTTCGATATAGAAAATAAGCATAAACGAAATTTGAGTGGGATTTTTATTAATTTTTTTGGCTGCAGATATGAAAAAGTTCATATCGGATGCTATATTTATAAAGGGACTAGGTCCAAAAATGGACCGATCCTGATCATGTTTGGTAAAGTCTCTTGTATTTTGCAAAAATATGTACAAACAAAATTTGAGAAGAATCAGTGCAATATTTTTGTTTTTTAATAGATTTAAGTGAAGATCGGGAAGCAGCTCTATATGGGGTCAAAGGCATCATTTTTCGACTACTCATTAGTGGATGTAATGAACGCATACAAACCCAATTTGAGTAAGATCTATATGACAATTTGGATCTTATGGCAATTTATGTCGATTTCATATGGGTAATTTGTATGGGGGCTAGGTCTGAACAAGGACCGATTCTCACCAATTTCAATAGCGTTCATCCCATGGCCGATAAAAGCTTATATACCAAATTTCATCAAAATATATTCATATTTGCGACCTGCAGTTTGATTACAAGCTTTACATGGACACACAGACGGACGGACGGACGGACAGACGGACGGACGGACGGACGGACATTGTTAAATCAACTCAGAAAGTGATTCTGATTCGATCGGTATAATTAAAGATGGGTCTAGGTCAAATATTTTTGGTTGTTACAAACAGCAGCACAAAGTCATTATACCCAAACCACATAGTGGTATAGGGTATAAATAATCAGTTCTGACTCGATTTTTCCATTTACTTAGTTTATAAATTGTTAAGACAATTTTCGTCCTCTTCGATTTCTTTTATGAAATTAATAACATCCTGAAAATATTTGTATAATATGGACTTTTGCAATTAAGAAAAACGCTAAAAGTTGGCATATACGATTTTTCCTATCAACTGATGACCATCTAGAATTCGAATTCCTGCAGCCGTGTATAATAGAACATGCCTCCTTATGTTAACCAATATGTTAGCGTAAGTTCTATCTGTCGATGGTAATATCTTAAATAGCCAGAGTCTATCGCTTCAATAATCAACAAATTTCTATTGTTTAATATATATTTGCCACACTGTATATAACTACCTTATAATAAGTTAATATCATAAATTCCTTCATTATCAAGTGTGGCTTATCCAAGTATTTTTTTAATCTTATTTCATCTACCAACTTCTCTGCTACATGTAAATTTTCGTAATTATTTGGCATGCAAAAAGATAAACACATGTTTAACTGTTTCTTTATTATTATACCCAACTCAGTAAGTTCAAAAGAAGAAGAAACAAACAGATCCACTTTAAGATGAGCACATCGCACTATCAAAGCATCGTAAGCTCAACGTACTAGTAAAATAAAGTGAAGTAGTTAGATTGTTAGTCTGCTTTTCCCTTTTGAATGCCCTTTAATTTCTATTGTTTTACTTGTTGAGGCCATACCAAATAACTAAGTAGAAGAAAAAAGAAACATTACACTTCCTATGTTTCACTTACTTATTACTAAGAGTACAGTACAATGTGTATTCATGGTACGAGTATGAAAACGAACCGTAAGTGAATATTACGTGGAACAACATTCATGCAAAATAATCGACTTTAACTAAACAACTAAATGGAGTCTTTAACTGCCTTTGTCTGCCTATTGTGTACGTGAAAAAACGTAGAGTTAACTCCACTATACAATTTGTAGCTGAATTTGAGTTTTTACATTTGTATTTTATTTATTTTTTTCTTTTTACGTTTTCGTTTCTTTGTAGCTTTTCTCGCTAATTTTTGTTCATTCACTTTTGTACAGTTAGTCTGAAACTTTATGTACAGTTAATCTGTTTATAGGAGTTATAGTGGCTTAACCTTCCTTCCTATAAGGAGTCAGATTGTAAAAAAATACACAAAAATTAAATTTTAACAAAAAAAAATTTTTTTATTCGAAAGATCAATATATGTCATTAATATTTGAAAATGATTTCGGTCATATGGTCACTTCGGTTGATCTTGGCGAAGAACATTCTGGACGTTCTATTTTGGGCCATATGTCACGAATAACACGAACAATATTGGCCTCAACGGCGTCAATTGTTCCTGGTTTATCAGCATAAACCACTGACTTCATTTAGCCCCACAGGGAATATTCGAGCGGTGTAAAATCACATGACCTTGGAGGCCAACTGACAGGTCCATTTCCCGGAATCAACTTATCGCCAAATTTTTATTTCAATAAGTCGATGGTTGCGGTCGCCGTGTGGCACGTAGTGCTATCCTGTTGAAACCACATCTCGCGCGGATCATTGCCATCCATATTTTCAAAAAAAATCATTGATCGTAACGTGAGCTCCGGCTTTATTTTTGAAGAAATAAGGTCCGATGATGCCACCAGCGTGTAAACCGCAACAAACGGTGCATTTTTCAGTATGTAATTGTGTCTATAGGATCTGTTGTGGATTGGTCTCACTCTATATGGGGAAATCGATGAAAACAATTTTGCGATAAAAGTTTTCTTGCTGCAAGTCTTGAGTTTATTGGGGGGGAGAAGAATGGCAGGGGGTACATACTTTCATGTACTCTGAAATTCTCTTTTGTTTCTTGCTTCGTAATTTTCAAAGTAAAGTTATTTTACGTTTTCTTTAATTTTTATCTTCGTTTGTGTTAAGAAAGATAATAAATTGAATCAAAGTTAATTTAATGAAATAAAATGATAAAATTAATAGATAAAATGATAAAGTAAACATGAACAAATCTTGAATTTCAATACAAAAATTTCAGTGTGTAGACACGGATGAAAGTTTAAAAGAGAATTTCAAATAGTTTCAGAAAGAAAAATTTCATGTGTAAACCGCGACTAAGCAAAAAAATACACTTTACTTGATAATATTTAAGTGGCACCCAGTTCCTGACTATGGTTAAGTAGAATGATGCACCTACATAGAGCTAAAAAGTTTAGATCTTTTGTTTCCCCAAAAACTATGAAGGCGCTTTCTAACGTAGCTGAATCCGGATCTGGCAGCAGAGTTTTTCTACCACGTCACTAACCTAAAATAGGAAAAACATCTCAAGTTCGAGTACTCTAAGTAAGAAAATTACAGTCGGTCTAGCCCGACTATACGATACCCTATACCATGGTTTAGAGACCCTATCTCTTCGGTCCAACTAATTGGATATAGCAAATAAGCATAAACCAAATTTGAGGGGCATTTTTGTTAATTTTTTTGGCTGCAGATATGAAAAAGTTCATATCGGATGATATGTCTATATGGGAACTAGCTCCAAAAAAGGACCGATCCTGACCATATTTGGTAAAGTCACTTACACTTTGAAAAAATATATAGAAACCAAATTTGAGAAAAATCTGTGCAATATTTTTGTTTTTTGATAGATTTAAGTGAAGATCGGGAAGCAACTCTATATGGGGCCTATGACTAAGAATTTCCTATAGGCATAATTTTAGGACAACTCATTAATGGATGTAATAAACACATACAAACCCAATTTGAATGAGATCTATATGATAATTTGGAACTTAAGGCAATTTATGTCGATTTCATAGGGGTCATTTGTATAAGGACTAGGTCTGAACATGGACCAATTTCAATAGTGTTCATCCCATGGTCGATGAAAGCTTATATACCAAATTTCATCAAAATACGTTCATATTCGCGACCTGTAGTTTGATTAGAAAGTTTGCATGGACACACAGACGGACGGACGGACATTTCTATTTCGACTCAAAAAGTGATTCTGAGTCGATCCGTATAATTAAAGATGGGTCTAGGACGAATATTTTTCATTATACCCAAACCACATAGTGGTATAGGGTATAAAAATGACTTTGAAGTTAACAAGTTGATTTTTATGCGCCTGAACGCTTTTATGGCTTGAAACTCGTCGGAGGTTTTCTGGGTCGCTGATTACGAATCTGGTATTAGATTTTACAAATTCAAAATGGCGGATCTAATATGGCGGACTATTTTTATTCGTTTTATTAAAAACATCGGATATATATCTATTATAATCATCTATCTTAATTTTTCAAAAGCTATCCCGATAAATTTTTAAAAAACTAATCCGCCAAGTTGAATCTGCCTTTTTGAATTTTAAAAATCCGACTTTAAAATCCTAATCAGCGACCACAAAAATCTTTGAGTAACAATTTTAAAACAAATCTGATCAATTTAAAAAAAATTAATCCGTCATATTGTATCCGCCATTTTGGATTTTTAAAATCTAATACCCCTGAATGACGAGTTTCAAGCAAATTAGATCAAATGCAGAAAAGTTTGTCACATCGGATTCTTTTTTACTTTTTTTTTAATCAAAAGTGTCTAAATGATGTCAAACATCTAAAGAGTACATATTTTTATACCAGGATTAATATTCCTGGTACTTGTGTGATTTTAAAAACTATATATTTGTTATACTAAATACCTATACTTATATTTTTCCGTGCTATCAAACAACAAATTTTACTTTTTAACACTCGAGCTACTCGTTCGGTTCGAAGAGCTCATTTACTACCCGAGCAGCTCGAGTAGCTCGATACTGAGAAATGGGGAGCTTAGGTCGTCATTGTGAGAAGATAATAAATTCGGAGCGCCATGATTCGGATTCCCATGATTTTCTCCGAAATGATTTCAAATGTTTGCAACTTTAGGACCATTGAGATTATATATTGTAATACAAATACCATATAAATTAGACACAGTGCGAAAATCTACTTGAAAACCTACTTTCAGATCTTATTGCACACACAGAGAAGGCATTGGAAGTAATTCCGTTACCACTAGAAAACTTTAATTAGGTTATATGTTAATTAATAATATTTTAGAATACAAGAGATTTTCAACATTATTTACCATATAAACATAATTCTCATAAAATGACTGTACCGTCAATAGAAAAATAAGTTTCATTTACCAATCAAAATTTTTATGCAAATTATTATACTAATTCAACTATCACAATATATTTTAAATCGAAAATTTGCTTACAGATATTGCAACAAATTGTTGGTAGATATAATACAAACAGATTAGTTATAACCGAATAATATAATTCGGTTATAATAAAAGAAAACCAAACATTTAATCGTTTTGGAAGTTTTTACCGAAATTTTGTTGTTTTGTTTGAATTAAATTTTGTTGTAAGTATCGAAAACAATAATGAAATAATAAGCCAAACCAAATAATTTAATTTATTTGTTATTTTTAGAAAATTAAATATTAAAAAGAATAACAAAAATAAAATTTTAAAACATAATAATTTTAAAGGGATATAAAAATTATATATTAACATCCATTATCTATATATTAATACGTGAAGGTAAATCTTTAGTTCCCTTTTTAAGTAATGTGCGGGCACAGAGGAGTGTGAAAATTGGCATAGTTATAGTTCATATGGAGGAGAAGCTGATAATGATAAAATTTATGAATAATATGTCTTAAAAATATATTAATTTAAATAAAATAAAATATTTAAAATAATTCGTTATACCCTGTTAATGCGAATGATTTAAGTTATATATCAGACGCCCTGTTTTGAATTGTTAATTGCTAAAATTGATTAACGTACCTTTAAGCTCATTTATATTCATAATTTTTATATATATACTAGCTGGACCCAGCAAACGTTGTTTTGCCCTCAATGAATTTTTTATTTTATTTAGAATCTGTATATACCTATATAAAAAAACGTGTGTGCATTTGTTAATATTAATTGAAAACTGTTAAAGAAATGCCATGTTTTATTTATGAAAACGAAAATAAATATTTATTGTAACATATAAGAATGACCAATATATTTCTATTATTGTAATGCTAAAAAGATTGAACAATATTTTTAGTTCCATTATTCTCGCAGTAAATGAATAAATTTGCTGTCTGACACGGGAACATGCTACATATAGTTGCTCGTGGGAAAAACAACTGTTTTCGAGGTCCAAACCACATATTTGCAATAATTGTCCTTGAGATTTATTAATGGTCATGGCAAAGCCCAATCTGTTCGAAAATTGCAATCTTTTGAATGTTATCGGTGTGTCGGTAGGAATTATAGGAATTCTTTAAATTTTCCTTTGAGAATTGTGGCCCCAATAACATTGGGCATTATTCACTCAACAATTTACCTGGTTCCTTTACATAGTCTCGGAGCGTTGATGTTAAGTAGCAAAATTATTGGAGAACCCCCCTTAATTTTAATATATGTGGTGGTAGACCGGGCACATCAAGTGAATTCAAAAATTCTGTTGGATAATTGACTGCTTCATTTTCTTCAACAACACTATCCATAGATTTTAAAGAACACGTTTCGGAATCATTAATAACAACATTAATATTATCGACATCGACATTTTTTGTGGCTAAAATAGCTCTTTCACTTAACCAATCATGGTTACGATATTGATTTTAAATGTCGGGGAACACATTTTCAATTAATTCATCACGTGATGATATAAATTGACAAAAATCTTGTGGATATTTTAATAGTTTGACTGGTTGGGTTAATATTTATTTTACCATTACCAAGATCAAGTAGTTGTTTTGAAAAAATGGTCAGCCGTTGAACTATTTTGTAATCGTACTCGCATGTTTGTTGTTAATTTTATAGTTTGAACGCTACTCCATAATGTTGATGATTTTCAGCAGGAATTTATTTCGTCAGCATACGTTGATTTTGGTATGACTGGCAATGTTTGACGAAAATCTCCAGATAATAAAATGAGAGCTTCACCAAAAAGTCTTTCATTGCCTTTCAAATCTTTTAAAGTTCTATGTAATACTTCTAAGGAATGTTTGTGAGCCATGTTAGAATCATTCCAAATAATAATATTGCATTTTTGCATAACTTTTGCCATACCGGAATGTTTTTTGATATTACATACGGCATTCTCATTTGTTTGTACGTTTAAAAGCAATAGCCAATGCAATTTTTCCTTCCTTTTTGGTTAGAATATCTTATATATAAAAACGTTTGTGAATTTTGTAACTTATAAAATTTAAATAAACTCATTATTTTTCGAACGCCAGCGCCTTCTACCGGGTCCAACAAAAATTTTTTGACATCATCTAACATACATATATGTACATTCTTAGTTTCAGTAAAATCGCACCGTAAATAAGAATATTCAGAATAACTTTACCCCAGCGCTACCTATCGGATCCATTTATACATACAAAAATTTCTTATGACGAAACATACATAGATTCTGAATTGCAGTCAGATCGCACTGAAAATAGGAATTTTGTTTATAACTTGACCCCAACGCCAGCTAGAGCGTTAAAACTATAAAAAAACACAGAAGAACTGGAACCGAACCTATGGTGCAAATCTTAGCTCGACAGCTCTTATGGTTCCAGAGATCATTCGTTACAAACAAATACACCAACATTTTTATATACATACTACCGTACCCTTTTTAGAAGTACCTGTCTAAAAGGAAATTTTCTTAAATTTCAATTTATATTATGGGCAAACCCCTTAACTACCGTATTCTTTTTTAAACTACCTGTCTAAAATGACGTCAAAATGACATTTAAACGTGATTTCGCTTGTAATGTTAATGCCGTATACAACAAAATTTCAGGGCTCTGGTTATCATAGAACTCCAGATATATGATATTAAAAATTCACTTTGTATGGGAGGTGCTACACCCACTTGAGATATAAAAAAAAATATAGCTGTTGTCCGATTCTCAGACCTACCCAATATGCACACAAAATTTCATGAGAATTGGTCGAGCCGTTTCGGAGGAGTTTAACTTCATAAACTCACTTTGCAGTGGCCCGATCCCGCCCATTTTTGGCAAGACTATTTAAATTCATACTCTTACATCTGAAACAAAATTTCAAGATAAATTTAAAAGAGAAAAAAATTTAAAAAAAAAAATAAAAAAAAATTTAAAAAAAATTGAAAAAAAAATAAAAAAAATTAAAAAAAAAATTATATTAAAAAAAAAACAAAAATAAAAAAAAAAATAAAAAAAGGAGTTCAACTTCTTATATATAAAATTATCGTGTCGCGGTCTCTGTAATTGAACTCCTCCGAAACGGCTTAACCGATTCTCATGAAATTTTGTGTGGATATTGGGTAGGTCTCAGAAAAGGGACAACAGGTACTTTGTTTTTGATATCTCAAGTGGGCGTGGCACTTATGGCTATCATAGTACTCCAGATATCTGATTTTAAAAGTTCACTTTGTATGGGGGGTACCCCCTCCAGTGGCCCTATTAAAAAAAATAGACGTTGTCCGATTCTCAGACCTACCCAATATGCGAACAAAATTTCATGAGAATCGGTCGAGCCGTTTCGGCGGAATTTTACCACAAACATCGCGACAGAAGATTTTTATATATAAAATGGATTAAAAAAACTGGAAGACAAAAATTTAATGAAAAAATAATATTTCCTAGAATTTGCACTCGTAAGACTAAATACGAACGGTAATCATAACTTCCTTATATTCGTTCCTTTTTTTGCCGATTTCAAGTATAAGCACCACAAAATATAGAAATATTTGCATTCAACAATACTACAAAGGATAATTGTAAATGTCTTAAATTCTTATTGCCAAAATTGTTATTAGTATTATAAATAAAAAAAATCTTATATAATTTAGCTTTTGAAGAAGACAAGAAAAAAGAAAGCTCCAATTCTAATACGACGAATCGCTAAATAACAGTTGCAATTTCAACTGCAACAAAAAAGTTCAATCATGTACCATAATTATTAGAAACTTGTCACGTTCACTTCCATGTGGCGGAAAATCATTTGGATTCGGCGATGAGTATTGATGATATCTTGCAATGGCGGATCATTTGATGCTACCAGCAAGTTTTTATTTTGCATCATTTATGAAGTTATCATCGCGGCAGTGTATGTTCATCAATAATGTATAAAAGTATTTGCAAGTGTAGTTTTAATTACTGCAGTTATATATTTTGCAACCCCAATAAATGGTTGGAGCCATCAATAAATAAAATATAAATTCTATTGTATGGACTATATTCAACAATTCATACAATCGAATTTACTTAAAAAATCAGTTGCCTTAAACTACTTATGTGCGGTTATTTGGAAAATATTGATTAGTTGTCAAAACCGAATAAGGTACATGCATAAATGTCCCCTCTTAAGAGACTCTTAACCTCTGCGATAAGCTCCACATTAAAATATTTTTAAAGTTCACTGATTTTATTTGAAAAGTTCTGCCTTTTTCGACAGATATGGTTCCTTGTATCGGTATATATTTTTCCCGTAAAAACATTTTAAAGGTTTTACTAATGATAAGTGTTAAAGCAAAATAAATTAATGTGAAATTAAAATTGACCTCCCCTTAAAAAAGACACAGAAAGTAATGCATTGCATAAGAATAAAGTTTACAACAAACATTAATAAATATGAAGATCTCTGCTCCATTGTGCGTCAAAAAACGGATGGCTGAAGAATTCGATTTAAACGCATAAATATGCGTTTAAAATCGGTTCCAGCATCCATTTAAATCGGTTCTTGAAATATATAAAGAAGTGCAACAATAGTTATCGTTGTCTCAATTTGAGATATAACTGTAAACACCTTCAAATGTTGTTTATTGTATTAAAACGCAAAAAAAAAACGAAAAATATTTTCCCATTAAATATATATGTCGTTGATTTTAGTAATTTAAATTTAACTGAATTTTGTTGGAAACTGTTTCTCCAAAGCATGGTTAACTTGAATTTTAAACAACACTCCTTGACATATTTTGCTCAATTTTAAATTTAGTTTTAAAATTTTATACATAAAATCCACGGTATGTATGTATGAATCTGCATCACAGCCAACCAACTCTCTAATAAAAGATTTTATGGTAGACCAATTCACTTTACAATTGAGTTCAGATTCTATCATAGGCGTAGTGGAGGCCACGATATCCAGAAATTCTAAATAAAGTTTCTTTGTTACGCGTGGACAGCTGTTGAAGGATAAGGAAACAATTCAATGAATGTTTTGATGTATATAAACAGTATGCTACTTGACTCTTTAAGCCCTCTCCAATATTTAACCTAGCTGAAAGACACTATCAACCACTTACCAATTAGTGCAGAAAGCTTGGTATTTGGACCATATACCCCAGCCTCCACCCAAGTATTTATTTTTGAACCATCGGTAACCTACTGAGGAGTCACGTCCAATTTGTACATAAGATTGAAGAATGTTGCAATGCTCCTTTAAGTTTTGAGGATCTGTGTGTTCAAAATTTAATCTTCGTTTAATCATTGTTGCAGAAGCTTTAATGAATATATTTAAAAGACTGAATCCAACAATAAATACTTGCGCCAAAATTGGACAGTTTTTCATAGCACACGCAACAAGAACGCATGTTAACCTGCAACAGGAACCCATGTTTACCATTGCAATCTGCATCTTTTGAATATTGTGGTGCTTGGTGTGACGATCATTTTGTACATCCACATGATCATTTTGTGATTAAAACCCGCCAACAAAGCCTTTTGCGTCCCACAAGGCAGTCAAGGTTTTACTTATAATGGCACTTCTGTATCCGGAAATATGTGGTCTTGAAAATCGTAAAAAAAGGTCAAAATTTACAAAGTTGTACTTACTTAATTATCATTTTCTCGAAAAGTATTATAGTTACGCAACTCATCAAGGTTGCATTTGAAAGGTTAATTAATTACCTTTAATTTGATATACAGCATGATTTTTTTTTTTGGAAAGGTCCAAGGTCACATCTCTTGACCTATAATTCGGGAGGCTATAGCTGTAAAAACGACAATTTTAAAAATCTGAAAAAAATACATGTTTAAGATTGGTTCCTTCCCTAAAGTTCCAAAAAATTTCAGACTGGGGGTATGCTTGGATCCAGAAATATTTATCATAGAGTAAAGGTAGATATTTAAAAAGTCGGTGCTGTTACTGTTACTGTTTATGAATGTGGTTGGTTGTGCTCGTGAGCGTCGGCGGGCTATGCACGCACGCCGCTATTTGTTTCTGGTTCTTTAGCTCTGTACTGTACTCAGTACAGACCTGTGTTAGGGTTGGTTTGACAGGAAATTATGTTAGAGCGAGACAACAGTATAAATGTTGTCGGGTGTGGTTCGTAGTGTCAAATAACTTGGATATAGAGAAATTATTGAAAAACGAGAAGTCAAAGGAAGCACCACGAAAAAAAACCATTCTAAGCACGTTGCTTTAAAAAACCACATGTGTTGCTATAAAATCAATATTTTTAAATAAAACCAAAAGTGTTCAAAGTGATTGTTTTTTGCCTCTGTAAACAATATGTCATTTAATACAATATATTGTTGTAATCCATTTAAAAAAGGTGCTCATATCCGGAATGCAAGAGGACTTCGAAAAGTTCAGCAATGGATGACTGGAATTAGTAATAACATTTCAATATCAAATAAAATATGTGATATATGCAGAAGAGAACTTTATAAATTAAAAGGAAGTGTAAACAATAATATTCAATCTATGAACGAGCCAGAAAACGAGACTTCAGACTCGGAAAGTGAAGCATCAGTTTCGGGAGATGTTCGAATTTCTAAGTTAAACGAAAGTTTAACATATTTACAAGAATCTCCAATATGTTCGAGAAAAATTCCATTAAAAGGGTATACAACTAGAAAGTTAGAAAAAATAACAACATCAATTAAAACCAACATTTTCCCAAATTCAACACCTTCAACCTCTCACGTATGCCCAGAATCGGAAATAATCGAACAACTAAAAGAAAAGTTTAAATCAATAACTAAAAACAGTGATAAAATTCAACTTTTAACTATTTTACCTAAAAGCTGGACATTGAAAAGAATGGAGGAGGAATTTCAAATAACAAATTTCATGGCACGAAAGGTAAAAAACTTGGTTGAGACAGAAGGCGTATTGAGTACACCGAATCCAAAACTTGGAAAACGATTGCCATTAGAAATTGTTGATGTGGTGAAAATCTTTTATGAAACTGATGATGTCAGCAGATGTCTACCAGGATGTAAAGACTACGTGTCAATAACAGAAAATGGTGTAAAAGTAAAAAAAAATAAAAGACTTTTACTCGGAAATCTTCGAGAAGTTTATGCTTTATTTAAAGAAAAACATGAAGGGATAACTATTGGAATTTCTAAATTTTGTGAACTTCGGCCAAAAAATGTGGTTCTAGCAGATGCGTCAGGAAGCCATAATGTATGTGTTTGTAAAATACATCAAAATACAAGACTAATGCTCCACGCAATAAACCTGAAAAAATTGACAGAAAATGTGCAGGATTTTGTGCTGGAAACTTATAAAGATTGTTTAAAAAGACTTATATGCAATCCCCCATCACCAAATTGCTACCTTGGCAGATGTAGCATGTGTCCAGATATACAAAATTTTAAAGAGAAACTTGGTGAATTATTATTAGAAAATGAAATTGATGAAATCATATATAAACAGTGGATAAGTGTAGATAGAGACTCTTTGGAAACTATTATTAAAGAAACTGATTCTTTTCTGGATTCTTTATGCGAAAAACTGCAAACTCTTCTACCCCATTCATTCGTATCTAAAGAGCAGGGTGCATTTATGGCTCACAAAAAGTCTGCGTTGGAAGAAAATGAGTATTTAGTAATTTGCGACTTCTCCGAAAATGCAACTTTTGTGGTTCAGGATTCTGTGCAAGGCTTTTTATGGAATAATAGCCAGGCCACACTATACCCAATAGCAATTTATTACAAATCAAATGGAAAATTAGAAACTACAAATTTTATAATAATATCAGACTGTCTAATACATAATACCATAGCAGTTCATTTATTTCATCGCCACCTAAATGAGTTTTTAAAAAACAAGTTTTTGAAAATACCAAAGAAAATTTTTTATTTTTCGGACGGTTCTTCCGCTCAATTTAAAAATAAAAAAAACTTTGCCAATTTGGGGTCTTGGGGGAACGGTAAAGCGTGAAGCACGAAGAGCCAGCTTGCAACGTCCATTCGAAGATCAGATAACTACTCCTCTCCACTTGTATAATTGGTGTCAGCAAACTCTTCAGAACTGCAACTTTGCATATTTAACGGAAAAAGATTATGAAGAAGAAGAGAAATTGCTAACTGATAGATTTATAGGATTACGTGCAATTCCGGGAACTCAAAAGCAGCACAGCTTTATACCAATTTCAAAAACACAATTACAAGCTAAAATTTATTCCGCTGATAGCAAATTTGTAATTGAAAACATTTATAATAAAACTAAACAACAACAACAGCATTCATCATAATAATGTCAACAACAACAACAGCATTCATCATAATAATGTCAACAACAACAACAACAACAACAGCATCCATCATAATAATGTCAACAACAACAACAACAACAACAAGAGCATTCATCATAATAATGTCAACAACGCCAACAACAACAACAACAGCATTCATCATAATAATGTCAACAACGCCAACAACAACAGCATTGATAATAATAATAATTCACTTGTTAAATATCTACCTTTACTCTATGATAAATATTTCTGGATCCAAGCATACCCCCAATCTGAAATTTTTTGGAACTTTAGGGAAGGAACCAATCTTAAACATATATTTTTTTCAGATTTTTAAAATTGTCGTTTTTACAGCTATAGCCTCCCGAATTATATGTCAAGAGATGTGACCTTTGACCTTTCCAAAAAAAAATCATGTTGTATATCAAATTAAAGGTAATTAATTAACCTTTCAAATGCGACCTTAAGTAGGTACAACTTTGTACATTTTTATAGTTTTTCCCGATATTCAAGACCTCATATTTCCGGATCCAGATGCGTCAGTGAACTTAAATTTAGGATTTTTCTTATTTCTCGGATACACTTTAATCCTGCCAAAATTCAGCCAATTTGGAAAAAGTGATGTAAAAAACAGCCATATTTTAAGTTGAGTTCAGATGGTTTAACCCATATATAACTAATAATCGTTCCAAAACCTTTTTAATGGAGCTAAGATAAATACCCCAACCACACCATAAACAAATTTTCTTCAGAAAATGTCGCTTCAATATTAAAAAATTTTGAAAAGAAATAGCAAGTTATTCGAAAACTCGCGTACGGAAATAATAGTAAAAGCTTATAGCCATTTTTTTTATCATTCGATTTAGAAATTGTAATAAATATTTTTTTGTATAAGAAAAGTGCCAAAGGTGTGGAAAAAATTTTAATACATGGAAAAAAATTAGCTAATAATCAATATAAAATAAATGAAAATTGTGAAAACTCCATTGTTCAGCTATTGATGAAGTTCAGCAGAGCAACATCTGCGCAAATCCTACAATTAAAATTGTGCAGGACATTTTTCCAATGTGTAAGTCATCACATATTTTAATCTTAAAATTTATTTCATACTATATGTAACTCGGTGTGCTTCGCTACCCCTCCCCCTCGAATCGTAATGAAAAGGCTCACGCAAAGTCCCAAGGCTCTCACTATTACAGTAATTCAGATATATTACATTTAATATTAGGTTTGTATGGGGGTGCCACGCGCATTTGTCCAATCCCACCCTTTTTTTTTGTGTGTGTCTACTCACGTTAATAATAGATGACTTGAGACAAATTTGGAAATCTCACTCTATCATAGTACTTAATATATATGATATTAAAAATTTACTTTGTATGGGAGGTGTCACGCCCACTAAAAATATTTTTAAAAAATACAGTGTGTAGCACTTCCCATATCCGCAGTAAGACTCTGTGAAAATTTCAGGAAGATCAGATGTGTAGTTACGGAGTTTACCTCCTACAAACAAACACACATTACCTCTTTATTATGCTAGTATATATCTGTGGTCACAAGCGATAGCCGCCTAAGTCGACTTAAGAACTATTTGAGTTATGCATGTTGTCATATTCTACAAAATACGCTTTACATTTTCTAATAAAAAGTAATTAATAAAAACATACTGACCTAAGTCGTAATGAAGCCCCATTACATTTATGTAAAAAGTCATTTTTCTCGAAAGCATGGTATTCGACGATTTGGGTTATCTTTGCTATCATGTTCTACTAAAAATATTTTATATTTACGTGAAATCACCATTTCTCCGACACTGTTTATTAAAAAGTTATTAATGAAAACATACTGACCTAAGCTGCAATGAAGCAACATTACAAATATATAAAAAGTTATTTTTCTCAAAAGCATGATTTTCGACTTATTTCGATACTAGCTGATATACAATGTTTTTTGTTTTTTCATTCGTACAACAATTATCAGATTTTTCGGCGTTCCTACCCTGGAGCAAGGTGCATGTAGCTGCCCATGAGAAGAACATGGATTTTCCAAATTAGATCTGGCAACACTTGACTATGGGTCTTGAACTTAAAATATCATTTGATTTTTAAGATTTTTGTTTTTTGGGCAACTTTTATTTTTCGCGATTTTTTTGGTTGGCGATTTTTTATTTTGGCAATATATTTTCCACGACAAATCACGTTGATAACTGACTGTCGCTTTCGTAGTACTTCATATTTTTTATATAGGAGGTGCCACGCCGACTAATCCCATCCCATCCCATCCAATTTTTATTGGACTACTCACATTAATATCTGATGGACTCGTGCAAAATGTCGAGTCTTTCTCTTTTATAGTACACCAGCTATATGATATTAGATATCTACTTTGAATGGGCGGTGCTACGCCCACTGCTGCGATCACTTCCATTTTTTTTGTTCGACTAATCATACAAAGAACCTATGGACTCACGCAACGCCAAAAAGCTCTCTCCTTTACAGTACTCCAGATATATAACATTATATAGTTACTTTGCGTGGGAAGTGCCACGCCCATTGGTGTGAACCCACCAATTTTTTGTCCGACTACTCATACTTAAATTTGATGGGGTCGTGCAAAGTGTCAAAGCTTCCCTTTTTTAGTACACCAGATATTTGATATCATACATTTATTTTGTACGGGCGGTGCCACGCCCACTGCGTGAATAACTTATGGGCTCCCACAAAGTCCCAAGACCATCACTATTACAGTACTCCAGATATATGGCATTTTATATTTACTTTGTACGGCAGGTGCCGCGCCTATTGGTCCGATACTGCCCATTTTTTCCGACTACTCCTCACATTAATAATAGGTGACATCAGACAAATTTGAAAAGCTCTCTCGATCACAGTACTCGAGATATATAATATTGAATTATTACTTGTATGGGAGGTACCATGCCCACTTATCCGATCCCGCCCATTTCCGGCGTAGCTACTTATATTAGCAATAGGTGACCTCACACAAATTTGATATTAAAAATTTACTTTGTGTGGCCTTATAGCCTATAGCAGTTCCCATATCCGCAGTAAGACACTGTGAAAATTTCAGGAAGATCACATGTGTAGTTACGGAGATTACCTCCTACAAACAAACAAACAAACAAACACACATTGCCTCTTTATTATATTAATTAGTATAGATTAAGAATTTACTTTGTGTGGGAGGTGCCACGCCCACTAAAAATATTTAAAAAATTATAGCCTATAGCACTTCCCATATCCGCACTAAAACTCTGTGAAAATTTCAGGAAGATCAGATGTGTAGTTACGGAGATTACCTCCTACAAACAAACAAACAAACACACATTACCTCTTTATTATATTAGTATAGACATATAGATTAGTATAGATAAGAATTGAAATAATTTTGAAATAAAAACTTTTTTTTAGAAATCGCGTTTGGTGCGAACATTTTTGAACCGAAATCACCTAAATACATGTATGCGCCACCACGTGTTGGTATGCCAAATTTTTCATAAAAGTTAGTTATATGCCTAGTGTACATACATACTCGTATTTAATAATAATAAAATTTTATTTTCGAGCCATCATTTCTGATAAATTTTATATTTTTTCAATTTAATTTTATATGCAACTCAAGTGTATGGACATGAAAATGAAAGCTCATAAGTTAAATATGAAATATTAACCACAAAATCAAAAAAATCACAAAAAAAACACAAAAACGAGAGAAAAAATTATTTACAAAAAAACCGCAAAAACTTATTGAACCTTATTGTGCTGCAGATAGAATTCCAGACACTGTTGCGATGTAACTACATCAATAATAAGACACATGCAGACATGAACAAAATTTAAGATTTATTAAATGAATGTTTTATAATAACAGGCCCTTAACATACGAAAATACATACATATGTACAAGTATGGACACACTATGACCTTAAAGTGTACACAATTAGCAGTACGTAAGATGAGGGAGATGGTCATGTAATCGGTTGAGATTATGATATGGGAACTTGGTCCAAAAATTGTTTCGTTTTGACTATAGATATTTATTGAGGTCATTTATGTGTTCCAAAAGCATATTTAACAAAATTTGTGTTATATATTTAATAGCTGTAGATTTTAGTGAATATCGAGAGGTCTCTTTGTATGCGTAATTTGATTTAAATTAATTCTATAGTCTTTATTTTTGGACTGATATATAATGGATGCAATATTCATATATAGACCGGACTTGACCATGATATCCTCACCTCCGGTGTAATATCGACGTATTTGTAATATTTCTAAATGTTGAGAAATCAAGTTCAAAGTTTTCTTGCTTAATCAAAATACAATTACGCCCTAAAACAAACCTATAGAAATTGAATTAAAGACTCCTAACTTGATGCTGTAGTCTTATTTTAGGGCGTAATTGTATTTTGAATAAGCAAGAAAACTTTTAACTTGATTCCTCAACATTTAGGAAAATTACAATTACGTCGATAATGCACCGGAGGACAAATTTCGTTCTATGAACGATAAAGGCGTATATACCAAATTTGCATATGTAAACCGCAGTTTGCGCATAAATGAGACATAAACAGATGGATACCGTTAAATCGGTTCAGAATCATTTTCTACGCTTAGATGAAATATTTTTGATAGTTTCAACAAACATCAGAAAAACCCATAAAAACGAGATTTGCACCATTTGAATATGTTAAGTGATTTGAAGAGCCTTTGACTAGAACAGATTTTCAGATTGAAAGATCCAGCCAGAAAGTGATTTAGGTTTGGTTCATGGACAAAGTATTATTTTATATTTAGAATAATAATATTGTGTCCAAATGAAAATGTAACTTAGCAATTATAACTTTGCGGGCTTATCAATTCGGGCAAGTAGGTTTTGCAGATTGGTAGTGCCGTTTTCGACATCTGTCTGAATATAACATATGTCTGAATTTTTTAACATTAAATTTGGTTTGCGGTATGAAATTTGTGCTGCAGAAACATTAAGGATATTATAGAAGTCTTTCGGTAACCTGGGTGTCTCAAAACAAAATTATACAAGTGGTATAAATCGATTCAAGAACGCAGAGAAAGAGTTGAAGATAAAGAACTCGCCGAACAAGAAAAAGCATTAACTGATTAACAACACGACAAGGACGTGTTTGGTGTTAATTGGCCATTAGCGACATTAGTGATCAGTCAACAACATATTAAAATATATTTTGGGCCTCAAATGATATTTTCCAAAAACAGTAAATTTGTTTGAAAAAGACTGTCATATTAAAATCTCGGAAACAATGCTTTCTAACTACCAGCATATAATAAAATGCATTAATAAGACTTAGATCTATTCCTATGACCGCTAAAAAGCGACCAATCAAGTCAATATCGTGTAAAAGGTGAAACAAAGCCGAAAAGATCTCGACAAAGTCGTTCCAAAATCAAGATCATGTTATCAGTTTTCCTCAATTTTCGTGGTGGGGTAGATTATTAAATAATTCCACTGGGAATGAATTCCTTCAGACACGATAACGGACCACGGTCAAGCACCGTCTTACACGGCATTGATCCTTCTAGACCCTTTTGCACAAAATCGCCGCTTATCGTTCCACAACTACCGTTTTCGTCTGAGTTTACACCGTAGAACTTCTGCCTATTCAATAATGCGATTCCCAGGACACCATTTTGAATCAATTAAGCAGATAAAAACCGATTCTCTGCGCTCTTTGAAGGCCATTCCGAAATAAATGTTAACTTAAGAGTATTGTTTTGAAGGGGAATTACTTTGAAGGCGATGAAGTTTATTTGGAAGAGTAAATAAACATTTTTTTATAACCATTTTATTTAAAGACTGTAGCATGTGTGGTATTTTTATACCCTATACTACTATATGGTGAGGGTAGTTTGAGCTGATAATTATAGTCGGTCTAGACCGAGTATGCGATACACTATACCATGCGTTTAGAGACCCTATCTCTTAGTCTCAACTAATTGGGTATAGAAAATGAGCAAAAGAAATTTGATTGGAATTGTTATTAATTATTTTGACTACAGATATAGAAAAGTCCATATCGGATACTATATTTATATGGGGACTGGGTCGAAAAATGGACCGATCCTGACCATATTTGGGGAAATCACAAAAACATATACAAATCAAATTTGAGAAAAATTTGTGCAATATTTTTATTTTTTATAGGTTTAAGTGAAGATCGGGAAGCTGCACTTTATGGGAGCTAGACTAATAATTATTCTATAGGGTTTATTTTTGGACTACTGATTAATAGATGTAATAAACACATACAAACCCAAATTCACCGAGCTCCATATAATAATTTGGGTCTTAAAAAATTTAAATTTGTACGGGGACTCGTTCTAAACATGTACCGATTTCCACGAATTTCAATAGTTTTGTCCTGTGATCAATATAAGCTTATGTACTAAATTTCGTCAAAATATATTCATATTTGCGATCTGTAGTTTCATTACATGGACATACAGACGAACGGACAGACGGACATATGGACGGATGGACATCGCCAAATCGATTCAGAAAGTGATTTTGAGTCGATAAAAGATGGGTCTATTTCAAATATTTTGGGTAGTTACAAACGTCAGCACAAAGTCATTATACCCTGACCACATAGAGTCACGGTGTAATTTTTAAGACTGGGCTCTAATTCCGGCAGTCGTGATCGAAATAATTTCGTATCGGAATTAATTTCGATAGTTCGAAATTTTCTGATGATGGCACTCGTTGAGAATCGAAACGATTTTATGTTTCAGTGTTATACAATAAAAATTTTAGGGAGTTATACAACACTGTATAAATGTAAAAGATAATGAAAAAAACGTAAACAAAAAAAAAATGTTTAATTTTTCAACAACCACAAACAAATTTTCAATGCGGAAAAATATTTTAAAAACTAATTTAAACAAAAAAAAAAATATTTTATGAATTAAATTAATAATGTTTATATTTATTATATTCATACAGCAGTGTTCGAATTAATAGGAGTAACTAAAACGTGTTTTCACATTAAAATTTAAAAAGAAATATCTTCAAAACAAAACCGAATATTTTAAAGAACCATAAATTGCGGTGTAAATACACCTGTAAAAAAAAGAAAAAAATTCAGGTTGAATAAAAAGAAATAACAATTCGTTTTAAAATTAAATAAGACCAAAGAAAAACACTACAAAAGAAGTATCATTTTATAAAAATGTAATGGAAAAATTAATTTTCCAGCTTTTCAAGTTCCTTAGCACGTATTTGGAGTTCAAGACTTTTAATTTGCATATCTATATCGTGTTCCACCTACTTCATTTTTAAGGACTTGTTTTTTATTTCTAGTAGTTTATCGAGTTTCTTAAGAACTTCTGCGTGGTATTCTTCATGGGATATCATATTTTGTTTTAAAAAACTTGTTTTGGTTTCCCTGTGTACTTTGCTTGTTGTTGCCAGTTCCTTTTCAGATAATTTTACATTTTCTTATTTTGGGATTCACATTCTAAAGAACTTTTAGAATTTCCTTCTTTTCTCTGAGGCGTAGACCCGTAGACCTCCGCCGGTTATTCTTTTTGAAGAGTTATTAAACGAAAGCTTCTTTTTTACCATTTGCTACTGGTCGGCATAAGCCTACATAAAAACGTAAACCATTAGGGTATTGAAAATATAATGTTATTGTCCTACCTTACGCCACGATTTGGAGTCTTTAGATGGAGGCCCAGTAAAATTTAACTTGGTGGTCAAGTTCTCCCAAAGTCTGTAGGCTGTTGCTTTGCCTTGTGCGCAATTTGGCAAAATACCTTTGGCCAAGTCCGAGTGCTCTGCCATAAACTCAGCAAGTGCCTGCTTTTGCTTTGAATTTATTTTTGTAATTTTTGACTTAAAATTATTTATTTACATTCAATTAATAAAATTTACAAAAAATTAAAAAATATTGACTTACATTTACTTTTTTTCAAAGTTATGCTTTTCAAAAACGTCAACTCGATAGATAATTTGCTATCGACTAAAATATCGTATGGTTGCGTTTGAGTACTCGCTCGTTATCTAGTAACATCATTCGACATTTCGATACTTTTTACTCGATAACGGCTGAGAGCATCCCAAAAGAAAAAATTTCGCACGTTCGAGTAGAATTTCGATGGCTATCGACTCCGAGAATTTTAGCCCTGGAAATGTTTATCAAAACAAATGAATATGTTAATTTTAAACCCGGATTATTGTGTGTTCAGTTGAATAAAAAGTATTTGTCAATTAAGTTTTAATATCGAAAACAACTGTCGAAGTATTGAAAATAACTGACAAATATCTTCGATTGACTAATAAAAATTAAACGATGAAACAGTAAATTTAAATGATTTGTAATATGTTATTTTTTTTCATAGTTTTTATTGTTTTGAAATAATAAAAATTACAAACCCAACAATGTTTATAAACATCTGTTGAAGCATACACACCGTATACACCGTTATTCAAATGCTTAAACATAATTTGATAAGAAACGTTCAGGAGTCGTGTCATTTAGTTCCATTCGAAATAGCTGACATAAACAAACGATAAAGACAAAACTACATTACAGCAATTGGTTTTGAATACCTGTTGAGAAAGTTCTTCGGCAAACTCTTTTAGAACTCACTGACAGAAATTTCACAAGTAAGCAAATTATTGTCGGTCTAGAACGACTATACCCTATACTAGGGTTCGGCAGCGTTTTCAGTAGTACGATTACCTCAGATGAAAGTATTAGTCTCTCGATCGACCATCTATTTAAAATCATAGAATAATTTATTCTACATAATGATTAAAAACAAACTTTAGAAATTCGAATTTGCATTGATTCGTAAATATAAAAGTGAAAACTTAAAATAGGGACAATATTTAATTTGAAGAATGGTTTTACAGATTTGGTGAATTAGTTCTAGCCACGATATTAATTGTTAAGAAATTTCATATTTGAGAACGTGGATGCGTGTTGATATAAATACGCACATTACGTTTAAAGTCACATTTTTCAACACCAGATACTGACTAGGAGGAACACATCGCCAAAAAGTGTCCTTATCATGTCCGATCATGAACACTTATTTTTCATATACATACATATATAACCCAAATTTGCGAAATATCCATGATGGGTTTATGTGAGGAGAACGATCAATAATAATCCTATATGGATTGTTTTTAGAATGCTCATTAAAGGGTGGAATTAATACACATAAACCAAATTCTATCGAAGTAAAGGGTCCGCCAAACAACTTTTTTTTTTTTGAAAATGCTATAAAAAAAAACTACTGAATATTATCTCAAATTTCTTTTTATACCCTCCACTCCAGTGTGCAGAGGGTATATATAAGTTTGTCATTCCGTTTGTAATAATTAGAAAGAAAATTTTGGACCCCATAAAATATATATATTTGTGATCCTTATAACAACCGGAGTTGATATAGCGATGTCCGTCTGTCCGTCTGTGGAAATCACGATGACGGCATCAATCGGGTAGCTAGGGTACTCGTTGATATAAAGAATGATTCATTAACATCCTGAAAAGTTTGGTATTTAAAATCGTCCAAATCGGTCGATTAGGGCCCGAGATTTGAATGAAGAACTAAGAAAAGTCTTGAAAAAATATAATTTCCTATGTTGTTCTTGTCACGATCACGCCCTGAATACTGCAGCTACAGTCATTGTTTTTAGTGAGAATGATTCACCGAATTCATGGGAAGATTTCCATTTCATTAAAATCGGTGGAACAGGTCCAGGGAAATCTCTGAAAAATTAAAAAAAAAATTAAATATATGATGTTTCTATAGTGTTCTTGTTGTTATTCTAAATGTTATATTGTTGTCATAGCTGGACTTGTTGTTTTTGTGGTCGTTGTGGTAATAATATAGTAAAAACTAACCCTTTGTACATTTTTTTTATTAACTCTGGTAGAAAAATTTTAAAGTTTCCATTGTTTTACATCACTCTAAAAATTTGTTAGATCATTTCTGTTAATACCACGAGCCTGCCTGCAAAATTTCAGATCGAATGGCTCACGGGAAATTGGTTAAAATCGATCCAAAATTTTTTCGACAAGCAGACACTACAAGTTAATATAAAGGGAGTAAAAATTCACCAACATCTAAAGCAAATAATGCGAAAATACCTAGTTGTTAATAAAAAAAACAATGTAAATATAGCAAAAAAAAATTTTATGTATAAATTTATTTATAAATTTATATAAACATATTAAATAATACAAATAATATACATATATTATATATGTATATCCATAACAACTGCATGTTAGAAATAAATCGGTATATTATTTTATTTACATAAATTTCTGCAATATTTTGTTGTGGGGAAAATACATTTCTTTTGCATTAACGGAGTGTCACTTCATTTTGCTCAGCGTGACTATGCCACAGTAGATGGCGCCACAATTTTTGTTTGTTCTAATTAGCTTTGCAATAGTTATTTCTATTTTAACATGAATGTTAGTATTTTCAACTAGATATCATACAGAACAATGTTAAGAGTATACACGGGCTGGTCTTTTATTTCATACGTTTTTTCATTATTCTTTTACAAATATGAACATAAGTTTGGCATGTTAACTTTTTGTTGTCTTTACAAAATAGAGTAACCGAGTTCATCAATGAGTTTTTTGCTTTCAAAACAGTTCTACATAGTTATATAGAATTATTATTCTGCTTTACCTACAAAATATCTGATTGCGATTACATCTAATTTTTAAAAACTGTTTATAATTACTAAAGCAATTATTGTTCACATAAATACAAAATTGCACTTTTTAAATTTTCCATTCAAATTTAAGAAAATTTAAATTCTAAAAACTGGAATTAAAAATTTCCAATTATAAATAACAATAAATTGAATTTCAGAAAATCATATCAAAACGTCGGAAATTATAATTTTAAATTTAGAAGACATCAATTGCATCTTTAATATATATAAATTTTATTCGTTAAACACAAATTGAAATTCCGAAAAAAACAACACCAAATACCTATGTTTACATTTAAAAAATTTTTACATTTAAAAAAAATCTTGACATTCAGGAGAAATTAATAGCTTTTCAGTACCGCGATTCAGTAACTTCTTTTAACGATAGTCGAATCGTTAAAAAAAGAAAATTGCAAAATTATCAGTAAAATTTTTAAACGATATTCGCTATTGTTAAAATCAGCTGTTGTTGTTATCTAAACGACAACCATTTTTGTGTTGTTTATTCAATCGATAAAAACTTAAATTTTTAGGTTGAAATGTCGCCATACATAAATAAAAATCATAAAATAGTGAAAATATTTTGCTTTTAATAAAAAACTTTTTTATATAAATAAAAAAATTAAATAGCATATTCAATTCATTATTTTATTTTCAAATAAATACACAGAAATATTAGGAGAAGTAATTTGTTTTTTTCTATTCTTCTTTGTGTTTTTCGTTTATTTTGAGAGAGATGCCACCCGTTTACAATTTAAATAAATAGAAAAATATATTTGTCGACTGTCGTTAAGATGTATGTACTTAGTGAATCACTTAATCCTTAGTGGAAACAACAATAGCTGTCGATATATTTTGCGATTGTCGGATCGTTGAAATTTACAGAATCGGACTACAGAAAACATTAATTTAAATTCAATGAATTTTAGAAAACGTCAAATGATATTTAAGAATTGCGAACATAAAAACTGTTATTTTTTATATATAAATTTTCACAATTTTTTTGGATGAACATTTGAAGTTTTTCAGAAAGTAAAGAGAACAAATTATTTTATTTAAAATGTTTGGGACATTTGGTTTTTTGCGTTTGGCATCCCTAATTTGAATATTAATTATTATAAATTTATTCTCTATGTTTTAATTAGCAAAAACGAAATTAAACGAGAAATTATGTCATATAACCGGAAACGCATGCATATGGGTATATAACCTAAATGCATGTCGATCAGCAACCACGATGACCAAAAAGCAAACACCGAAATAAATCCAATATAATAGAAAAGACGAAAACCAACCCAAAGAATTTGCTGAAATAATTTGGTATTAAGTTTAACAAATTGTTCACTTTTTCATTTACATTTATTACCAAGACTCAAACCGAGGTGGAGGGTATCAAAGATTCGGCACAGCCGAATTTAACACTCTTACTTGTTTTATTTGAAAGTACAATCCTTCCGGTTAATAATGGAAAATAATTTCATTCAAATGGCTGCCTCGGCTGGCCATGCAGTAGCCTACACGATCGGTCCAATTTTTAAGCACATTATCGATTGTGTGCAGCTGTATTTCACCAATGGCTTCACGAATATTGTCCTTTAAAGTGTCAATTGTCTCACTTATCTTTGAGGACACCCCACAAATAATAGTCCAACGGTGTCAAATCGCAGCTCCGAGGTGGCCAAACGACATCAGCTCTGCGGCTGATAATGCGATCTTCAAAAACGGGGCGCAAAACATCGAGTGTAGCTACGGCTGTGTGGCACGTAGCGCCGTCCTGTTGAAACCAAATGTTGCCAATATCCTCCTCTTCAATTTTTGTGAACAAAAATTCGTTCAACATGGCCCTATAACGATCGCCATTGAATGTAACGGCCACTCCTTGCTCATTTTCGAAGAAAATTGGCCCAATTATGCCTCTGGGTCAAAATCCGCACCAAGCAGTGACTAGTTTTGGGTGTATCGGCTTTTCAATGTATTTGCACCAAATGCGACAATTTTGCTTGTTTACATACCCGCCAAGATCAAAATGAGCTTCATCTGAAAAGATGATTTTTTTTTTGGCAAAATCGGCATCTTCTGTAAGTCGATCGCAGGCCCACTTAGCGAAGCGAAAACGCATTGGATGGTCAGTTGGCTTCAACTCCTGAACCAATTGGACTTTGTATGGCGTCATACCAAGGTCTTTATGCAAAATTCGTCTCAATGATATCTCCGAAATGTTCAATTCTTGAGAACGACGGTGAATTGATGTTGATAGCGCTTCACGCACACTTTCTGCCACAGCAGCAATATTCTCGGGTGTACGCACTGTTTTTGGCTTTTCACGCTTTGGTTTGTCGATAAGGATGCCACTTTCTTTCACTTTTTTCACAAGATAACGAACATACGGAGCTGACGGTGCTTCTCTTCTTCCAAAATCCGTACGCAATTTTCGCACACATTCTGCAACATTACCATGATTTTCAAAGTAATGTCGCAATATTTCCCAGCGTTGTTCAAGCGTATACACAACCATATTCGTTCAGCGGAAGGATAAAACTAATTATCTGTCAAATCAGACATGAGCTAAGTGTTACCATTCACGAAATAAGCACTAGTTGAAAAAAAAAAACGTTAGATGGCGGAGTTAGTGGCATTATTATTAATTTGTGGCCTGCATATGGGGACTAGGTATATATGATAATCTGGATCTTTGCCAATTTGAGTAGATCTCACTAATTGCCACCACTTTTAATACTGAAAGTCCTATTAGCAACAAAAGCCTACATACCGAATTTCATCAATATATATTTCTATTTGCGGCCTGTAGTTTTATTGGAAGGTTTACAATCTGAGTAGAGCAGTATAATAAAAGGAGGGTCTAAGTCCAATATTTGTGGTAATTACAAACATCTGACACACAATCTCATTATAGCCAGACCACAGATTTGAACAGGGTATAAAAATCCTTATACTTTTTAGGCACACAGCACATATTTAGGCTGTCATACAAAGACATACATAGAATATAATATCAAACAAGTAAAGAGATTCAAGTCAATATTACACAAAATTCAATTTGTAAATTTACGATTCTGTGACACATCATTATGGACACATAAAATTCATTTTCGTGTTGTGTGTTAATATGAAACAACATTTTTATTCAATCCCCCCCAATAACATTATTGTGAATGGCTGTTAAATATTTTGTGATAAATAAACAACAAGTTGTTACACAATTGTGAGTTAAACTCCTATTTAGATTGAAGTTTCACTGTTTGAATATTATTTGAGTGGAACTTGATTTTAAGCCCCAAGACTGAGTGAAAAATCTGGTGTTGTTAGCAACAATGAACCAACTGTTAAATCAGACAGGCTTTAAATGTTAAAGTGTTAATATTCAGTCAACCAACGAACATTTTTCTTTATTTTTGTCTGTGTGTGTGTGTGTTTGAATGCTATTAAACCGTTTATAGGTTTATTCTTTATGTGTTTTATATTTTTGTAGTACAAATGATCTGTTATACTGTGGGCGATTTAAAGTTATTAGATTTATAAAAACAAAAAGAATTGTCTTTTAAATATGACCTAATTTAATATAAATAAATTTATTTATTCATAGTACATTTTTATGAAAACAATTAAACATTTTTGTTTAGAAAAAAAATTCCATATTTGAAAAATTCTTAAATGAAAATTATTTTACTATGCTAAAGTTTAAGTATAAATTAGGTGCGTTCCCGTAATCTTTGGATAAAGTTGTTAAATTGAGAGTAAACGAAACAGAAGTATAAATATATAAACAACGACAAAATAATTCGTTTTTATGTCTTCAAATGGTTTTTGATTGTTTTTCAATTATTTATTTTAGCGAGAACTTTTTGCAAGAAAAACAAAGGCTGAAATAAGAAAAAAAAACGGTAGACAAATTATTTAATTTTAAATATTTATTTTAACAGAATACATACAGCTGATATCTTATAAAATTTATAACATTACTTGAAAAAAAATTTTTGGGTTAGTTTGGCTAGAGGATAAACGTATTTATTCTCTCATAGATGCTTTCACATTTTAGGAATGGACACCCTTTTGGATAATTTAGGGCTACTTTTGTAGAGAACGGGCACAAACCCATTCTTTATTTTTCATTATCCAGGAAATGTTTTAATGAGAAATACATACAGTGACGTGCAAAAGTGTAACAAGATACACAAAATTCTGAAATAAATTTTTAGTTCCCTTTTTGAGTTCCCTTTTAGGCGTAGTTATAGTTCATATGGAGGAGAAGCTGAGAGTGATAAAATTTGCGTTTAATCTGTCTTAAAAATATATTAAATTAAATAAAATAAAATATTTAAAATAATTCGTGTTAATGCGAATGATTTAAATTATATATCAGACGCTATGTGTTGAATTGTGAATTGCTAAAATTGACTAACATACCTTTAGGCTCATTTAAATATTCATAAATTTTTTATATATACAGGTTAATAATCTAACCCATAAAAACAAAGTTTTTATTAAAACTTTTTCTTTCCTTATGCATATGACTTTTCAATATATCCGTGACTGTGTGTGACTATCTTAAAATTAATCTTTGGCCACAAGAAGTCTATGGACAAAGTTTCAGATCCATCGGATGAGAAGAAGTGGGGTTTTAATCACTCCGTGACTGTGCGTGACTATGCGTGACTGTGCGTGACTATGTCAAAGTTAATCTATTTTCACAGCAGGTCTATCGACAAAGTTTCAGATCGATCGGATAAGGGGAAATGACTATGCGTGACTGTGCGTGACTGTGCGTGACTATGTCGAAGTTGATCGTTCTTTACAGCAAGAATATCGACCAAGTTTCCGATCGATCGGATGAGGGGAAATGACATTTAGATCACTCCGTGACTGTGCCTGACAATGCGTGACTGTGTGTGACTAAGTCAAAGTTAACCTTTTTTCACAGCAAGTGCATGGACCAAGCAAGGGAAATGACATTTAGATCACTCTGTAGTCACAACAAGACTATGGGCCAAGTTTCAGATCAATTGGATAAGGGGGAATGGGGTTGCCCCACGACAGACAGAGAGATTGAGTTAAAAGAACGAGTTTAAAAAACATTGGAAGACAAAAATTGAATAAAAAATAGTATTTCCTAGAATTTGCACTCGAATTTCGAGTGCTGGGCTATACTAGTTATTAATTAAAACTAAAAAAGGTATTTAAAAAATTATTTATTATTCTTTCGTAAATTTAAAACATAAAACAAATAAGTTTATATTTTGATACATAAGAATGTGCAGTGTTACACTTTTTCACTCTGTTGTTCTTCCCTGCTTCCTTCCCTTTTAAGATTTAATTAGTATTTTGTCAAGTAACGATTGGGTTTTTTGAGAATTTATATTCGGTGAGGCCTGCTAGCAGAAAAAAGTACAACAATTTCATTGGGGATTGCATACCAAATTTTTTTAACTCGTTCCCAAAGGCCATTAAAGCCACTTGGAGTATCTGGAAACTCGAAACTTATGATTTTATATGCCTCCAAAAATTTTCTATCGATTTCGTATTCGGTGAGAGCGCCTGCCATTTCATGATATGAAATGGTTTACAATTCAAACAAGCTTTTACGATTTTGTTCGAATATTTGGGATCATTTTTATGCTGAAACAGGAAGTTTTTAGCAGCAAGGCCCGATTTCTCCATTGAAGGTTTTAAGGTACTGTTCTTTTTTCATAATACCTTCAATTTTTACCAGAGGACCCTCTCCATTTTTGGTAATGCATTCCATATCATTATTGAGCCACAATCGTGTTTATGTTTTAGGCAGAGTTCAGAAAAAAACACACACTGAATAAAAAACTCGTATATATATGTAAACAAATATAGCTCAGACCAACAAACACATATTTATATTTTTGATATCAATTATGTGCGTTTCTAAATTTTGTACGGTGCCGAATACAATCACGACTGTGTTTCGTTTTAATATTTCGTAATGTATACGAACATGTTTCTATCACGAATTTTTTGTTTCAAACACACATAAACCACACAGATTCGAGTGTAGCTTTATTTTAAGTTCGTGTTCTTGTATCCTGCTAAAAAAAAAAAACAGAACACGTTCTTGAACGCGTACATCTAAAAATTAAAACACTATCCACTTGCGATCGGAAAAAACGAAATTAGGTCATAAACAACATATAAAATTTCTCAGTTTTCTATTTTATTATTATCTTTTTATTTTTATTTTTTTATAACTGCTTATGAATTATTTTAGATTTTTTTAATAAATTTGGTTGCAACAATTGTTGTCGTTATTATAGGGGTATTTCTGATTTTTCCGATCGCGAATGGATAATGTTTTAATTTTTAGATGTACGCGTTCAAGAACATTTTCTGTTTTTTAGCAGTACACGTGCAAGAACACGAACTTAAAATAAAGCTACACTCGAATCTGTGTGGTTTATGTGTGTTTGAAACAAAAAATACGTGATAGAAACATGCTCGTGTACATAACGAAATATTAAAACGAAAGACAGTCATGATTGTGTTGGGCACCGTACAAAATTTAGAAACACACATAATTGATGTGAACATAAAAATATGTGGTGGCTGCTTTAGAACAGAACATTGTGTGTTTAATGTGTGTATTTTCTGAACCTTGGTTTCAAGTTACCAGTACCAAACTCGACTATCGGAGTCAAAGCGTTTAATATTGGTCTCATCAGACCATATTGCCAAAGAAATTCTAAAATATATGACTTTTTTAAATCCAATTTTGGGCCACTTTATCGAGAATTTCTGGCCGTATGTCACAAATAACATGAACAATGTTGGTTTCGAAGTTATCAATTTTTGCTGGTTTATCAGTATAAACCAGATGCTTCATATAGCCCCACAGGAAATAATGGAGTGATATCAAATCACACGACCTTGGAGGCCAGTTCACAGGTCTATTTCTCGAAATCGACTTATCGCCAAATTTTGATTTCAGTAAGTCGATGGTTGCGGCCGCTATATGGCACGTAGCGCCATCCAGCCGCATTAAATGGTGCATTTTTTTTCGATGTGATGGAGTCTGTAAAGTCTCTTGTGGATTGGCCTCACCCAATGTGTAGCAGTTTTATTTATTAACAAACCCGTTAAGCCAAAAATAATCATCATCGCTGAACTAATTTTTTGCAATAAAATATCGGGTCAGTTTCCAACTTGTCTAGAACCCAATCGGCGGAAGGACGACGCATATGATTGTCTCTCTGCATCAGCTGGATCTTATACGTGTGTATGCTAAGATCTTTGCTCAAAATTTTCTACGTAGTGCACGGATAGACGTGCTGGTATTACTGCATCATTCAGAGAGTATGTGTTATGAAATCTGATATAGCAGTCTGATAGTTTGTTTGACGGCTAATCCTCCTCCAAGTTCTTAGCAAAAAAAAAATACGCTTTACGATATTTATCAATGATGGTACATTCATTTTTTATTTTCATATAACTAAAATTTTTATTCTAAATTTTTATTCCAAAATTTTAGTGATACGATTAAATGAAAAATGATAAAGAAATTAGGGATACGATTTTGTGTTCATGATTCCTGAGAAGAATTTGACAATTTGTTTTTTTTAATATAATCGATTTTATTTTTCTTTTTTGTTTGAACAATTTATATGAATCTTTTTTGTTATTTAATAATCGGGTATGGCCTAATATGTATATTAGGGTGCGCCTTATACGTATGGGCCAAATTTTTTAACAAGAAGATACTTTGTGGAAAGTTATAGGCAGATTGCAAAAGGAGAAGGTGTGCCGCAGCCGCCCACAACTTGTCAAAATTTTTTAAATTCATATGGAAGAACTACAAATGCTGAGTTGAGGGTTGGCATACGAAATATTCTGACAATTTTTAGGTGGATTATAGTAAATTTATTTGTTCTGAGTGTAAAAACGTCCTAAAAATTATAATAAGACTGCAGAACTTTAATAATGGATAGTTGTGTAAGCTCGCTACAATTTTTAAACAGTGAGTCCCCCAATTAAAGCGTTCTTTGATTAAATCAATTTTTTCACGAGAAGGATTACTCGTGTTTGAAAGTTAAAAAGTAAAATTGTTAAGTAAACAAATAAAAAAATTAAAACAAATAAGTTTGTGATATTAAAGAAAAATAAATAAAATGAACACAAGAGAAAAAGAACAAGTGTATCTTCTTGGCTATGATGCCAGCCAAATAATAGGTGCCAAGCTGCCTTTTAATACTCAAGTTTTACGTGTATTGTTTTATAACATGAGGAAGGTAAAGCTAGAACTTCGTGCAAGTGATTCTCTTGTAGTAAAAGAAGTAGAAGTGTTATGGAACAGACCACGAATCCCAATAAGATCTACTGATAAATGTGTTTGAAAGGTAGAAAGTTTATATTTAGAATGGAGAAATTTACAGAAATGCTCGAAACGCCAAACATTACAACAGGAGAACCGAGAGAAGGATTTTGTTAATAAATTTGACGATTTGTTTGACGTTGCTCATTCTAATGCATTGGATATGATCTCTATAGCTGTAGATAAGATTTTTTTAATAAATCAAAGAAAAAAGGAAGTCCTGGAGCAATGATAGGTAGTGACTGCAAATTGGCAAAAAAAAAAAAAAGAAAAGGCCAAATCGATTCGAGAGAAGCATAAACAACGTTTTCAAAACAAACATACGGTCTTATTGCAAAGTAAATATTAAAGTTAAAGTGTGCTTTGTACTAATTTATATTTTAAAAATGATAACTCTATATTTTTGTAAAAGTATTTTATTTTTGTAAAACTACATTATATGTTCCCATATTTCTTAAACAATTTTGTAGGCGAATATTGAAAATTAGGAAATTGAAAAAATTCCAGACCCAATGTATGAAATAGGTGCTAGTACTTCAAGAAAAAAAAGAGGTCGACAAAATTTTATAACACCAAAGCTAGTATCAGTTTTAGATAAGTGTAAAGTAAGTGATCGCGATGCCGTTCGAATTCTAATAGCAACTGCTCAAGCTTTGCACCATGACGCAAGTGACTTAGTAATAAATGTCACTTCAATCCGCCGGTCACGTACGACGTTTCGTTTTGATGCAGGCAAGAAAATTCGTGAAACATTTCAAAAGAAACATATTACAGCAGTTACTGTTCATTGGGATAGTAAAATGTTGCCATCATTAATGGGCAGAGAACGAGTCGATCGTCCTCCTGTAATTATATTTTTTGATGGAACTGAGCAGTTACTCGGGATTCCGGCGATAAGTTCAGGTACGGGAAAACAGCAAGCAGCGGCCGTCTTTGATTTACTTAAACAATGGGAGCTCGATGAAAAAGTTGAAGCTCTATACTTCGATACAACCGCAGCAAATACAGGAAGGATTCAAGGTGCGTGTGTGCTTTTGGAACAAAAGATCTTCTGTACTACCCATGTCGTCATTACATATTTGAAATACTTTTGCGGAGCGTATTTGAAGCAAAAAAGTCAACATCTTCTGGTCCCACTGTCAAAATATTTCAAAGATTCAGGGATGACTGGAGTAAGGTAGATAAATCTGGTGTTCAAGACATATATGTGAAAAATTTAATTGAGGAAACAAAGGAGATATATGAGTTTGTTTTAATTAGTTTAAGCAAAATGCAATCACGGGAAGATAACAAAGAACTCCTTCAGTTGGCAATAGTTTTCCTAGGAGGGACGCTTCCAAATTTTACATTTCGAATGCACGGAGCATTCCACCATGCACGTTGGATGTCCGAAGCAATATATTGCTTAAAAATGTATTTATTTCGGGACCAGCTTCTTTCGTCTGACTATGACATTAATGCCATTCGAGATGTATGTATTTTCATTATAAAAATATATTTAAAAGTTTGGATTAAAGCGCCAATTCCAACAGAAGCTCCCAACCAAGATTTGACATTATTAAAAAGTTTATATCTTTACAATAATGTTGATGAAAATTTAAGTCGAGAGCTAACTAGAAAGTTCTGCAGCCATTTGTGGTACATTTCGCCAGAATTAGTAGCGCTTTCTTTCTTTGATAAACAAATTTCAAACGACTCAAAAAGGACTTGTGGTAGCAGCTTGAAATCAGTTTGATGAAGATGACAACAAGAAAATTACAATCCTTCCTCATCAAATAGATCAGTATATGAACAAAAATATCGAGAATTTTATTTCGCAAAAGACCTTAAATTTTTTCAAAAGGTATTCAATTTCAACGGATTTTTTACAGAAAGATCTTGGAGAATGGCAAAATGATCAGTCGTATAAAATTGGATTGGCTTTTGTAAGTAAATTGAGGGTTGTTAACGATACTGCAGGAAGGGCTGTAAAGCTTATGGAAGAATTTGATCAAGTTTTTTCACATGATGAAGAAGAAAAACAATTTATAATGCAAATTGTAGCTTATTATAGGAAACAATATCCAAACGCAAACAAATCAGTTTTAATAAGGCAATAAATTGTTTCGAAATTTGCTTAGTAAAAACTAGTTTAAAATAGTATTTCATAAAAATAATTTTTTTTAAATAAGTATAATGAGCAAATGTCAATAGCTAAATAATATAATATTATTCAAAAAACCACAATAAATTAAACACAACAGAGGCTTATTTAAGTTATTTTTTTTAATAAAAAAGAATTAATAACTATCAAAATCGTACTATTTGGAGAAAAAATGACATAACTTAAAATAACAGTGTTTGAACACAATTCGTTATGGAACTCAGATTCAGAAGGAATAGTTTCATTATAATCTTTCCAAAAATATATTAGATTTTAACATGAAGTTCCATTTAAACAACATCTGTGGTAATTTTGTATTTTGAAATTTATTTTGATATTACCATTTTGTGGGCGGATGCGGCACGTCTTCTCCTATTCCAATCTGGCTAAAATTTTCAACAACGTATTTCTTGGCTACAGAGAACATTTCCAGGGGAGTTAAGGTGCACTTTTTCACTTTTAAAAATAAGGCGCACCCTAATGTATATTCAATGTAATGAATAAAATATTAAATATAAAATTTTTCCGATTATTTGTTGACAATTCTGGCGTTCGTAGTAAAGTGTTTTTGTGTTTAAAATATAGTTAAATTACGTTTAGAATATAATATAAACACAAACTTAAATTATAATAAACCCGTATTTACTTGTCACAGCTTAGCTAATGGCATCTCTGTTTTTTCAAAAATAAAATAAATTATTTTTTTTTCCTAGAATTAAAATGCAGGTGATTTATGGTTAAAGTATATATTAATAATTTAATTATGATTGTCATAAAAATATCTATGCATAAATTTTATATATTTTGCATATATTTTATGATTTTGGAATTTGTGCTGTTGTGTATTTATTAATGCTTTATAATTAGATTATTGATTTTTGAAGCAATAATCATATATTATCAGTTTGATTACCAATAGATTCATTATTTCACACACTTTTTTGTCTCCATTTTAGATATATACATGTTAAATAATGGAGTATTATAAAAATAACAGTTAATTTAATATTAATTTGGTGTTTGGATTTGTTGTTTTGTGGTTTACGGGTGTTGAGAAATGGAATGCAAAAGTGTAACACTTCTCTTACTTTAAAAAATTAACTGTATTTTTTATCCCTATAAAACTAATTTGACTTGGGTTTTATATTAATGATAGAAAAATTAATAATTATTTAATTACGTTTTTTTTTTGTTCTAATATGGTATTTTATTACACCTTTTGCTCAACACTGTACGTATGACCACAATCCCCAAAAGTGTGAATATGACATATTGAATTAGGTTTTAAAAAAGTAATTTTTTTATTTAAAATAAACTAAAACATAATAATTCAATTTATATTTTATAAATTTATTTGTAAAATATTTTCTAAATAAATAAATAAATAATAATTTAATTTATTATTACACATTAGATAGAATATATGTATATCAGTTTAACATTCCCCTTCGAATAATAAGTTAAAAAAGCTGGATATCATTAAATGTATATGCAAATTTTTTAAACTTATAACAACCGAAATTGAAATAGCGACGAACGTCTGTCCGTCCGTCCGGATGTCAGTTTGGATTGCTTATTTTTATCTGAGCTGGTCGCTATTTATAATCATCAAAATCATGTAAAATAGATGAAAATGTTAAATTAAATTTTAAAACAAATTATTTTCTGTGTGGCTGTAGTAATTGTTTTTATTGATGTAGTTAAACTAATTGTTGCATTTTACTAATTATCACCAAGAATTTTCTTAAAGTTTTAACAAAAAAGAAGTTTTTCAATGTGCAAAATTTTCACCGCAATTCTGAAAATTAACATTAAAATTTAAAATAAAATCAATACAATACACTACACATCTGATCTTCTTGAAATTTTCATAGAGTCTTACTGCGGGTATGGGAAGTGTTATAGGCTATAATATCTAAAATATTTTTAGTGAGCGTGGCACCTCCCACACAAAGTAAATTTTTAATCTATACTAATTATAAATATAATAAAGAGGCAATGTGTGTTTGTTTGTTTGTTTGTTTGTTTGTAGGAGGTAATCTCCGTAACTACTCATCTGATCTTCCTGAAATTTTCACAGAGTCTTACTGCGGATATGGGAAGTGCTATAGTCTATAAGGCACCTCCCACACAATGTAAATTTTTAATATCATATATATTGAGTACTATGATAGGGCGAGCTTTGCAAATTTGTGTGAGGTCACCTATTGCTAATATTAGTAGCTACACCGGAAATGGGCGGGATCGGATAAGTGGGCGTGGTACCTCCCATACAAGTAATAATTCAATATTATATATCTCGAGTACTGATGTCACCTATTATTAATGTGAGGAGTAGTCGGAAAAAAATGCGCAGTATCAGACCAATAGGCGCGGCATCTGCAATGCAAAGTAAATATAAAATGCCATATACATGGAGTTCTCTAATAGTGAGAGTCTTGAGAATCTGTGGGAGCCTATAAGTTATTCATGTGATTAGTTATATAAAAAAGGGCGTGATCGGAGCAGTGGGCGTGGCACCGACCGTACAAAGTAAATATATGCTATCAAATATCTGGTGTACTAAAAAGGGAAGCTTTGATACTTTGCACGACCCCATCAGATCTTAGTATGAGTAGTTGGACAAAAAATTGGCGGGTTCACACCGATGGGCGTGGCACTCCCCACGCAAAATAACTATTTAATGTTATATATCTGGAGTACGGTAAAAGAGAGAGCTTTCTGGCGTTGCGTGAGCCCATAGGTTCTTTGTATGATTAGTCGAACAAAAAAAATGGAAGTGAACGAAGCAGTTGGCGTAGCACCGCCCATTCAAAGTATTTATCTAATATCATATAACTGGTGTACTATAAAAGAGAAAGACTCGACATTTTGCACAAGTCCATCAGATATTAATGGGAGTAGTCCAATAAAAATTGGGCGAGATGGGATTAGTGGGCGTGGCACCTCCTATATAAAAAATATGAAGTACTACGAAAGCGACAGTTTTTTGACAAGTACATTAGTTATCAATGTGATTTTTCGTGGAAAATATATCGCCAAAATAAAAAATCGCCAACCCAAAAAATCGCGAAATATAAAGAAAAATAAAACGAAAAATTGCCAAATGATATTTTAAGTTCAACACCAATAGTTAAGTGTTGCCAGATCTAATTTGGAAAATCCATGTTCTTCTCATGGGCAGCTACATTCACCTTGCTCCAGGGTAGGAACACCGAAAAATCTGATAATTGTTGTACCCAATGAAAAAAGAAAAAACATTGGATATCAGCAAGTATCGAAATAAATGAATCTATAATAATAATATATACTAGCATAATAAAGAGGTAATGTGTGTTTGTTTGTTTGTAGGAGGTAATCGCCGTAACTATTCATCTGATCTTCCTGAAATTTTCACAGAGTCTTACTGCGGATATGGGAAGTGCTACACGCTGTATTTTTTTAAATATTTTTAGTAGGCGTGACACCTCCCATACAAAGTAAATTTTTAATATCATATATATTAAGTACTATGATAAAGTGAGATTTGCAAATTTGTCTCAAGTCATCTATTATTAACGTGAGTAGTCACACAAAAAAAAGGCCGGGATTGGACAAATGCTTGTGGCACCCCCTACAAACATAATATTAAATGTGATATATCTGAATTATTGTAATAGTGAGAGCCTTGGGACTTTGCGTGAGCCCTTTCATTACGATTCGGGGGAGGGGGTAGCGAAGCACACCGGGTTACATCTAGTATAAAATAAAACTTATTATGAATTATAACTAAAATTATGAATTATAACTAAAACTAATAATGGGTAGGGCTTTCATTGTTGGAGATTACTTCAAAGATTTAAAAGAACATCATTTGTGATTGTCTCTCTAGCTTCAAATAGCACGGCTTTGAGATCCTTAAGTGTGTCGTTTGGTGGCCATTGCAGTAGAGGTATATTTTCTGAATAACCACATGCGAGTCTGTGTATTCTATCGAATTCATATTGGTACTCTGGAAAGTTAACTCTAGCATAGAATGCACCCAAAATCACCGCCGAAATTTCTTTTGAAAGAGTATTGTGTATCGTCTAACTAAACTTACCATATTTCAGTCCGTACTCGTTTTATTTTTCGCAAAAAGGAAACTTGCTTTATTGTGCCGAGCCAGTAATCGTGGCGGAATCTTAATTTTTTGACGGCGAATTACGATGAAGAAGTTTGGATATTCTTCCTGATTTTTGTTTTATTTTTTCCGTAATTAAAAGCGCACTTTAAAAATATTTCGGACTACCATATCAGACCGGTTTAATCTCCGAACAATATTGCGAAATCTAACACCTTCTTCCTGAAAAGCAGTAATTTTGCCTATTTCAATATCGGACAAGTACTAAAGCAGGGATTTCCATTTCTTTGCACAATTGTGTACACCACTACTAACACATATTTTTATACTCTTCAATTCAGTCGTCGATGTGACTTCGACAAGTGTACATGTCTAGCGGATGCTATATTATTTTGTTTCAGCTTACACTCAAAAAATATTGTGCGGTTTTGACATTGAATACCACTACTAATACATATTTTTGTTTCAGGTTAACAGAAAAAACTTTATGATGGCACTTAAAAAATATTGTGCGGTCAAAAACGCTTTTGGTAACATCCAATGCCTTATCTGCTATGCAACATTTAAGGAAGGAACGGAATATGTTATTAAACGGCATTGCGATCGTTTTCATAATAATATAAATAATTTAAATGATAAGGAAAGAGAAGGCCTGTTTTATAAAAATAAAACAATTTTTTTTAGAAAAATTGAAATAATGGTTATTAGAAGATGAAAATTATGAACCAAAATCAGTTCCCAAATTGAAAAAGGAGATTTCAAGTTTAGTAATAATGGAAATTGTTAAGAAAGGATGACCATTGTGGGATGGTGTTTTTATCAAGCAATTGCTGAAAAAAATTTGGGAAAGGCTTAATTTTAATACTAAATTTATAGAGTCTCTTCCCCTGTCCAGTCAAACTGTAGGCCTCGTACTGTTCAATTAGGAACATGTGTAGATTCTTCAATTTGGGAAAAAGTAATTAATTGCGAATTTTTTCCAATTTATTTAGACGAAAGCACTGACATAAATGATCTGTGTGAACTTGTAATTTGTATTCGATGCGTAGACAGCGAATACACTATTTTGAGTCAATGTTTACTCTAGAAACATTTTATGGAAATGTAACTGGTACGTTGTTGTATGATGTTGTCACAGAAAAGCTTCTTTCCATTGTAGACATAAACAAATTTGCTGGAGTCTGCACAGATGGAGCCAATGTAATGTTGGGCAAATATAATGGGCTTATAGGCCAATTAATGCAGTTCATAATTTTCACTGCATAATTCATCAGACCGCTCTTGCATCGAAATTCATAAATGATACCCCAGCTATGAAGACAGCAAAGGCTATAATAAATAAAATTCGAGGCGGACATCAAGCGCTTACCCACCGAAAATTTGTAACCTTTTTAAAAAACAAAAATGCTGTGAATGGTGACCTGAAAATTTTTACAGAAGTTCGGTGGCTAAGTCGCGGTGATTGCCTGAATAGACTTTATGATTTAAGAGAAGAAGTTCTTCAGTTCCTAGAAACTGAGAAAATAGAAAAAGTTTTAGTACAGTGTTTAAAAGACAATAATTTTATTTTAGACTTAGCTTTTTTGGCAGATACGACAAGTATGTTAAATGAAATTAATTTGGAATTGCAAGGAAAGGAACGTAATATATGCGACTTGTCAAAAATCATTCACAATTTTAAAACAAAACTTTTTCTAATTTTTTCCAAAAACTTCACTTGCTTATAGAAATCTCGAAATCGACAAAAGATATGAATATGCCGAAATATTTGAAACACTTTTCAATAATTTTCAAGACAGGTTTCAAGATTTTGTAATTTTACAACCGCTATTAGATATTTTCGAAAACCCTTTTCGTTGCGATGTAAGCAACTACGAATTTGATATTCAATCAGAACTAATCATACTGCGAAGCGAAGTAAATGCTCCAGACGAAAATAATATTGTAGAGTTCTGGAAAGATTTGGATGGCGAGTTCTATCCTGAACTAAAAAAAAATTCATTCAACGTAATAAATTAAGTTCATCCCATTTGAAAAGCATTCTACTATTACGAAACTGCCATAAAAGTATAAATTTAGAAGATTTAATTTTATAAGTTGTATAACACAAGGGAAAAAAATTAAACATTTTTTGTGTTGATAGAAAATTTGTAGCAGTTCTTTACCAATTCAATGTCGCTGATTTTAAAACTGCACTTTTTTCTATCAGCTGTGATTTGCGTGCAATATTTATTTTTTATGAATTTTTAAAACATAAAAATCTTTAATTTTTTTACAATTGTTTGATAAGATATTTGAAACTGATTTAGAGTCAAAAAGCTTCCGAATAAAAAAAAAGTGCAGTTTAAAATCAGCGACATTGAATTAGTAAAGAATTGCTACAAATTTTTTATCAACACAAAAAATTTTTAATTTTGTACCTTTGGGTTATACAACTTATAAAATATATTACTAACATCTTATTTCGGCTGTAAATGAATGCATTCTCTCAATTTTTTTACTCTCTGGTACTCACTACTACACAACCAAAAAATTTTTGGAAATCCCTGTACTAAAGTAACTTCATTTTCCATATATGTGACCTTCTCCGAGAAAAGGGACCTAGTGTGTCAAAAAACGGGTTGTGTCAAAAACGGTGGATTCTGGTACCTTAAAGGGTGTAGAAACTTGGAATGCGTTTTTTTATCAAAACTTAATTTTCACACACTAGGTCCGTTTTCTCGGAGAAGGTCATATATATTATCTTAAGCCACTACCTTTGCTTTAAACAATACGTTTTCTTAAAAAAGAAAACTTTATTAAAAATATACCTTTTCTTAAAACGTATCTTCACTCATATTGAAATTGGCGAAAATCGATGCATGTTTAGAGGTAGTCCTCATACAAATGACCCTTTAGATACCCTAAAATCAAAATGATTAAATAGATCTTCGTCAAATTTGGTTTATGTGTAATTATTATACCCATTACTGAGCAGGGCACTAGTCGGTTGTCGGCAACCCGCCTTAGCTTTTCACAGAAAGATCATACGGTCATTCTGACAAATGTCAAATGTGCGCTTTATTAGCACGTTCTTACTGCGCTTTATTAGCCGATTACCGAAGAAAACAGACGCATTTGCTTTGATTTTACAAACAAAATATTTTTTTACGAATGAACTTTGAAGTTTTATATTGGTGATTTGCTTAGTGTTTTAAAATGAAGTAAATCCATCGAAAAGGTAAGTGCATTGAATATTTGTGAAACAAATTCAGACTATTTTGTAATTCAACAATAAACGTTACCAAAGTGTTCGCAACCAAAAAAATTTTTATTACTTTTCAAAATGGCTGCTAAAATTGGTTGTCGCCACCCAGATGTGGTCGGTTGTCGGCACCCTTTTTTTGTGACAAATGGTGAAATATCATCAAGGATGTAAATTTAATTAATTTAATTGCAGAAATTTTTCGACATTTTTAGCCATGTCACTCATCCCCAAAACAATCGTCTTCTTCAAAAAAAGATTGATTGTGATGCCATGATTAAAGCAATCAAACGATGTTTGGTGGAAAAGCTGCCAATAAAAAAGACTACTGCAGCGTTCTCGATTCCGCGAAGCACTCTTTAAGACTACCTGAAGTAGATGAAAGCAGCATTCGCTGACATCGAAGCCATAGATGATGCTGTTTTGTGGGATTTCGTGCGAGAATCTCGTAAACGCGTGCCATCGAATCAAGTAAATTGATGTTCTTTCACTTTCTTCACGTAACTACACATAGTTCAGTTTTTTTTAGGTCTTTTCGATGGGTCAGGAGAAAGACTTGGTCACGTACGTCATGATATGTTGCGATTACTACTACTGCCTCAGCATTAATGAGTTGTGTAAGTTGGCATATCAGTTTACAGGTAAAGCTGCGCAAATTTGAAGGAGTAGTTGGAGACAAATAAAGAAAATTTAAAAGAAAAGAAAATTTCTTAAAAAACTACTTCTTCTGACAAAAATAATTTTTTTTAAGAAAATACCTTTTCTGAAAAAAGTACCTCTTCTTAAAAAAGTACATTTTCCTAAAAAAAAAAAATTTTCTTAAAAAAAAAGTCCCTCTTCTTAAAAAATTACCGCTTCTTAAAAAAAATCATGTGAGTCCGATCACAAGGGAGATGTGTAAAAATCTGGTAATAAATAAAATGCAGAAAACAGCGACAAAAAAGTTATTTCATATAATAATTTTTTCACCAAACAATCATAAGTCATACCGCTTTGTCTTAATGGTCGCATCTTATGCGTAAGATGTGACTCTCACGTGTACGCTGTTTATGTGATTGTATTGTGAAATAGAAATTTACCCCCTGCGCGTATAGATGTTTACACATCAAAAGTAAATTTTCTATAAAAAAAGACCTTTTCATAAAAAGTACCTTTCATCACAAAGTACATTTTCTTAAATAAGTTCCCTTTGTTGCCAAATAATAGATTTATTTTTAGATTCTTGGTATAATGTAAAATCTCATATTGTGTTTCAAATAGTAACTAAAGCATGCACCAGATATATATTTGTACGAGCGATAGATTTCAACAGGCGCCTTAGGCGCCTTACAACTAACTAGATTGTTTATGTTTTATGAAAACAAATATAGAGATGATAAAGTTGGTATAATTGTACTTATATATATAACTAGATGTAACCCGGTGTGCTTCGCTACACCCTCCCCCTTCGACCACCCACGAATCGTTTTGAGGGCTCACGCAAGTCCCAAGTCACTAATACAGTATTTGAGATATATCACATTTAATATTAAGTAGGGGTGCCACGCGCATTTGTCCAATCCCGCCCATTTTTTGTCTGACTACTCACGTTAGTAATAGATGACCTGAGACAAATTTGCAAAGCTTTCTCTATCATATTAATATACATGATATTTAAAATTTACTTTTTGTGGGAGGTGCCACGCCCGCTAAAAATATTTAAAAAATTACAGCCACTAAGACCCTGTGAAAATATCAGGAAGGTCAGATAAGTAGTTACGGATATTACCTCCTACAAACAAACAAACAAACAAACACATATTACATCTTTATTATGTTAGTATAGAGTATTAGCATCGATTTTTATACCCTATACCACTATGTGGTTTGGGTATAATGACTTTGTGCTGCTGTTTGTAACAACCAAAAATATTTGACCTAGACCCATCTTTAAATATACCGATCGAATCAGAATCACTTTCTGAGTTGATTTAACAATGTCCGTCCGTCCGTCCGTCCGTCTGTGTGTCCATGTAAACCTTGTAATCAAACTGCAGGTCGCAAATATGAATATATTTGGTATATAAGCTTTTATCGGCAATGGGATGAACGCTATTGAAATTGGTGAGAATCGGTCCATGTTCAGACCTAGCCCCCATACAAATAACCCATATGAAATCGACATAAATTGCCATAAGATCCAAATTGTCATATAGATCTTACTCAAATTGGGTTTGTATGCGTTCATTACATCCACTAATGAGTAGTCCAAAAATGATCCCTTTGACCCCATATAGAGCTGCTTCCCGATCTTCACTTAAATCTATTAAAAAACAAAAATATTGCACTGATTCTTCTCAAATTTTGTTTGTACATATTTTTGCAAAATACAAGAGACTTTACCAAACATGATCAGGATCGGTCCATTTTTGGACCTAGTCCCTTTGTAGATATAGCATCCGATATGAACTTTTTCATATCTGCAGCCAAAAAAATTAATAAAAATCCCACTCAAATTTGGGTTTGCTTATTTTCAATGTCCAGTTAGTTGGGCCTATGAGATAGGGTTTCTAAACACATGGTATAGGGTATCGTATAGTCGGTCTAGACCGACTATAATTTTCTTACTTGTTTTATTTGAATATTTGCTGATATACTCGTACAATGTTTTTTGTTTTTTTCATTCGGTACAACAATTATGAGATTTTTCGGCGTTCCTACCCTGGAGCAAGGTACATGTAGCTCCCCATGAGAAGAAGATGGATTATCCATATTAGATCTGGCAACACTTAACTGTTGGCCTTGAACTTAGAATATCATTTGGCAATTTTTTTTCAGCGATTTTTGATTTTGACCACTTTTGATTTTGAAGATTTTTTTTGGGCGATTTTTATTTTTCGCGATTTTTGGGTTTGGAGATTTTTGATTTTGGCGATATATTTTCCACGACAAATCACATTGATAACTAATGAACATGTCAAAAGACTGTCTCCTTCGTAGTGCTTCATATTTTTTACATAGGAGGTGCCATGCCCACTAATCCCATCCCGCCCAATTTTTATTGGGCTACTCACATTAATATCTGATGGACTCATGCAAAATGTCGAGTCTTTCCCTTTTATAGTACACCAGTTATATGATATTAGATATTTACTTTGCATGGGCGGAGCTACACCCACTGCTTCGATCACGCCCATTTTTTTGTTCGACTAATTATACAAAGAACCTATGGGCTGACGCAAAGCCACAAAGCTCTCTCTTTTAAAGTACTCCAGATATATGACATTAAATAGTTACTTTGCATGGGGAGTGCCACGCCCATTGGTGTGAACCCCCCAATTTTTTGTCCGACTACACATACTAAGATCTGATGGTGTCGGGCAAAGCGTCAAAGCTTCCCTTTTTAGTACACCAGTTATATGATATCACATATTTACTTTGTACGTGCGGTGCCACGCCCACTGCTCCGATCACGCCCATTTTGTGCAACTAATCGCATACATAACTTATGGGCTCACACAAAGTCCCAAGACTCTCACTATAACAGTACTCCAGATACATGGCATTTTATATTTAATTTGAATGGTAGGTGCCACGCCTATTGGTCCGATACTGCCCATTTTTTGTCCGACTACTCACATTAATAATACGTGACACCAGACAAATTTCAAAAGCTCTCTCTATCACACTACTCGAGATATATAATATTGAATAATTACTTGTATGGGAGGTACCACGCTCACTTCTCCGATCCCGCCCATTTTCGGCGTAACTACTAATATTAACAATAGGTGACCTCACACAAATTTGCAAAGCTCTGCCTATCATAATACTCAATATATGTATATGATATTAAAAATTTACTTTGTGTGGGAGGTGCCACGCCCACTAAAAATATGAAAAAGTTATAGCCTATAGCACTTCCCATATCCGCAGTAAGACTCTGTGAAAATTTCAGGAGGATGAGATGGGTAGTGACGGAGATTACCTCCTACAAACAAACAAACAAACAAACACACATTACCTCTTTATAATATTAGTATAGATTGTGTACCTCGAAAGAAAATTTTTGTTTAATTTCATTAACTTTAACAATTATGTACTTAAAATATTTTTTCCAATGGCCCCACTGTACTGTGTTGTATGAGAAATATAAAATTAATTCAGTTTAAGCTTTAATTAATTTTGTAAGATTAAGATAAAGAAATAATCTGTTAATATTAACAGGTAATATTTTTTTTCAACACCATACAATAATTTAAATTACAAAAGGTTAATTAAAAATAAACATGTTTTCCCATCTATGGTATATGGAAAAGAATTACACAATTTCTATTATCTAAAGAAACTCTTCAAAGACTCTATACATAAATATTAAGTCTTTAATCAAACTTAATACCGTTTATAAACTCATCTTAATAAAAATTTTAAAGAAGTTGTTAAAATTATTTATGTTATAGTAACGATCTCTTTTAATTTGAAAAGTGAATTTAACAACTACAAGCCAGATACATTGATAACTGTGAACCCCAAATAGAACAAAATAAGATAAATGCATTTTAATACGCGTACCGTTTTATTAACGTAACAAAATACCTGTTAATCATCATTCGCATATTGTCTATGATTTCAGAAACATATACATACATAAGTACATATACAGCCAGGCAGTCACAATGCTTACAAACAATATATCTACTTCGATTTATTGTACGTTGTTTAGTATTTTTAACAATGCTTTGAGGAGGTTTATTGGTTGCACATAAACAGCTTGCAACATAACCATCATTATACATTCGTATAGTAATATAGAGGAATAATACAAATGACTAACGCCTCGCGGCTGAATTATTTTGAAAAGCACTACCAGCACACAATACGCAATCTATCCCAAATCTTTAAAAACCCCAAAATTTAGTGGGCTCCAAAAACGATGCAATTTTTCTTTAACTTAATCAAGAACGACTATCTCCTAAAATAACAATTCGAGTATTCTCTAAAGTATTTTGCTTGATGGATCAAACCAACGGATGATGCTACTAAAACCAAATATATATTGTTTTAGCAGACTTGGGCCGAACGTAAATTGTTTATCTTATCGGAAAAAATAACCGTTTAGTATTCAGTAATGTGTACGATACTATTCCAACCCATACAAAATTGTTTGGATTAATGAGTGGGAACTTACACATATTTTGACTTTTTGAAAAGTGTGGTTTAAGTTCTAAAATGAATTTGTCCATAATTTTGTGTAAATAAACTATTAGCAAAAATGTATTAAAGGTTTTGCAAAAACCAAAACAAAATACTAGACTAACAACCTTAAAAATTCATGAGATTTGAAGATAAGCATCCAGCAAACAAGTTTGTTTTAATTGGTTTAGGTCGACCTTATAATACAGTTACACCATGAGTAGGCATGGAAGGGGTTACATCCGAAAATATAAAAATCTGTATTGTGAAATTGAGTCAGAATATCGTGAAATGGCGACTGAGTCCTTGTAAAGTCAAAATCACATATAAATTGTCCATGTAAGTAAACGAATTTAAATCCTTGGCTGTATTTAAAGTCAAAGACAAAAACTGATATGATTCATCATTTAATTATACGCTCTGAAGATCGAAGGAGTTGCTATTTAATGTCATCAAAATCGGTGCAAAGGATCATGAGATATGAATGAAAATGTGAAAATTTTTTTTGAAAAAATAAAAATATTTACTGTTTTTCTTCCTATTGTTGTTGTCGTTGTACTTGTGGCATTTGCTTTATGAGGGTGGGTGCGTGGTAATACTGCACGTGGTTATACTGCCTAAGAAAGTATTATCAATATGCAAGAAAAAATAAAGTACCCTTTCTCCAAAAGTACGTTTTTTAAAAACGTATCGTTTTTTTTAAAATACCCTTTTTTAAATAAGTAAAATTAAAAAAAAGTACCTTTACTTAAAAGCACCCTTTAAAAAAAAGGAACTTTTTTTGAAACTTTTTGGATAAACATCCGTTTTAAAAAAATTTACATTTTTTTAAATAATACCTTAACCTTGTTTAAAAAAGTATCCTTTTTTCAAATAAGAACCCATTTTTAAAAACCACCCTTTTTAAAAAATAACACTTTTTAATTACCCTTTTTTCAAAAAAAGTTCCTTTTTTAATTACCTTTTTTTCAAAAAATTTCCCTTTTTTAAAAAAGTTACCGTTTTTAAAATAAGTACCCTTTATTTTAAAAGTACTCTTTTTTAAAAGTACCATTTCTTAAAGTACCCTTTTTTAAAAATGTACCCTTGTTTTCAGAAGTACCCGTTACAAAAAAGTAATCTTTTTTAAAAAGGTCCCTTTTTTAAAAAATACCTTTTATTAATTGCCCTTTTTCGAAAAAGTACCCTTTTTCAGAAAAGTGCCTTTTTTTAGAGTGACCTTTGTTTATGAAAGTGCCCTTTTTAAATTACCCTTTTTATAAAAAATTAATTTTTTTTAATTAATCTTTTTTAAAAAAGTACCCTTTTTACACTTTTTTAAAATTTCCCTTTTTATAAAAAATACTCCTTTTTATATTACCCTTTTTTAAGTACCCTTTTTTTTTAAATACCTTTTTTTAATTGTCATTTTTCGAAGAAGTACCCTTTTTTAGAAAAGTGTCCTTTTTAGAGTGCCCTTTGTTTAAGAAAGTGCCCTTTTTTAAATCACCCTTTTTATAAAAAATTACTTTTTTTAATTAATCTTTTTTAAAAAAGTACCCTTTTTATACTTTTCTAAAATTTCCCTTTTTATAAAAAATACTCTTTTTATAGTAGCCTTTTTTAAAGTACCCTTTTTTAAAAATACCTTTTTTTAATTGCTCTTTTTCGAAAAAGGCCCTTGTTTCAAAAAAGTGCCGATCTTTAGAGTGCCCTTTGTTTATGAAAGTGCCCTTTTTTAAATCACCCTTTTTATAAAAAATTACTTTTTTTTAATTAATCTTTTTTGAAAAAGTACCCTTTTTACACTTTTTTCAAATTTCCCTTTTTATAAAAAATACTCCTTTTTATATTACCCTTTTTAAAGTACCCTTTTTTTAAAAATACCTTTTTTTAATTGTCATTTTTCGAAGAAGTACCCTTTTTTAGAAAAGTGCCCTTTTTTAGAGTGCACTTTGTTTAAGAAAGTGCCCTTTTTTAAATCACCCTTTTTTAAAAAAATTACTTTTTTTAATTAATCTTTTTTAAAAAAGTACCCTTTCTATACTTTTATAAAATTTCCTTCTTTATAAAAAATACTCTTTTTTATAGTACCCTTGTTTAAAAAATTGCATTTTGTTAGAAAAATATCTTTTTAAAAAAAGTACACTTTTTCTAAAAACTACCTTTTTTACAAAATAATATTTTTATTAAAAAGATAATTTTTTTGTAATTTTTGATTTCGAAAATAATCGAACACCCGGTTTGTTTCAATTTTATATACATCACTATTTTATTTTGTTTTGATATTTATTTGTTACAAATTAATGTTTTTTTATATTTATTTATTCACATATTTATTTTTTTTTTTTTATAAAATACGTTCTTTAAAAATTTTTTTTAAATTTATATTCATCTTTGCATGTTAAAGAGAAAATTTTTAACAAATAATATTTAATAAGTTTGTGTTAATGTTTTGAACTATCCATAATTCTTTACACAGGCGTACAAACTAAAGGTCGCTGTTATACAAAAAAATCGGGTATATTTTTAAGTCTGTATAGGGTGACTTTTAAATATTAACGGTTTTTCTTTGTATTAAATATATCTTTAAATTAACATATTACTAGCTAATTCAGACGAAAATATTTTTTTCAAAATTAACTGTTTTCTTAATATTAATATGTGAACATTTTTAGCGAAGAATCATGCTTATAGGGATCAAGCTTTGGGTATTACATTACCGGCTGCTTTATACTTATAGGTTTTCTACTCTGGTAAGCTAAAAATAATGAAATATTTCATATAGTAATCAATTCTTTCTATAGAAGACACGAGCATTGTTTTAATTATAATAGCAACTGGCCAAAAAGAAAAACAATTAACTTATTTGAATTTAAAATTTCAGTATTGGCAATAGTTTTAAAGTAGTAGCCGAACCCAACATTGGTTGCAATATTGAGTTTAGACGCAGGTAGAGGGTTTGAAAGATTCGGCACAGTCGATTTTAACATTCTTACTTGTTTTATATAAAGGTATTTTTTTATGAAATGTTTTTTATAAAAGTTTTTATAATAAACATTATTTTATAAAATATACTTTTTTGAAAATAATACTTTTATTATAAAACATACTTTTTTATTAAAAGTTTTTTTTTTATAAAAGATACTGTTTTTATAAAAGGTACTTTTTGCAAAGGAACTTTCTTATAAGAGGTGCTTTTTTAAAAGTACTTTTTTAAAAGGTACTTTTTGATAATTTATTATAAAACGTACTTTTTTATAAAAGGTCCATTTTTATAAAACGTACTTTTTTATAAAAGGTCCATTTTTATAAAAGAAAATTTTTTATGAAAGAAAAGAAAAGAAAATTTTTTATAAAAGGTGCTTTTTTATAAAAGGTAATTTTTAATAAGAGAAAGTTTTTATAAGAGGTATTTCTTTATAAAACTTGCTTCTTTATAAATGATAAATTTTTTTAAAAGGTATTTTTTAATAAAAGGTACTTTGTTATAAAAGGTACTTTCTTGAAAAAGGTATTTTTTCTATATAAGGTACTTTAAAAAAGTATTTTTTAAGGAAATTTTTTATAAAAAAAAATTTTTTTGTTATAAAATGTCCACTTTTGTAAAAGGTACTTTTTTACAAAAGGTACGGTTTGAAATATACATTTTATAAGAGCCAGGTTTCAAAAGGTTTCGAAGAATAAGATAATATTATTTCACATTGCAAAGTTTACTAACTGTTGCATTAAAAACAATTATACTTTGAGTAAAACCTTAAGAACAGAGAAGAAAAGAACTATAAAGAAGACAGATTTACCAAAAATACAACTATGTTTTTAACAACAACAAAATCATATTTTACCTATATCTGGTGATATATTGATGGAAATGGTTTAGAATTTTTTTAACCAACTAATGTCCTGTAAAAATGAAAACAATATTTATTTATGTTGAAGCAATATGTTTGAAAATTTAGCTATTAAATACATATTATAAAATAATTCATGAGCCAGCTCCCCGTAACTAAGTGCTTAGAAAAACTACCTTTTCGACCAACCATACTTGGTCAGGTTTTTTACGGGCATAAAAGCATGAACCAAATTAGTATCAGAAAGGCATGTATTTGTTGCTTAAAGATGTGTAGTATTTCATAGCGGGTATATATATATATAGTTAGATGGCAAATTGGACGAATATTATCCGCGCATTATCCTAAATCAGTTGTTCTCCTAAATCAGGTGTGCCCAATACGTCGATCGCGATATACTGGTCGATCGGCAAGAAATTTTAAGTCGATCCCGAGATAACTTAAATTTATATTGCCTTATTGATTTTTTTAATACAAATTGGTAAGTTGCTAATGTAGTTTAAAGGTATAAATAGAAAAAGTGTAAGTAGTAAAAGTTTCTTAAAAGTTAATTTTCTTCTACATATTTTCTTATTTATAAACCAAACAGAATAAAGAAAAGATTTTCGATTTATTTTTGATCATTCTTTTTTTTTTTTTATTTTTGATATATTTGTAAAATTTAATTTCATTGGAAGCTGGTTAGTATTTATGCTTTGATTTTTGAAATATTTATATTAGAAGTACTTTTTCTGTTGTGAAAAGAAGTTCTATTTTCTGCAAATAAATAATCAAAGACATAGCATTTCAATGAAGATTGGGAAGAAGAATTTTTATTCATTATGTATAAAGATAAGTACTACTTTTACTACTGTACATATATGCTAAATTTGACCAAGAATTTCCTCCGAAATCTATTTAAAAAAGCGAAAGTTCAAAGACTGAAAAAATCTCTTAATTTACAACAATCTTTGTTTAAAAAAAAACTGTAGTAAATCAACAATGGCAATAGTTGCATCTTTGCGAATTTTTATCCAGCACAAAAAGCCTTTTACGCAGACATATTCAAAGTGGTCTTAAAAATGAAATGAAGATTGTTGATGCTATCAAAAATATGCAGCTTTCGAGACAAACAGTAATGAGACGAGTTAAAACCATGGTAATTGACTTGCGATCACAACTTAAACACGATTTTAAAAATGTGTATGGTTTTCATTACAATTTGATGTATCAACTGAAAATTGCGATATGTCCCAGCTTAGCATATTTGTACGTTTCGAGTCTTCTGATTCAAGTTCGAAAGAAGAATTTCTGAAATTTATCTTTGAAAGAACGAACCAGAGGACAAGACGTATACAATATTTTTAAATACTTCATATCATCTGAAAATGTTCCTCTTGAGAAGCTCGTTTCCATTACCCGATGGTGCAATAAGAGATATTGATTTTCCTAAATTTATTACATTGCACTGTATAATTCAATAACAGTCATTATGTGGTTAGCCCCCCATTTTTGGAAATAAAATTTTTTGAAGATTGTTCTGAATTGTTCTAGGATTGTTCTACAATGTTCCAAAACGATGAGTTTCTGAAATATTATTTGTACCGGTAAATCGAAAAAAACGTATTTTAAACTTTGCCCCCCACTTTTGGAAAAAAAAAATTGTCGGTTGTTCTAGGTTGTTCTAAACATTGTTCCAAAATAGATATGTCGCAAAACGTAACGTACACAAATGAGAATGAAAAACATTTTTTCCGCGATATCAACGTTATTAAACGATATCAATATTTTTATGCAACACGATAGACCCAAATATACGGGTCCCTTAATTTTACATCCTCTCTATAACATATCCAAGTTTCAGAGTGATCTGAGGGTGCCATTCAGGATAACTTGTATGAAAAAAATTTTGGAATGTGTACGTTAACTTTCGTGTTGCATAAAAATATTGATATCGTTTAATAACGTTGATATCGAAGAAAAAATGTTCTCATTTGCGTACGTTACTGTTTGCGACATACATATCTATTTTGGAACAATGTTTAGAACAACCTAGAACAACCGCCTAATTTTTTTTCCAAAAGTGGGGGCAAAGTTTAAAATTCGCTTTTTTCGATTTACCGATACAAATTATATTTTAGAAACCCATCGTTTTGGAACATTGTAGAACAATCCTAGAACAATTCAGAACAATCTTCCAAAAATATTATTTCCAAAAAGGGGGCTAATTTCGTAATCGCGGAAAAATGTTTTTCGTTCTCATTTGCGTACGTTACGGTTTGTGTCATATATATTTTGGAACAATGTTTAGAAAAACTAGAACAACCGCCAAATTTTTTTTTCCAAATGTGGGGGCAAAGTTTAAATTTAATTTTTTTTCGATATACCGGTACAAATTATATTTTAGAAACTCGTCGTTTTGGAACATTGTAGAACAACTCAGAACAATCCTCAAAAAATTTTATTTCCAAAAATGGGGGGCTAAACCTTGATGATGTTATGGTAGCAAAGATTAAAATAATTAATTGAATTCTGGGAATACCACTACAAAGAAGACTGTTCCAGTCACTTTAAGAAAGCATTGATGCAGAATACGGTGACCTATTTCTCCATAATTCAGTAAGATGTCTGAGCAAAGGTAAAGTTTTGGAAAAATTCCCCAAGCTGTTAACACATATAAAGACATTTTTAGATGAAAAAACGATCCTCTTGCCGTTTTACTTCATGACAAGATTTGGCTGCAAAATTTAACATTTTGAACGGATTTCACAATAAAATTAATTGAACTAAATCTGGATTTGCAAGGAAACATCAAAAATATAACCGACATGATTACCAGCATCGATACATTCAAACTTAAACTAGAATTGTGAATATCTCTAATTAATAAAAAAAGATCTGAAACATTTCTCAAATTTAAAAGACGAAATGGGTTCAAATATAGAAACATGTGAATACAAACAATTAGGTAATATTTTACAAAACATTTTTGTGCAACTTCAACAGAGATTTGTGGACATCGCCCAATCATATAATTTTTATTACTAATCGGAGAAGAATTTAGTTTGAACATAGTTAGATTGGAAATGGAATTAAATGAACTACAATGCGATATTAGCTTAATCAATTTGAAATATGAGAAGTATCCGCTATTAAAGATGCGTATCATAGAGTTCAGTTATGTTTTGCATCCACATATTTCTGTGGTTTTCTAGAATAACCGCGTATGTCATAAAATCAAAATGTTCAGGGGAGCCAAAAACCGTTATATTTGAAATTATGGGTTCAATATAAAGTTTTTAGAGCTTTTTATTTAACAGTCCTATAGATATGGGCAATAAATACTTTATATAAAATTTTGAGTCAAAAATCTTCAGAGGAATAGGTCCTAGGGAAGGACGAAAATACACTATGTTAATAACACTTGTGTGTGCAGATAAAACAACTTATGTCGACAAACGTCGTTGTCTTTAAAAAAGAAAACTACCAATGCAACCACCCATGTAGACATATGTAAGTGGTTGTTGCTTGAAAAATGGATTTTTTTGTTCGTCAACATAAAGTTAACGGGACTTAGGATGAGAATATAACAACGTATCAAGAATAAAAGACACAAAAAATAACAGAAATAAACACACAAGTTTTTATAAGTGGTTATAAACTGAAAGATAATCCAAAAAAATCTTGCATTTTTTTCATTAATAACAACGTATGTCGCTATGTGTCGTTTTCTGAGAAAATAATTTGTCAGTGATAAAACGTAGGTTGACATACGTCGTTAGTGCTGCAAATTAATTTAATAAACATTTAAGTTACGTCGTTATTTAAAGAAAAAACTCAAAAATGGTCAATATTTTTTAAACAAAAATTTACCACATGTAAGAGCGTTAAAAATTAATATATTTGGCATCGCAAATATGATTTAGGTTGGGCACACCTGTCCTAAATCAACTCAAAGTAACTTTGCATCGAAAGATTTAATAAAATATTGGTCTAAGTCTATTTTTTTAGTTACGAACATCAGACCAAACCAATAATGCCCTGACCAGGAGTTGTGTTTGTAAAAATAAATTAATTATTATGGTTTTCCAAAAAAAAAAAAAAATTTAATTAAAAACACGACATCAGTATTAATTTACACTGTTGCGCGGATTTAAAAATAGTAATGGATATAACATACTTACTAGGGATGCCAAATTAAAATCCTGGGAATTAATGGGATTTTGAGGTATTTTTCGATATAAATTTTTTTTTTTTTTAATATGAGAAGTCATAAACTTTTAATTTATTTAATAGTAACTAGCAGATTCCAGCGCTCGAAATTCGAGTGCACTTTCTAGGCAACTTTATTTTTCAACTTAGCCAATTCACAAACCAACACTTTTATGGTTTATTATTACTGTGAATGAAGATAACAAACGCATTAAAAACACATTATCAAATTTAATAAAACACACACATAGCATATGTATAATTTTATGTATTTGTTAGTAGCAACTTTATATGCAATTTACTCAAAATAGAGGAAAAATTAAAAAATCTGTAAATCTGGACAACGGCTAAAAGGAAATATCTTTCAAATAATATACGTTTGGTCAAAATCGGGATAAAACGGTAGAACAAAACATCGGTCACAAGAAATCGCCTAGCCTATTAATGTTATAGATTATATTATTAAAAATATTTTATATATTGAATGAAAAAAAAAATATAATAAAATAGAAAAAAGAAAATTTTCATTTCATGTTTAAAAAAAAAGAAACAAAGAAAAAGCTGGTTCACATCAAAAATAATCTCTTACTTTAATCGCATTTTAGTTTTTATTTGTTTTATATGTTTTTGTACAATTGAAACTTGATACGTGGTTTAATTCTATATCACGACTTCTCAATTTACTCCGATATTATGGAATCGTCTATATCAATTTTTTTTAATATTAACGTGAAATAAATATATGTATTTTTTATAAGAATCAGATTTAAATAGTATTAAAGGTTAAAATAAATTACTCTTCTCTCATTTCTCATAAAAAAGTTTGAATCCGGTATTCGTTATTCGGGATTTCCCGTTTGGCAACCCTAATACACATGTACATACTCGTATGCAGTTAATGAACAGTTTTAGCTTATGTTAGTATAGTGGTGTCAAAACAAATTTATTTTATGGTCGATAATTAAAACCTTGTTTTTACTAAAAAAAAAAATTTATATGATACAAGTATCCACAAGTAAAAGTACAAACAAAAATTTATTGAAAAAGACAGCATAGTTAAAAGTTCACATTGTAATTAAATTTGTATTAATGAGAACACCTAGAACACCTTTAATATGAAGTTTGAAAAATATATTAATAAATACGTATTGTATTTTATTGTCTTTAGACTCTAAAGTTTAGAGTAATATTTAATGTAGACATTAACATTCACTTTTCATGGCGATATTCCTTTTTGTGTTGTTGTAGTTGTTGTTGCTTTATTAAGTGTTTGTTTTCAAACTTCAGTTTCATTTTCTTTCATTTAAAAGACGTAATAAAGTTGAAATTGAATTCATGTTTTTTTTTTTTTTTTGATATTTTTTAAAAACTCATTGACATACAAATAATTCTTGTCATGAATTGATTAAGAGATTTATTTGATTTTACAAAGATAACTGAAAAACTAGTTGCTGTATATGAAAAAAATAGTTAAAGTCAACTACCGACAAAGACACTTATAATTATGTATTTAGACGAAATACATACAAAACAATTCGAAGCGAGTTAATACTTGGTGCTTTTTTCTAAAATTCTTTATTATAACGAGTATAAATAAATTAAAATTGCATAACGTAAACTCTTGAACGTATACATGATAGAAAAAATCCGAGTACATGGGGTAAAATAAAAATTAAATTTCTAATTAAAACTTATTTTTTGTTTAAACATTGACTTCTTATTGTTATTTTACAACTGAGATCACAAAGTCGTGTTATGTAAAGAAAAAAGAAAAAAATCGAAAACAAAATAACAATTCAATATTACACAGAAAAAGTGTGCGCACAAAAAGTAAAAAGGGCAATTACCGATTTACTTCTAATTAACCGGTACACAGTGTTCGATTTTCAAAATTAGGAGGACAAAACCCCAAAAATTAATTATAAACAAGTAAGAAAATTATAGTCGATCTAGACCGACTGTACGATACCCTATACCATGCGTTTAGAGACCCTATCTCTCAGGCCCAAATAACTGGATATAGAAAATAAGCATAAACCAAATTTGAGTGGGATTTTTATTAATTTTTTTGGCTGCAGATATGAAAAAGTTCCTATCGGATGCTATATCTATATGGGGACTAGGCCCCAAAATGGACCGATCCTGACCATGTTTGGTAAAGTCTCTTGTATTTTGCAAAAATATATACAAACAAAATTTGAGAAGAATCAATGCAATATTTTTGGTTTTTGATAGATTTAAGTGAAGATCGGGAAGCAGCACTATATGGGGCCTATGACTGAGAGTTGTCCAATTGGGATCATTTTGGACTACTGATTAATGGATGTAATAAATACATACAAACCCAATTTGACTAAAATTTATATGATAATTTGGATCTTATGGCAATTTATGTTGATTTCATAGGGGTCATTTGTATGGGGGCTAGGTCGGAACATGGACCGATTCTCACCAATTTCAATAACGTTCATCCCATGGCCGATAGAGGCTTATATGCCAAATTTCATCGAAATATATTCATATTTGCGACCTGCAGTTTGATTACAAGCTTTACATGGACACACAGGCGGACGGAAGGACGGACATCGTTAAATGGAATTAGATAGTGATTCTGATTCGATCGGTATAATTAAAGATGGGTCTAGGTCAAATATTTTTGATAGTTACAAACAGCAGCACAAAGTCAATATACCCAAACCACATAGTGGTATAGGGTATAAAAAGAGAAAAACGGACCACCCTATCTTAGAGAGGAATATCCAGTTAAGTTTTTTTTCATTGGTTTTAGTTGGAATTTAATATTGTAAGCATATAACGGTATTAAGAATTACTAGCAGATTCCAGCGCTCGAAATTCGAGTGCAATTTCTAGGTAGCTTCATTTTTCAACTTAGCCAATTCACAAACCAAATTTTTATTGTTTATTATTTTTGTGAATGAAGATAATAAACTCATTAACAAACATATTAACAAATTTAATAAACACACACATAGCATTGTATAATATTATGTATGTGTTAGTAGCAATTTCAAATGCAATTTACTCAAAATAAAGGAAAAAATTTTAAAATCTTCAAAACGGCTAAAAAGAAATACCTTTCACTAATATAAGTTTGGCCAAAAGCGGGATAAAACGGTAGAACAACACATCGGCCTATTAATATTATAAATATGCAAAGGTTACAAAAGAAAAACAATTAATTTCGCTCAAAAATAACTCTTGGAGGTGAATTAATAGTTCCCTGTGTCATATATTTGAAAAGTGTATTTTTATTAAAATTATTACTATTTTTTAAGTAAACACTATAAAGCTTATACTTATTTAAACAAAGGTACTTGATTATCAGAGAGCGGAACTTCATGCAAATACATGTTTTTTGTCGTTAGTCTAAGCACAGTAAAAACAAAATATCTTTGCGAATCAAAGAATTTGCGTTAAAATGGCATCGATTCGTTAGTGCATATTTTTGCATATTTTGCTGAAAATTAATATTTTTGCATATTTTCCTATAAATGCATATTTTTGTGTCATATTTCGCATTACTTTGTGTAAAATTCAAGTTTTGCCATATCTTTTTCTATTATTTCATTTTACGTTTTTACATAGTTGCATATTTTTTTTAGAACGCTAAAACTATGTTATCCTCTCTTACAATTTAATTTTCAACATGAAGAAAATTCAATTCAAGTACAAGGTAAAAATTAAGAAATATATTTCTGGAAGTTGCATATACAGTCGCTCACAGCTTATTTGATGCAAATAAATTTTATATGTTTAAAAATACATATTTAAAAATTTTGTTCTGAAAATACAAAAACGACATATCTGGTTTAGTTAACAATTATGCGTTATTTATATTTACAAAAAAAAAAAAAAAAAAATATCTGCTTTATGTTCTCTAGAAACTCAAAATACAAAATAAGGTACAAAATTCAGGTCACAGCTTAAATGATGCAATTTTAAAAAACATTAAATAAAAAAGGATTTACTGTAATTATAAAATTTTTTTTCAATTGCTTAGTATTTAGTAGGATATCCTTTATTATCTTTAACCGCATGAAGCCTTTTCGGCATAGAGTTCACTAGCTTTTTTTTTATAATCTGGATCTTATTTTATCCCACTCTTTTTGCAATACCTATTTTAAGAGAGATTTGTTATGGATATCGTATTTTCGAATATTTGTCTTCAGTATTGACCACAAATTTTCCATCACGTTTGAGTCAAGTGATTGTGGCCGGAGTTTGAACTATATGCGGGCATTTCCATCAACAAAGTCTGTACTAATGGTAATTTGTGCTTATGGTCATTATCTCGGTAGAAGCGAAAGGCGTCCTCAATTTGCAATTTCGTCGCTCTTTGAATTAGATTTTCTTGGAAAAGCTTGAAATACATGTTTTTATCCATATTCCCTACGATAAAGGCCAAGTTACCTACTCCATTTGAAGACATGCATCCCCAAACCATAGCATTTCCACCACAGTGTTTCATAGTGGAACGTAAATTGTGAGGTTTCAGCTCAGTATTAACTTTGCGCCAAATGTAGGGTCTTCCATCTGGTCCAAATATATTAACTTTCACTTCATCAACAAAAATTACAGTTCTCCAAAATGCTGGACTCTTATTTAAATGGCCACACGCAAACTGCAGCCATTTTACTCTATTGTTTTCATTTATAAATGGTTTGTTTCGAGGAATTCGGCCATTAAAATCAGCGTCCCTCAATATTCTGTGAATTGTTTCAGGATCACATGTCTTTCCCAAATATTTTTCGGCCATAAGTCAGCTTCGGAGCGCTTGTTGCTGATTTTTACGAATTTGTTGCACTAATCACTTAGAATCACTTTCAGTAAAAATTTTATTTGGAGCTTGTCTACCCTTGTTTTCAACACGATTCTGACCTGTGTAAATAGCGTTTTATATGCTGAACTGTTGAAGAGCTTAAATTAACCATTTCAGCAGTTTTCCGTGGAGTGTGCCCATTCTTATAGTGCTTTAATACTAACTCACGCATATCAATGGATGTACGCGGTGCCATGGTTGAAAAATTTCACTTATTTTTATTTTTTTTAATGCGTATCAGTCAACAACACAATTAGGAATGATTACAGATAATAATTTTAAAATCTTAAGTTGAAAACAACAACAAGGATAACGATAAAATTAACTGCATCATTTAGGCTGTGACATGAGTTTTGTACCTTATTTTGCATTTTTTAGTTTCTTGAGAGCACAAAGCACATTTTTATACCCTATACCACTATGTGGTTTGGGTATAATGACTTTGTGCTGCTGTTTGTAACAACCAAAAATATTTGACCTACACCCATCTTTAATTATACCGATCGAATCAGAATCACTATCTGATTCGATTTAACGATGTCCGTCCGTCCGTCCGTCTGTGTGTCCATGTAAAGCTTGTAATCAAACTGCAGGTCGCAAATATGAATATATTTCGACGAAACTTGGTACTTGATCTTTTATCGGCCATGGGATGAACGCTATTGAAATTGGTGAGAATCGGTCCATGTTCAGACCTAGCCCCCATACAAATGACCCATATGAAATCAACATATATTGTCATAAAATCCAAATTATCATACAAATCTTAGTCAAATTGGGTTTGTATGTATATATTACATCCATTAATCAGTTGTCGAAAAATGATCCCTATTGGACAACACTTGGTCATAGGCCCCATATAGCGCTGCTTCCCGATCTTTACTTAAATCTATCAAAAAACAAAAATATTGTACTGATTCTTCTCAAATTTCGTTTGTATATATTTTTGCAAAATACAAGAGACTTTACCAAACATGGTCAGGATCGGTACATTTTTGGGCCTAGTCCCCATATAGATATAGCATCCGATATGAACTTTTTCATATCTGCAGCTGAAAAAATTAATAAAAATTCGACTCAAATTTGGTTTATGCTTATTTCCTATATCCAGTTAGTTGGGCCTGAGAGATAGGGTCTCTAAACACATGGTATAGGGTATCGTATAGTCGGTCTAGACCGACTATAATTTTCTTACTTGTTGTTTTTGTTTTTTTGTTAAATAAAATTACAACACTAATATACTAAACCACATTCTTTGTTTTTGTATTTTTAAAACAAAATTTTTAAATATATAACGGTTTTTGGAAAAAAAAAAACTTATCTGCATCAAATAAGCTGTGAGTGACTGTACGTTAGTTTTTCCAAAAAAAAAAAATCGGAAAAATCAAAATTTTTATAAGCCTGTTTTTAAATTCATTTTTAGTATAGAACTGCTTAATATCTCTTAATAATCAATTTTTTTTACTAAAAGTAACATCAAATTACGAAAAAAAAAGTACATTAGTACGATTTTACTCCTCTTACAGCCTTTATAACAGCCATTATCGTTGATGGCAAGGAGTCAACAAGGACCTTCATGATTTCTTCGTTAATAACGCTGTACCATACGCATTGTAAGGCTGAAATCAATTTTTTGTTTTCGGGTTTTTGATCAGTAGCTTTGCGTTTTATTACGTACCATAAGTGGTGAAGTGGTGCGGTTTTCATGACCGCCAGTGTATTTATCTTTAAGTTAAATATGATTTAAATAAAAGTTTAAAAAACTTTTAAGTGCATATTTTTTTAATTTTTAGTGCATATTTAAAGATTTTTAGCGCATATTTTAGGCGCCTAAAATACACTTTTTTAGTGCATGAAGTTCCTGTCTTTGTTGATTATACATAAATATATTAAGTAAGCTCATATTGAAATTATTTGAAAAAATAAAATCCGTAAACGAAAACTTTCTACTGCCATCAGAAGCCGCTCATCTGTTAATCGTTTTTGAACCTTTGGGCCATGCTTTATAATTATCTATTATTGACAGTTTTGCAGCCACTGGTGAAATTAATACAGTATTGTATTTGTCGGAACAATACGTTAAATTTAAATATATATTGAGTGTAAAATCGTATAAATATTTCAAATTCATTAACAATACCCAAAATACTGGTTGGTTGTGTGTAGCCACATCGTAGCTTTACTGTAATCGTTACCGTTGCCGTTTGTTGTGTTGTGCTGTTTTTGACCTGTAGAGCTTAATAATGGCATGTTTGAAAAAAGGCTGCTCTTTGGTTGATTATGAAGAAAGAATGCTTACCTGTTGGCTTTGTGATGGTTTATGGCTCTTTAAATGTAGTGGCCTGTCTGGTTTGGTTGCTGAGTCAATATCTAAACATAAAAACTTGCACTAGCGCTGTAATGGATGTCAAAAAATTGGTGCTGATTTTTATCGTTTCTTTCAAAGTACGAAAGATCATTTTTTGCAAATTCAACAAAACCTTAATAATTTATCTGGTCAAATTAATGCTTATGGAAAGCTTTTTGATGATTTCAAATCCTTAGAGGGATTGCTGTCACCATCCCCAACTCGTCGTAAGTCGCCAAGGTTCTTGAATAAAGAAAATTCTAGTCGCCTAATGGAGCACATCAGAATATTACTACTGCTACTGCATCTGCTTTATATTTACCAAATCCTTTTCAAAATATTACAGGTACTGTAATATGGCTATCCACTGCCAAGAAAGACCGAATCGATCATATAGTCGACTTTATTTCATCGAATTGCGTTGGAAGCTCAACAACCATAATACAATATGATAAATTAAAGTCTTTTAGTATCAATATATGCAGCAAATTCCAAAAAGATGGATAGAGGCTAATAGAACAAAACCTCGATTCCTCCATGATAATAACGATTGGCTAGCGATTTTAATAGATTATTCTTATTTTACAATAAATTCTGCACAACAAAATAATGATGTGGGTGGGCCAAAAAAAAAGATTATAGCCAAAGGAGCAAGAAAAGGAAAGTAGCAGTCTTGACTAGTACTGTGGATAATGATCAGCTTTTGATGACAGTTGAAATGAAAATGCGATCCGCTGGAAAGCATAATTCAGCTGGATTAGTAGAAGAATTAGCTTTAGCTTCACCACAAAGAGATACTGCCATAAAATAACTAAGGTCAAAAACTGACGAAGGAAAAGGTCTTTCAGCGGTATTTCCTGAAGTTTTGGAGTTTGGCTTGTCACCTTTACATTCTTGGATAAGGTTTATGGAGTGTTTACTACACATAGCTTACAGGATGGATATAAAAACGTGGCAATCTAGTGGTGAAGATAATAAAAACAAATAAGAAAATTATAGTCGGTCTAGACCGACTACACGATACCCTATACCAGGTTTAGAGACCCTATCTCTTCGGTCAAACTAATTGGATATAGCAAATAAGCATAAACCAAATCTGAGTAGCATTATTAATTTTTATACTCTATACCACTATGTGGTTTGGGTATAATGACTTTGTGCTGCTGTTTGTAACAACCAAAAATATTTGACCTAGACCCATTTTTAATTATACCGATCGAATCAGAATCACTTTCTGAGTTGATTTAACAATGTCCGTCCGTCCGTCCGTCCGTCTGTGTGTCCATGTAAAGCTTGTAATCAAACTGCAGGTCGCAAATATGAATATATTTTGATGAAATTTGGTAAATAAGCTTTTATCGGCCATGGGATGAACGCTATTGAAATTGGTGAGAATCGGTCCATGTTCAGACCTAGCCCCCATACAAATTACCCCTATGAAATCGACATAAATTGCCATAAGATCCAAATTGTCATATAGATCTTACTCAAATTGGGTTTTGTATGCGTTCAATACGTCCATTAATGAGTAGTCCAAAAATGATCCCTTTGGCCCCATATAGAGCTGCTTCCCGATCTTCACTTAAATCTATTAAAAAACAAAAATATTGCACTGATTCTTCTCAGATTTTGTTTGTATATATTTTTGCAAAATACAAGAGACTTTACGAAACATGATCAGGATCGGTCCATTTTCGGACCTAGTCCCCATATAGATATAGCATCCGATATGAACTTTTTCATATATGCAGCCAAAAAAATTTATAAAAATCAGACTCAAATTTGGTGTTTGCTTATTTTCTATTGTCCAGTTAGTTGGGCCTAAGAGATAGGACATGGTATAGGGTATCGTATAGTCGGTATAGACCGACTATAATTTTTTTACTTGTTTTGGCTGCAGATATGAAAAAGTTCATATCGGATGCTATATTTATATAGGTAAAAAAATGGAGCGATCCTGACCATATTTGGTAAAGTCACTTATATTTTGAAAAAATATATACAAGCCAAATTTGAGAAAAATCTGTGCAATATTTTTGTTTTTTGATAGATTTAAGTAAAGATCGGGAAGTAGCTCTATATGGGGCCTATGACTAAGAATTGTCCTATAGGGATTATTTTTGGACTACTGATTAATGGATATAATAAACATATACACACCCAATTTGACTGAGGACTATATGATAATTGGATCTAATGGCAATTTATGTCGATTTCATAGGGGCCATTTGTATGGGGACTAGGTCTGAACATGGACCAAATTTCACCACTTTCAATAGCGTTCATCCTATAGCCGAGAAAAGCTTATATACCAAATTTCATAAAAATATACTCATATTTGCAACCTGTAGTTTGATTACAAGGTTTACATGGACACACACACGGACAGACGAACGAACGGACAGACGGACATTACTAAATCGACTCAGAAAGTGATTCTAAGTCGATCGGTACAATAAGAGATGGGTCTTGGTCAAATATTTCTGGTAGTTACCCAAACCACATAAAAAGTTGAGCAAAGAATAATTGATATTCAAGATAAATAAATCAAAGATGGGATTATTGATAGACATGCCAAAGCAAACATCAGGAAATACTAACGATGGAAATACGGCTAGGCGATTTTTCAGAAATGCGGAACTATCTGCTCAAATAACTGGCATAAATTTAGAACTTATAAACGTTTTCATGTTATATTAAAATTATTAGCATCTGAATATGCCATAAATGTGGAAGCTTTTGAAAGCTATGCATCGGAAACCAGAAAACTCTATTTGAAACTGTATCCCTGGTATTACATGCCTGTCAGTGTACACAAAGTTCTTTGGCATGACAAAATAATAATTCAACATTTTTACTTATTTATTTATTTTTATTTATTTATTTATTTATTTATTTATTTATTTATTTATTTATTTATTTATTTATTTATTTATTTATTTATATTTTTATTGAGGATAAATACAATACAACAAGAACATGTCTTATATTACAGTACTGGGTAGATTAAGGCAAACATAGAATATTGTTAAACAAAATAAAATAAAAATTAATACAAGTTTAAATATTTAAAACAATAAGTAATTATAACTTGACAATTATTTAATTATAAGTAAAACAAGTATAATTGTTATTACAAAATATTTTTAATTAAGCTAAGTTGCTAAATATAGCTGCTTTGAAGTGCCTTGCATTGCTAATAATTTGAATGTTGCGGGGTAGTCGGTTCCAAATGCGAATAGAATTCAGGAAGAAATTGCGTTCAGATATTTGCTTTTTATATCGTACAGTGTTAATTTTTTACCTCGCATTGACCTCAAAAAAGTTATTCTGTTGTAAAGGTATTCAGGTTGACCTGTATAAATTATTTTATGTAAATACAACAATGTTCGGCATTTTAGTAATTTTCGAGAGATATACTATATTATAGATTTGTTGCGAGTATTGTGAGGTGCTGCTGTGTCCTTTGCGGCCATATGTATATGTATCTGGCAATGTTATTATAAGTTACATTAAGCCCTTGTTTGCTTAATGAATCGCAACTGGAGAAAAGCTCACATCCATACATTAGTTTTGGTAATAAGTAGGTCTTGGCAAGTAACATCCGAATATGCAATGGCGTATAATACTGTGACATCCATAGATTCCTCAGCATAGCAAAAGTTTAACCGCAGACAAATTTAATGTGATCCGACCAATCAAGTTTTTTATTGAATATCACGCCAAGGCTTTTCGAAGTTTCAGCTAGATCAATTTTTGTGTTGTTAATCAGTATAGGTGTTAGATTTGTTGGTAAGGTCTCTGCTTTACCAATGATCATACCAATAGATTTTTTAGCATTTGTTGGTTTGATATATCATTGGTGGAAGTATTATTGTAAAAGTTTATATCAGCTGCAGGCATTGAAATATTGGCAAAATTGAGATTTAACTGATTGACATCTATTGTGTTCTCAGCTTTCATGTCATCATTAACAATGCCCATTTTCCGAATTTCCCTCCATTTCTTTTTCGAACAGACAGCAGATTTAAATTTTTCATCATAAAATATTGACTTAGCAGTTCTAATTTTTCAATTTACTGTTCTTCGAGAAAGTTTGAAGATGTTATGGAGCTCAGTTGTTCTAAATCGTTTCCATCTTTCATATGCATAATTTCTCTCTTCGATTAGAGCTCTAACGTCATTTGTAAACCATGGTTTATCGTTTCGAATTTTCTTAGATTTAACTGAGATATATTTTTCGTATAGACAATTTGTATTACAATGTATAAACCTAAGCTGTTCATCCACAATAGGCATATATATTGTATCCTTTCAATTGGACAGTTATCAGAAGAAGCTCAGGAGTCGAGGATTAAGGATAATAGATGGTATAGACTTCAGTTTACACGGAAAACTTCACGGACAGAAACGAATACAGATTTAATAAGGCTGTTATTATCATCAGATCCACATATTTGCAGTTTGAGGAGAACTCTCCGAGACATTTTAAATTTATTGGAAAATACTGAGGTTGATATAGCAGATTCTGATAGTGAAAATGAATAGGATACTAGTAGTACAGATTGTACATGATTTTTTCCATTGTGCTCCTTTGCTATTTCTTCTTTTTTTAATTAATTTTTATATTAATAGGCTAGGCGATTTCTTGTGACCGATGTTTTGTGCTACCGTTTTATCCCGATTTTGACCAAACGTATATTATTTGAAAGGTATTTCTTTTTAGCCGTTTTGCAGATTTAAAATTTTTTAAATTTTTTCCTTTATTTTGAGTAAATTGCATTTAAAGTTGCTACTAACACATACATAAAATTATACAATGCTATGTGTGTGTTTATTAAATTTGTTAATGTGTTTGTAATAAAAATAAGTTTGTTTTTTTGTGTTGAGTTGTGAACTGGCTATAATTGATTAGCAAACCTTTAGGGTCTTTATTTAATGAAAAAATAAAATTTCCTAGAATTTGCACTCGAATTTCGAGGGCTGAAATCTGCTAGTTAATTTTTATTTTATTATATAGACAGATATTTAGTTTTTTTTCTTTAGTTTTTTGTATTGAATTTGCTTTTAAAAATAAATAAAATTTAAAAAAAAAATTATTTTTAAAATTTTTGTTTTTTTTTCTATTTCACAAAAAATGGGCATATGAAAAGTAGTCGTGTCTGTGATCGGATTTCCCCAATTTTTTGGCCAACCCTTCTCCAATGTGTTGAAAGTCTTTGTGTGAAAAATCAACTTTGTACACCCTTTATTTTCAAACTTATTAACTTTGTCCTCCTGTTTTCAAAAATCGAACACTGTGGCAATTCTGCATCAAACCGTTTTTTGTTTTATTATTGACCAACACTCAGGGGATGCCCCTACAAATGTTGTGCATTGTGTTGATGAAAATTTGTTATGGGAAGGAGGAAAGAGGGAGCAGTGTTTGTGGATATTTGAATTAAATTTTATTAGATTATAACTATGTGGAATGTGGCTAGTTCGACTGATAAACGAATTATTGATTGACTTATAAGACTGTACGTTATTCTTTATATAGTGCCGGCTAAAAGAACAGAAATTTCTATTGCGGAACGAAAAATCATTGTTGATTTATGGGGAAAAGGCGAAACTTTTCACAAAATATGTGAAATTGTTGACAGAGCATATTTTTCAGTCGAAAGAGTCATAAACAATTATAAAACAACTGAAATCTTGACAGCGAAACTTTGATCTGGACGACCATCGATACTGACAACTAGACAAATAAGAAGTTTAATCAATACTGTGAAAACAAATCATCGTGTAACTGTATCAGAATTAGCAAAAGTTGTTAAAGAACATTGATGCCGTTCAAAAAATAGTGCCGTGTTTCACACAGAAAACCCCGCAATTCTAGAGAACATTTATATAAGCCCCACGAGTTCTGGAAACTAGTAACTTTTTCGGATGACAGAAAATTTTTAATTTTTGGTACAAAGGTCGAAAAATGGTTTACAAAAATCTGATACAGCCTTAAATAAAGAAAACCTTTTCCCTACTGTAATAATTATTGGAAGTTTGGAGTTTATTGAATATACAATGAACAAATTCGATTACCTGAACATTTGGTGAGCAATATTACTTTCTGTAGGACAACGATCCGAAGCACACCTCAGAAATTGTTAATCTCTGGTTGTTGCATAATGCAATGAAAAAGCTATACACACCCCCACAATCACCTGACATCCAATAGAGCATGTATGGAATTTCTATCATAAAAGAGGAATGGAGTAAAATAAGCGCAGAAGCCTCTGTCAAACTAGTCAATTCTATGCAAAAAAAGGCTTCTTGAAGTTATTAAAGGCAAAGTTTACCCGTCCAGCTATTAAAAATATTTTCAAAATAATTATAATTCTACTAAAATACTTTGTACGCACACGTTTTCTGTGCAATATTGAATTGTTATTTTGTTTTCGATTTTTTTTTATCTTTTTGTGATCTTAGTTGTAAAATAGCAATAAGAAGTTTATGAACCAACGCACATTCCATGCATTGAAGGGCAAAGCCAAAATATTCTCGACCTTTTTCTAACTTCACACCCTGACAAGTATGAAGTGAAAATTCTTGCACCTCTCGGTAATTTGGATCACTGCACCATTTCCGCATCTTTTTCGTACTCTGTACTTCATAGTGTTTCAACACCAGCTATGAAACGCTCAGTTTTTATTTACGAAAAGGCTCGTTGGGCCGAGCTCAACGATTTCTTTAAGCATTTCAACTGGAAAATTTGTTTCCTGGACAATAATGTGGTGGAAAAAATAATTGTGCTTGGTATGAGATTATTCATTCCATCAAAGTACATTTCGGCTAAACCTAATCAAAAATATTGGTTTAACCAGACTTGCTGAGATGCAGTCAGATCCAGAGAGGAAGCATTCAGACTTTGGCGTGAAAATAAAAATTCCGTCACTGAACTGCTACGCAAACAGGCGAGATACGAATGTGCTAAAGTACTAAGGCGTGAAAAGTTTCTTCACGATCAGCGCCTTCCTGCTTAAGTTCTTTCTGCTCCTCGGGGCAGCAAGAGCTTTTAGTCATTTGTTAAAAGAGTAAAGAATAATGCTAGTTCTGCAATCCCAACTCTTATAATGAATGACCAAATATTCACTGAACCGGTTGATAATGCTAACCTTTTAGCTGAACTTTTTGCAAAAAATTCATTTTTGCTGGATAGCGATCAACCACTGCCCGAACTCGAAAGAGTATCTTGTACTATGCCTAAAATATTCTTCCGAACAGTGCAGTAGGTAGGTAGGTAATGACTTCTCTCGATTTATATCGAGTTTTCTCAGAGATCGAACAATACGTGTTGTTATTGATGGGGTCTCATCCAATGAGTTTCAGCTTAATTCAGGGGTACCCCAAGGTTCCGTTCTTTCTCCTTCTCTTTTCCTTATCTTTCTGAACGACCTTCTTGGTCAAACTTTTAACTCTATATACTCTTTCGCAGATGACAGCAGCATTTGTCATTCATTTTCCTTTAATTGTAGGCCAAGCCTCTTGGAGGTTGGGGGGGCAAAAGGCGGACAATGAATGACACACTCAATCAAGACCTGTTAACAATCTCCGAGTGGGGTAAAGCGAATAGGATTCATTTTAATGCGCTGAAGACTCAATGTTGTATGTTGACCCATAGGGCCATGGATTCAACAATGTCATCTGTATATATGGGTGGTATAGGTATTGAGGAATCGGATACTCTTGATGTTCTAGGCATGAGAATTCAATGTGATGGTTGGAACGAGCATGTTTTCCAAGTGTCGAAAGAAGCATTCAAGTATCTTGGTTTTCTAAAACGGTGCAGAAATTACTTCACTCCTTCTGATCTTCTTAAAATCTATACCACTTACATCCGACCGAAAATGGAATACAACTCCCATATATGGGCAGGAGCTTCAAAGTCTATTTTGGAGCTACTGGACCGTGAGCAAAGGGGGGCGTTGATGCTCATCAATGACAGTAGGTTATCCAACTCTATTGACTCATTGGAACATCGTCGGAATGTGAGTTGTGTATCACTGTTCTATAGATACTACCATGTGATATGTTCTTCTGAGATTAGCGAACTTATTCCGAGTGCTCGAGTTTCGGTTCGCTCTACCCGCTTCTCTAGTAGATCACATCCGTTTGTAGTTTATTGTCCAGTTGACCGCACAACGCATTACAGAGCAAATTCGTTTATCAGTCGAACTAGTTGTATGTGGAATAAACTCCCCGCAGAGGTCTTTCCTGACAGTTATAATCTAATAAAATTTAAGTCAAATATCCACAAACCCTACTCCCTTTTTCCTCCTTCACATAACCTATTTTCCTGATATCAACACAATGCACTGCATCTGTAGGGGGTATCCCCTGAGTGTTGGTTAATAAATAAAAAATAAAAAAATAAAAAAAAAATTTAAATAAAAAATACGTTTTAATTAAAAATTTAATTTTTATATACTTTTTATCAAATAAAAATAATTTACTTCATGTACGCAGACTTTTTCTACCATGTGTATAGTTACCATGATTTTCGGATACGCTGAACCCCACTTGGGGTTAAACTTCAAGGGCTTAAGCAAAGGATATCCTAGTATTTCTGTCGATCCAGTCAACAATTTTCGAAATACACCACAAATTGGTGACTTCCATAGGTATTTGAGAAAATACTTTTCTAAATCAATCTTAAATCACTAAAATGTATCATGTTTATTGCCAGTACCCTTCAAGCTATATTTCAGCTGTGACAGGAGTGCTGACATACCATGAAAACGTCTTTTAGAAAGTTGGCTTAAAAACACAACTTCCAGGTAGTTTTAAAAAATTGGTATTTTAAGTACTTAATAATGACCAAATCCATAGTTTTAAGAAGAGGCCATTATACACGGCACCATATTCTTTCGTGGGATATATTTCAAAATTCTCTTTCATAATGTCAAACCCAATACTATCAGACTTCTATTTGTCAACTTGTTTAAAAATTAAATAGTCAAGTTTGTAGGACAATCAGGTCTTCTCTGAGTAACTCAGTAGCCACAAAGTTAGCGGTACGTTACTATGGAATATAAATAAATTGAACAAATTGGCTATTAAAGCATCAACCTAGGCAAACAATTTTGGCGTCTCTATTTCTGAGAAACATCAGCAGATACTGCCTGATCGCCTCGAACTATCGCTAAGACTACTATCTAAATTGAGTTCAGAAAGTGATCTTGGTTATAATGCAACCAAAACTGATCTAGTTCTGTTCTCCAGAAATTACAAGAATCTTATGTGCAGCCCGCCGAAATTAAACGGTGTAAAGTTAACCTTATCCGATAGTACTAAGTACCTTTGAGGAATCCGGGAAAAAAAAACTACTCTGGAATACAAACATTCAGCAACATTGTCAGAGGCAAATGCTGCCATCTGTTGTTGTAAGGTGGACATAGCCACAAACTGGGGAATCAATCGTCTGAATGTCATATGGTTATTTGGCGTTTGAAATATCAGTCCGGTGGGAGGCAACTGAAAAGTGTATTTACTGAATGCCAAAAGACCTTCTCGCTCGTAATTATACGAGGATGCAGCCAATGGACTCGCGACTAGCAAAGCATGGACATATAAACCATACGTCATGTTTGAAATATTGAAGTACCAAGATGATGCAATTGGGATAGATTACTGCATATGCATATCGCATATCTTCATTCACATCTGTATTTAGAACAAGGATTTCGCATAGATAAGATTGCCCATAGGTATTCGAAATTTCGACGGAAACACTTCAGATTTTTACTCTTGGTTCCTTTCGATGTAGCGTATTTTAAGTCAATACAACTGGCTTTAATTTCAATAGAGTGTCCATGCATATTAATACGGATAACAAAATGGCCAGCAAATCTCTTATGAGTGTGGCGAAACATATCAAGAATGTCAGGTGTCTGTGAACGAGAATTTGGGTATAAGTTGAAACTGTATTGTCTTGACCAGCATACATACCACTATTCTTCATGAAGATTTAATCAATCACACCTTTGGCATACAGCTCAATATATGTAAACAAAAATATGAGTCACTACTACATATGTATATGCCGAAGACATAGACGCACATCTTTAATCCCCACACTTTGGCTTTCCGGTACTGGCGGATCTTAAATCCCTTAATGGCAAGGACTCCAACTTCCAGTGGTTTGAAATGCAGCTGATTGCAATGAATGAAAATTCATTTAAAGTATACTTCAAGGTTCCTGAAAATGAAAATATTTCCCAACTGCCGCTTTTACTTAAATGCGATGGCCAAGCAGTTCGTCATTGAATTCATATGGGTCCCATGCACAAGGACATCTTAGGAAATTGCAATACCGAAGAACTGGCAAGACCAGGAACTTCCTAAAGATTCCTTTATTGACGCACTTCTAGAATCGTGCAAGCTTAAACGTCAACTTTACACCGCTGGCATAACTAACTAAAAATGGGCAAATGAACTTTCGCAGCTATTTGGATTCAGGAGGTATGGAGAGAATCGAACATTTTATCTGTTATCTGTTTTATCTCAGACACAAACCTCAATCATTTGGCAGCATGATCTCTCTGATCTCTCAGATTCTGGAAATCCACAGCTTCATAAGGAGCTCGAACTGGATTTATAGTGCGTACTGAGGGAAATACCTATTCTAACCTAACCTAACCTAACTTAACCTTACCTTAGCTTAGCTTAGCTTACCCTACCTCACCTTACCATACCCTATCCTACTTTATCTTACATTATCTTACCTTACCTTACCTTATCTTACCTCACCTAACCTTACGTTACCTAATCTAAACTAACATAATCTTACCTTACCTTAACTAACCTAACCTAACCAAACCTAACATAACCTTACCTTACCTTACCTCACCTTACGTCAACTTTTCTTACCTTACTTTACCTTACCTCACCTAAACTATCCTAACCTATTCCAACATTACCTAACTTTACCTAACCTAACCTAACCTTACCTTACCTTGCCTCACCTTACGTCAATTTACCTTACCTTATGTTACCTTACCATACCTTACCTTACCTTACCTTACCTTACCTTACCTTACCTTATTTTAGCTTAGCTTACCTAACCGAAACTATCCTAACCTATTCTAAAATTACCTAACCTTACCTAACCTAACCTACCTTTACCTTTACCTAACCTACCCTAACCACACCCAAACTAACATGACCTAACCCCTCCCAACACAACCTAAAAGCAATATCAACCACAAGGACAACCCTCCACGTGAGCTCGCCTCAAGACGGCTGCCTCTACTAACTAAATTAATCCATAGAATATCTTGCCACTATTTTGAACATTTTCATACTTAAATCGGTTATTAACGAAACTACTGCTTTTTTCCTGTAATCTACTTTTTTATGTCAATTATTACCAACAACTTTTAATGTATATTTCTTTTCAAACAACTTGGAAAATTCTACATTGTATTGCTTTGATAATTGCCCACCAAAGATATTAAAATTCTCACGCGTTAAAAGTACAATGACAACAACGATAACATAAATAGTGTAACTTTTCTCAACCCTTTGACGACCAATGGTTAATATATTTATCACTTTTTCGAAACTGACTTGTATCGATAGAATGTTATTTATTTCATAATTTAAATTTTAAAAGACATTTTCTCGAATATTATTTGGCCTGCTATGTCAAAACGTCATGGACCAATTCTTCCTGCTTTCAGACATACTATAAAAATTGACTTGAGTATACTTTCCTACACAGCCCTGATATAAAATGGGGCATATTTTTTCCATGGGCCGTCAAGTTAAAAGGAGGAAGCGTCTTAGACATATTTATTTTTTAACCTTTTTTATATAATGTAACAAAAGGAATAAAATTAAATCAATTATTCATTAAATAACGTAAAGAAAAATAAATTCATTGTAAATATATAAAAAAAATACGGAATTAGTGGTGGTAAGCTTCAAAGCAGTTACAAACCAAAAGGTCTTTATCGTGTTTAGTACAAAAATTTCATCGTTCTCAGATAAGATATCCAATCTAGATAGATAATGTTCAGTTAAAGGACCATTAGCCTTCTATTGTTGTTGGACAACTTAAAATATTCGACCGATTTTGAAGGTCATAAAATGTGTGGCCAAATGTGAACGAAATTGCAAAAGTATTATAGAAAATGGATCAAATCACTTCTGGATGTTTTGCCGTTTACAATATACAAATTAAGCGCTCCCAAACGGAATCAAATAAAAAAGAAGGATTTGCGATAAAACTAAACAAAACAGGCATAATAATTATAGTCCGTCTACACTCCATACCAGGACTCTCGATAAAGAGTCTTAGATCCAACTTTGCTGAGGTCATAATTGGGTATAAATAATAAGCAAATTTGAGTAATTTGTGACCTGCAGATAAAAAAAATTATATCGCATGCTATTTTTATATTGACAATGTTAAATAATAAAAGGTTGGTTAAGGTCAATAATTTTTGATAGTTACAAACATCAGCACAAACTCTTTACAGCCTCATCAAAAAGTGGTATAGGGTATAAAAAAAAGAAAAATAGTAGTAATCGCCTCTGTGTGATAATTATATTTAATAATTTATAACAATAAAATAATTAGCTATTTAAGCAAATAATGAAAAAAAAAAATATGTGAGTCCGATCACAGGGGAGATGTGTAAACATCTATTTACACATCATTTAAAATGAATCAGTAAGCGCCATCTATGTATAGCAAGCAACTGCTATGGTTGTTATACTTGATGGTTGCAGTTGTTTGCTATACATTCATGGCGCTTTCTGTTGGTTTTTGAATCAACTAAATAAATTTAAATCATAATCTTTGCACCAATACACTTACATAACCTCACACCGATTTCCCTTACGCTGTTTTTGTGATTGTATTGTGAAATAGATTTTTACCCCCCTGAGCGCATAGATGTTTACACATCAATAAAAAAACAAGTAGGAGTGTTAAATTCGGCTGGACCGAATCTTTGATACCCTCCACCTGCATCTTAAACTCAATATTACAACCAATATTGGGTACGGCTACCACTTTAAAACTGTTGTCGGTACTAAATTTAAATTTCGAATACCAATTAAATTCAAAGTTAATTCCTCTTCTTGTTGGCCTGTTTCTATTATAATTCCTTTTATAAAAAATAATGATCGTGTCTTCTTTAGAAATAATTCGTTACTATTTGAAAAACGACATTATTTTTCTTTTACTAGAGTAGAAAACCCCAAATGAAACTCATTATCAGGCATGTCACAGAAACAAATTCCGATCGAAAGTGGAATTGAAACCGTATTTGGCTTCTTCAGAAAACGTAAACCGACAAATGTTATCGATATGAAACCACTTTTAATTTCTTAAGTGGAATTGATATTTTAAGTGGCATAGATACCAAAAAACTATCCAGAACAACTTAAAATTAATAAAAAAAAACTATTGGTTTATTTATTTTAGCAAAATATAGACTTTTCAATCTTTAAAATGAATTTTATTACTAATTTAAAAGAAAATGATTTTTAGATGATGAAAAATACAAAACGTCGTAAACTAATTATTGCCACCTTTTTATTTCATACAAACCACTTTTTGTTTAGTGCAAAATATTTGTTTTTTCTAACAAAATACAACGCTGACAGCAAAATGGCGAAGCAAAACAAACGAAAAAGAAAAACTACTGAGTAAACAGTAAGTATTAGAAAATTTATTTTTAAAATTTTTTAATTTTTTTTATTATTAAAGGGGAAAACATCGCAGTTCGGCACAAGAGAAAATTTTCCTTGAATATATGGAGTGCCATCAGGATATAGCTAGGGGGTTTGTGAAGGGAGATCGGGCTGTTGTGGAGAGTCATTGGGAAGACCTGACAGGAAAATTAAATTCTTTTGGCCCACCATCTAAAGATTTTTCAACGGAATGTTGGTTTCGTTCCTCTACCACTGCAACAATGGATATGCCGGGCATTTTTATATTTTTTATTTATTTATTTTATTTATTTAACACAACACAATCTTAAAATTTCGCTTTATATTCTTTTTCTTTCCAACAATCAGCTGTGTATTTTTCGTTACGTTGCCATATTTAATACACAAAAATATCTTTTTCATTTTTTTTTTCGATTTAATGAAAGCGACAAATTTCTGAAGAAGCTAAAACGAAACCGATCGATTTGGCAATACGGAATCAAATCGATTTCGATTTTGTTCTGTGACATGCCTGTATATAACGCAGCAAGCATTATAACACCCAAAGTTTGATCCCTATAAGAAAGTTTTGGAATAATTAATGATAATTAAAAAAAAATCAACTGATCCTTGGCTAAAAATTTCCAGATATTAATACTTTAAGATCAAATTTTAAAATATTATTATCTGCATTAGAATTATTAGAATTTTTAATTTTTATTTTTAATTTTTTAATTTTTAATTTTTAATTTTTAATTTTTAATTTTTAATTTTTAATTTTTATTTTTAATTTTTAATTTTTAATTTTTAATTTTTAATTTTTAATTTTTAATTTTTAATTTCTAATTTTTAATTTTTAATTTTTAATTTTTAATTTTTAATTTTTAATTTTTAATTTTTAATTTTTAATTTTTAATTTTTAATTTTTAATTTTTAATTTTTAATTTTTAATTTTTAATTTTTAATTTTTAATTTTTAATTTTTAATTTTTAATTTTTAATTTTTAATTTTTAATTTTAAATTTTTAATTTTTAATTTTTAATTTTTAATTTTTAATTTTTAATTTTTAATTTTTAATTTTTAATTTTTATTTTTTAATTTTTAATTTTTAATGTTTAATTTTTAATTTTTAATTTTTAATTTTTAATTTTTAGTTTTTAATTTGTAATTTTTAATTTTTAATTTTTAATTTTTAATTTTTAATTTGTAGTAGCAGCCCATACGTAACAGCCTTCAGCTGGTACTTTAAAGTGCAACTCTGCCGGTAACAGCCCTCAGCTGATACCTGTATAAAATACAACTATGAGCTTTGCCGTGATGTCAGATTTGACATATAGCAGAAACTCTCACTTCCGTTTCGACATCAAAATAAGACACACACCTCGTGTATTAATAAAACTCTTCTGTTAATAAAATAAATATAAATCCACATTTATACAATTTTACACGCGACTATAATTCTGCGGACAGGATTACCTGAAAATATTTGAAAATTTTGTACGCATATTTTTTCTTCCTTCGGTCTCACGATACAGTCAAAATGAGTCGACCAACTAAGTATGACATGCTGTTGGTGTTGGAGAACAACCAGGTTGAAGTGCCGGCAACCGCCACCATCACGCAAATACGTGACCTTTACCACGATTTAGTTGCATCGCTGAGTAAAGGTAATGCGGTAAAACAACCAATGGCCACATCTGTACCTGATGCTCAAAGTGCCGTATTTGCTTATGCAACACAAAATGCATTGCAGTCCGCCACTGATGAACATGGCTTCGAATCAGTGAACTCAGACAATAATAGTGCAGCTAATACTTCTATGCCTGCCGCTGCATCGAGTGCTCTGCCGTCTGCCGGCATATGTGGCACTCTTGAATCTGCTGCCGAATTGAGTGCTCCGCTGTCTGCTGCCAAATCTAGCGACCTTATGCCTGCTGTTTCAAGCGCTCCGCCGCCTGCTGCCATACTCAGCGCTCCTATGACTGCGGCCCTACCAAGTGCTCCCTATTCTTCTCCGACCCCGATTGCTGCGATATCGTCCGGTACCATAGCGTCCGACAAAAACCAAAACGTTCTAACTCCTGCCGAACGTCGTGTTCATGATGCATCAATTGAAATGCAAATCGCTCAACTAAAGCGAGAGCGTCAGCTGTTATTATTACAGCAGGAAGTGGCTGAGTTACAGCTAGCTGCTCGCCCCGCTATGCAAAGTGTGCGCATAGACGTCAGCGTTATCGAGGACATGGTGCCACGGTTTAGTGCGGATGATAATTACGACATCCGCAAATGGGTTAGTGATCTGGAAGACGCGTTTGAAATACTCCAATTCGATGACCGAGCCCGGTTCGTCGCTACTCGCCGATTATTGGATGGGACCGCGAAAATTTTCACCCGAACAGTTTACGTTCACACCTATGAAACGCTACGAGATCGGTTGGTTGAAGAATTTGGCCGCAAATACTCAAGCCATGAAATTTATAATCAGCTAAAATCTCGACGGCTGCAACACAATGAAACGATCCAGCGTTACATTATCGAAATGCAGGAAGTCGCCGCTCGGGCAAACATCCCCGAAGATGAGTTGGTGGATATCGTCATTGTGGGCATTCTTAGAGGACTTGGTAGCTCCTCGAATAGTGCGGTGATGCTCTATGGCGCTAGAAACATGCGTGAGCTGAAGTCGTTGGTCATTCGCTTTGAGAAGTTGCGGCAGCCGGCCGTGAATGCATCAACCCAACGTCCGACCTCCAGCCGGCCAATCATAACTGGGTCAACTTTCACCACACGATCGAGTCAACCTTCAGTTACTCCCGCTTCATCTTCAAGTGACACCGCTATTCGGTGCTTTAACTGCTCCCGCTTTGGCCATTACCAAAGCTCCTGCCCGAAACCAAAGCGGGCTGACGGGTCCTGCTTCCGGTGTGGACAAGTCGATCACGTCTACCGCAATTGCCCACACCGATCGATACCACTCAAGCCACAAAACGTGAACCAGGTTGCGGCTGCTATTAACGAAGAAGATGACCACATTGAAGAACTCAACGCCATGAAATGGGTAAGTGTTGCTTTGGGATACGATGACATTAGGTATGCCAAGTTTAAAAATTTGTTTTCTCTTTTTGACTCTGGTAGCCCTAAATGCTTTGTGAAATGTGCCGGTATACCGAACTTTACTAAAAGAACGCTGATTAAGACCAAATTTCGTGGCATAGGCAATGAACCGCTGATGTCTTACGGTGAAGTCTTCGGGTATATTAAGCTTAATGGTAGATTAATTAAACATGCATTTACGGTAATGCCAGATGATTCGTTATTTGTACCACTTATCATCGGCCGTGATCTCTTTAGAAAAGCAAATATTAAATTAGCTAGTTATAAAAAATGTTATTTAAATAATAAACTTAAAAGTTTAAACAATAATAATAATATTTGTGTTCAATTGGAAAACAAACTTAGTTCACTTGGCATACTTAGGTCTTCTGACAACTATGAATGTAGACATGACAACTCGGTAGAAATTAGTTGTAAAAGTGATTTGACTGCCATAAGCAAAACGACGGAGTGCACAGCGGATTGGCTTAACCAATTATGTGCGATCGATGTAACTTCGGATGCTGACGAACTCTTTGAGGTGAACAACTTGCTGCCACCCGACCAACTTCGTTCTTTTCGCTCCGCTGTGTATGACGCATACTACAACACGCCGCTTGAATCTTCCTTCCCTGATGATTACTGCATGAAAATTGAAGTCACTTCCCAAAGTCCGATTTACCGTCGACCCCGTCGCCTCTCTCATCAGGAGCGCATTGAGGTTCGAGAGATAATTGATGATTTGTTAAAAAGGAATATAGTCCGTCCTAGTAATTCTCCCTACGCTTCCGCCATTGTACCAGTACGGAAAAAGTCAGGAGAAATACGAAAATGTGTTGACTACCGCCCTTTAAATAAAATTACCTTGCGTGATAATCACCCACTCCCACTACCTGACGATTGCCTGGAGCATTTAAGTAACAAAAAGTTCTTCTCAATTATTGACCTTAAGAGTGGCTTTAATCAGATAAAAATGCATAAGGACTCAATTAAGTGTACTTCCTTTGTCACACCTGATGGACAGTATGAGTACTTGCGAGTACCATACGGACTGAAAAATGGCCCTGCTATATTCCAGCGTTTTGTAAATAATGCCTTACGAGACCTAATAGCTGCCGGTCTAGTTGTTGTATATATGGACGACATTCTTATCGCATCTCCTGATTTTTCATCTCACTTAAATTCAGTTATTGAAGCGGTTAAAAAATTGCGATCATTCGGTCTTGAGTTTAACCTCAAAAAGTGCAAGTTTGCTCAATTTGAATTAGAATATTTGGGTTTCCGTGCAAATTCTTCTGGTATCCTTCCTAGCAATCGCCACATCCAAGCTATTCAGCAATATCCTATGCCCAAGAACCAAAAACAATTGCAAGCATGTTTGGGACTTTTCTCATTCTTCCGTCGATTTGTGCCTTCATTTTCCAAAATCGCTTACCCCCTTAACACAACTTCTGCAGAAGAACAAACCATTTGAATTCACTGATGACTGTCGTGAAGCCTTTATTGTTCTCCGTCAAAAACTTTTAGAGCCTCCTATTCTGTCCATTTTCGACCCAAAACGCGAGACTGAATTGCATTGTGATGCTAGCTCAAAAGGTTTTGGTGCTGCCCTTATGCAGAAGCAAGATGACTCGAAATTTCATCCTGTAGCTTACTTTTTGAAAACCACTTCTGACTCGGAAAAAAACCTACATAGCTACGAACTAGAGACTCTTGCAGTCATTTATGCCTTACGCCGCTTCCATACTTATTTCGATCGCAGACCTTTCAAGATTGTAAATGATTGTGATGCTTTAACGCGAACACTAGCTAACGAAAACGGATCAGCAAAGATCGCTCGCTGGGCCCTTCTGCTCGAGCAATACAATTATACGATACAACATCGTTCGGGTAAATCTATGAGTCATGTGGATGCTCTCAGTAGAATTGAAAACGTAGCGAACGTTAACGAGCTTGATATTGAATTTCAGTTGCGAACTGCGCAAAGCCGTGACCCCGAAGCTAATCGCATTCGAACCAACTTAGAAATAGCTGAAAGTAACGAATACGAATTAAAAGACGAAATGATTTTCCGGATATCCCCCTCGGGCAATCGCCAACTCTATGTACCGAAAGAGATGGTAAATAACATTATTAGATACACGCACGAGAAAATAGGCCATCTAGGAGTGGATAAATGTTGTGCTGAAATAAAAAAGCATTTCTGGTTCCCTTTTATGAAAGTTCGTGTACATAACTTCATTCGGAATTGCCTGAAGTGCATAATGTACTCAGCCCCACCAAGATCCAATAAACGCAACTTGTTCAGCATACCGAAAATACCTCTGCCCTTTGATACCCTACATATTGATCACTTAGGCCCTCTGCCGTCCATTATTTCAAAGAAAAAATACATTCTGGTAGTAATTGACGCCTTCACAAAATTCGTAAAATTATACCCTACGGCAACTACCAATTCTAAGGAATCTTGTACAGCTCTTCAACACTACTTTGATAACTATAGTCGCCCTCGACGAATAGTTAGTGACCGCGGAACCTCCTTCACCTCTAATGAGTTTAAAGAATTTCTGGAAACAAGAAACATTCAACACATACTTAACGCCACCGCATCACCTCAGGCCAACGGCCAAGTGGAGCGTGTTAATCGTGTCCTTACGCCCATTATTAGTAAAACGTGCCAGAAACCTGGTAATGTTGACTGGTCTCTAACAATTCGTAACACTGAGTATATCCTTAACAACACGGTTCACACCACAACGAAAAAAACTCCCTCCATTCTTCTGTTCGGCGTCGCACAACGCGTTAACTGAATATTTAGAGGGGCGAATGGACAGGGTTGATCGTGATTTGGCTTCATTGAGAGATTCGGCGTCAACCAATATCATCAAGTCGCAAGGAACAAACCTTATTCAGTTTTTAAAGCATAATAAACCTGCTGAAATTTTTGAAAAAGGAGATTATGTAGCGATCAAATACAATCCAGGAACTAGTACAAAATTGGACCCAAAATTTCGCGGCCCATATGTCATTGAAAAAGTACTCCCACATGACCGATACGTAATACGTGATGTTGATGGCTGTCAGATCACTCAGATACCATATAATGGAGTTCTTGATGCTAGTAAACTAAGGAAATGGGTGTCAGAATCTGCAGACTTGGACACAAATGACTACCCCAAAGAAACACTTATTCACCTAGAAATAGAACCAATTGAAACTAACATAGAAATAAAACCAAATGAAACTAACAAACAGTATTTAGAAAATCTAGAATAAGTCTCATTCCCATGTAAACGAAGCAAATTGAGGTCAATTTGGATGTCAGGATGGCCGAGCTGTAGTAGCAGCCCATACGTAACAGCCTTCAGCTGGTACTTTAAAGTGCAACTCTGCCGGTAACAGCCCTCAGCTGATAAAATACAACTATGAGCTTTGCCGTGATTTCAGATTTGACATATAGCAGAAACTCTCACTTCCGTTTCGACATCAAAATAAGACACACACCTCGTGTATTAAAAAAACTCTTCTGTTAATAAAATAAATATAAATCCACATTTATACAATTTTACACGCGACTATAATTTTTAATTTTTTATTTTTAATTTTGAATTTTTAATTTTTAATTTTTAATTTTTAGTTTTTAGTTTTTAATTTTTATTTTTTAATATTTTAATTTTTAATTTTTCATTTTTAATTTTTAATTTTTAATTTTTAATTTTTAATTTTTAATTTTTAATTTTTAATTTTTAATTTTTAATTTTTAATTTTTAATTTTTAATTTTTAATTTTTAATTTTTAATTTTTAATTTTTAATTTTTAATTTTTAATTTTTAATTTTTAATTTTTAATTTTTAATTTTTAATTTTTAATTTTTAATTTTTAATTTTTAATTTTTAATTTTTAATTTTTAATTTTTAATTTTTAATTTTTAATTTTTAATTTTTAATTTTTAGTTTTTAATTTGTAATTTTTAATTTTTAAATTTTAATTTTTAATTTTTAATTTTTAATTTTTAATTTTTAATTTTTAATTTCTAATTTTTAATTTCTAATTTTTAATTTTTAATTTTTAATTTTTTATTTTTAATTTTTAATTTTTAATTTTTAATTTTGAATTTTTAATTTTTAATTTTTAATTTTTAATTTTTAGTTTTTAGTTTTTAATTTTTATTTTTTAATATTTTAATTTTTAATTTTTCATTTTTAATTTTTAATTTTTAATTTTTAATTTTTAATTTTTAATTTTTAATTTTTAATTTTTAATTTTTAATTTTTAATTTTTAATTTTTAATTTTTAATTTTTAATTTTTAATTTTTAATTTTTAATTTTTAATTTTTAATTTTTAATTTTTAATTTTTAATTTTTAATTTTTAATTTTTAATTTTTAATTTTTAATTTTTAATTTTTAATTTTTAATTTTTAATTTTTAATTTTTAATTTTTAATTTTTAATTTTTAATTTTTAATTTTTAATTTTTAATTTTTAATTTTTAATTTTTAATTTTTAATTTTTAATTTTTAATTTTTAATTTTTAATTTTTAATTTTTAATTTTTAATTTTTAATTTTTAATTTTTAATTTTTAATTTTTAATTTTTAATTTTTAATTTTTAATTTTTAATTTTTAATTTTTAATTTTTAATTTTTAATTTTTAATTTTTAGTTTTTAATTTGTAATTTTTAATTTTTAATTTTTAATTTTTAATTTTTAATTTTTAATTTTTAATTTTTAATTTTTAATTTTTAATTTTTAATTTTTAATTTTTATTTTTTAATTTTTATTTTTTAATTTTTTAATTTTTCATTTTTCATTTTTCGTTTTTATTTTTCATTTTCCATTTTCCATTTTTAAATTTTTAATATTTCATTTACCATTTTCCATTTTTAATTTTTCATTTTCCATCTTTCATTTTCCAAATTCCATTTATCATTTTTACTTCTTATTTTTTAATTTTTCATTTTCCATTTTTCAATTTTCAATTTCCATTTTCCATTTTTCATTTTCCATTCTCCATTTTCTATTTTCCGTTTTAAATTTTTAATTTTTCATTTTCCATTCTCCATTTTTCATTTTCTATTTTACATTTTTCATTTCCCATTTACCATTTTTCATTTTCCATTTTCCATTCTCAATTTTCCATTTTCTATTTTCCATTTTCCATTTTCCGTTTTTAATTTTTCATTTTTCATTTTCCATTTTTCATTTTCCATTTTTCATTTTCCATTTTTCGTTTTCCATTTTGCATTTTCCATTTTTTGTTTTAATTTTTTCTTTCATATTGGCAATTTTTTTATTATAACGTGATAACGATAAAAAAAATATGTGGCAATACTACTAACATAGCTCATGGTAGTTGTGTTTCTTGGTATGATTGCATCATTTTTTAGTGGCTTTTTTGAACTGTGAATGTTTTTGTACAACTATTATGTTCAACCACTAAACTGTTACAACAAACACACTGGGTTTTATGTTTTTTTAGAGATATCTACATATTTTTGCTCGTATCTAAGCACAATGACGCCCGCTTTAGCCCATTTTCGACACCAACCTGCTGGAAATTATGGCAAAATGGTCTTTTTTTGAATGAGCGGTGATTTCAACAGACAGACGGACAGACGGACATCGCTTTATCGAGTAGAGCCATGATAAGGATCAAGAATATATATACTTTATGGGGTTGGAAATTAGTTTTTCGATGCGGAATGACAAACCTATATATAACCACTGCCACTGAGGTGTGGAGGGTATAATAAAATAAAACTCATTGTGAAAATACGCTATGGAGACATCAAGGCAATTATTGAATTTTCTATTAAAAACGGGTGAATCAATTCAATCGATCATCCGAAACGTTAAAAAGGACAGAAACGTATACGGCGAATACAAGAGCCCAGGTAAAATAAAAATTCGTGGTAGTAATACAGCATATCTATGTGGACGAAAAGATTTTTATCCATATTTTGCTTTATCCTAAATATAGTCTCAACATTATGCCACGAAAAATACCTCCACACCACTATTATTGGTTCCGCCATGTTTAAATGTTAAACGTATAATGTGGATCCAGTTCAGATTTTTTAGGTCGGCGAACCCAAGTTTTTCCATCATTGCCAACTAAATTTATTTTGATCATCCCAATCTTTGCGTGGTTTTGCAAATATAATTCGATTCTGACGATTTCTCTTTGTTAGCAAAGGGACTTTTCATGAGAATTTTGCAAAGAGATGTTTTTCGACTAATCGTCTTCTCACAGTCCTAGTATATATTTCGAATCCTAAGTAATTTTTTTATTTCTGCGCAGACACGAAAGGGTTTCGACTTGATATCAAGCTTCGCTGTAGTTGTTCTTGGCCTAACTAATTAAGGGGGGGAAAGGTTTTAAAAGTTAAAAAAGTCGTATTTTCATAATTCTTTTTTGAAGATAAAAATAATGCTGGATTTTTTATTTCATACACGTGTTATAGCATAACATTTGAGGAATCTTTGAAAAAATTTTCAATTAAAAATTTTTATAAATAAGTCCGTGACAGCGAATCTCCGGATCATGTGAAATCAAAAAATTGAAAACCGTTTAAAAGGTGGCAAGTTTGCTGAGGTAGTGACGAAGAGTTTTTCAATTTTTTTTTTTTTTTTCAGTATTTTGAAGTGAAAAACACGATTTTTGCTATAAAATTTCGGGAATTTGTTGTTACAAATGGGGAAGAAACTAGAAAATAAAAAAACTCTTCGTGGTTTCCTGATGATTTATGTGTAGATTAAGTGTGTAAAATTTCAAAAGAATCGGTCAAGTAGATTTTGAGTTATGATGTTCGAAATCGATTTAGTTTTTTAAAAACTGATTTATATACGATATACCGTATGAGGCCGGTTGCTGGAAACGCTGTATTTTCTTCATTTTTGCTCCGATTTGCTTGAAATTTTGACACGACACTCCCGACATGTTGTACATTCAGAAAGAGAAATGCAAAAAAAAGATTTTAAAACCTTAACCCCCCCCCCCCACCAAAAAAAAAGTCGTGTTTGGAGCCTACAGTGCTTTATACACAAAATTCTGTGTCCTTCCAATAGAGTTGGCCATTTGGCTCTGACTTGGCTCTAATTTTTCATGGTAGGTCGTCCGTTCTGAACAATGCTTGGCACGACCATATAACATGTGTTTTTACTTAATATTAAAAAAATTTACAATGAATTTATCAATGTTGAGTCGATTAGTACGAAACCGCAAAAAACATTTCAAAAGTTTCCAACAGTTTAAGTTCGGTCATCAAAGGGTTAAGCTTGAAGACCTTCAAAATGGAAAATATTAAAAATGACCAAGTGTTTTCTTCATTATGCTAGAAAGGCGTTAATGGCCCAACAACCTACAATTAAGTTTTACAAACTTCACACACTCTTTCGAACAAAAGCATAAAAACAGACCCATTTAATAATAACATGCAATAAGCACACAACATATTCTACATTACATTCTTGTACTAAATCGTTAGTAATGTGATGTTAACATTTTTAAAACAAACAAAAAAAGAGAAACAACATTTATTATAGACAATTTATATATTTGACAACAGTATGATGACCTACCACTTTTTCCTTTTAACAGCGTCATCATTTAATCTTAATGATTTCGTTCTTCATTTAATTGAGTTTTTTATTTTTTTTTTTTTTTTGATTTTTTTTTAGGCTTATAAAAATATTTGAAATAGTTAGTGGAGAAATTATATAAAAAGCAAAAAAAAAAAAAACAACTAAGAAAATTAGACCGACTATATGATACCCTATATCATGCATTTAGAGAATATGTAAAGTCCAACTAATTGGGTATAGAAAATAAGCATCGACTAAATCAGAGTGAAATTTTTATTAATTTTTTTGCCTGCAGATCTGAAAAAGTTCCTATCGGATACTATATTTATATGAAGACTAAGTCAAAAAATGGAGGGATCCTGACCATATTTTAAGCATACTAAATTTGAGAAAAATCTGTGCTTTATTTTTGAACTACTAATTAATGAATGTAACAAACACACACAACCTAAATTTGGCCGAGGTCTATATTATGGAAATTTATTCGATTTTATATTTGATTACTTCACCAATTCTCACCATTTTCAACAGCATTCGTCCTATGATCGATCAAAGCTTGCATAATAAATTTCATCAAAATATAGTCATATATGCAAGGATAACATTTACGGGCAAACGAACATCCCTAAATCGACTCAGAAAGTGATCGATATAATAAAGGGTGGGTCTAGCTGAAATATTTTTGGTAGTTACAAACTTCAGCACAAACTAATTATACCCTCATTACATAGTGAAGGGTATTAAAAAGTTAAAACCTATCTCACCTTATTATGATTAATGAGCCTAAAAACTCAATATTCATACCAAGAGGCTTACGAAATAAAAAAAATAAAAAAGTTTGCTTGTACATATGTACGAGTGAATTTAAAATAATTAGAAAATATAATTAGGGACAAGTTGATTATGTATTAAAAAACAAAAACATAACATAATTGTTTAACGAACAGGCACTGTGGTCTCGCAGATCTCTCTTCTTGGCAAAAAAATCAATTCTATCACATTATATTTATACCCTATACCACTATGTGGTTTGGGTATAATGACTTTGTGCTGCTGTTTGTAACAATCAAAAATATTTGACCTAGACCCATCTTTAATTATACCGATCGAATCAGAATCACTTTCTGAGTTGATTTAACAATGTCCGTCCGTCCGTCCGTCCGTCCGTCCGTCCGTCTGTGTGTCCATGTAAACCTTGTAATCAAACTGCAGGTCGCAAATATGAATATATTTTGATGAAATTTGGTATATAAGCTTCTATCGGCCATGGGATGAACGCTATTGAAATTGGTGAGAATTGGTCCATGTTCAGACCTAGCCCCCATACAAATTACCCCTATGAAATCGAAATTGGGTTTATATGCGTTCATTACATCCATTAATGAGTAGTCCAAAAATGATCCCTTTGGCCCCATATAGAGCTGCTTCCCGATTTTCACTTAAATCTATTAAAAAACAAAAATATTGCACTGATTCTTCTCAAATTTTGTTTGTATATATTCTTGCAAAATATAAGAGACTTTACCAAACATGATCAGGATCGGTCCATTTTTGGACCTAGTCCCCATATAGATATAGCATCCGATATGAACTTTTTCATATCTGCAGCCAAAAAAATTAATAAAAATCCCACTCAAATGTGGTTTTTGCTTATTTTCTATGTCCAGTTAGTTGGGCCTAAGAGATAGGGTTTCTAAACGCATGGTATAGGGTATCGTATAGTCGGTCTAGACCGACTATAATTTTCTTACTTGTTTTGTTCTGTTGTTGTTGTGTTCTGGTAACACTGTGGAATATTTTTGGGATCATTGTCTGGGGGCCGAACATTTTTTATGACCTTTTATATTTGTTCCTTATCTTGATGTTTATTTGCTGAGTTTTTCAGATATAAACAAACTAAATAGAGCAAAAAATGGAAGTGTAAAAGCCGTATAAATAAATAGCCTTTCCTATTGCTGTGGTAAATATGTACACACAGAAAAAGGATTGATAAGAATTTCGTTAGCACTAGCAAAATGTAATCAGGTAATAATCGTTTTTATTGTAATTCATAAATATTTTAACATGCTTACACTTAATAAAACAAGTAAGAAAATTATAGTCGGTCTAGACCGACTATACGATACCCTATACCATGGTTTAGAGACCCTATCTCTTCGGTCCAACTAATTGGATATAGAAAATAAGCATAAACCAAATTTGAGTGCCATTGTTAATAATATTTTTGGCTGCAGATATGAAAAAGTTTATATCGGGCGCTATATTTATATGGGGATTAGGTCGAAAAATGGACCGATCCTGACCGTACTTGGTAAAGTCACTTACATATTGAAAAAATATACACAAACCAAATTTGAGAAAAATCTGTGCAATATTGTTTTTTGATAGATTTAAGTGAAGATCGGGAAGCAGCTCTATATGGGGCCTATGACTAATAATTGTCCTATAGGAATTATTTTTTTACTTCTGATTAATGAATACAATGAACACATACAAACCCAATTTGACTAAGATCTATGCGATAATTTTTATCTTATGGCAATTTATGTCGATTTCATAGGGTCATTTGTATGGGGTATAAAAACAACGAAGTTACATGTAGCTTGTTTCTGAGTGGGCCAACGTATTTATACCCTATACCACTATGTGGTTTGGGTATACTGACTTTGTGCTGCTGTTTGTAACTACCAAAAATATTTGACCTAGACCCATCTTTCATTATACCGATCGAATCAGAATCACTATCTGATTCGATTTAACGATGTCCGTCCGTCCGTCCGCCTGTGTGTCCATGTGAAGCTTGTAATCAAACTGCAGGTCGCAAATATGAATTTATTTTGATGAAATTTGGTATATAAGCTTTAATCGGCCATTGGATGAACGCTATTGAAATTGGTGAAAATCGGTTCATGTTCAGACCTAGCCCCCATACAAATGACCCCTATGAAATCGCAGCACAAAGTCATTATACCCAAACCACATAGTGGTATAGGGTATAAATACGTTGGCCCACTCAAAAACAAGCTACATGTAACTTCGTTGTTTTTTATACCCTATGCCACAATGTGGCTTGGGTATAATGACTTTGTGCTGCTGTTTGTAACTAGCAAAAATATTTGACCTAGACCCATCTTTTATTATACCGATCGAATCAGAATCACTTTCTGATTCGATTTAACGATGTCCGTCCGTCTGTGTGTCCATGTACAGCTTGTAATCAAACTGCAGGTCGCGAATATGAATATGTTTTGATGAAATTTGGTATATAAGCTTTTATCGGCCATGGGATCAATGTTATTGAAATTGGTGAGAATCGGTTCATGTTCAGACCTAGCCCCCATACAAATGACCCCTATGAAATCAAAATAAATTGCCATAAGATCCAAATTATCATATAAATCTTAGTCAAATTGGGTTCGTATGTGTTTATTACATCCATTAATCAGTAGTCCAAAAATGATCCCTATGGGACAACTCTTAGTCATAGGCCCTATATAGAGCTGCTTCCCGATCTTCACTAAATCTATCAAAAAACAAAAATATTGCACAGATTTTTCTCAAATTCTGCTTGTATATATTTTTGCAAAATACAAGAGACTTTACTAAACATGATCAGGATCGGTCCATTTTTGGACCTAGTCCCCATATAGATATGGCATCCGATATAAACTTTTTCATATCTGCAGCCAAAAAAATTAATAAAAATCTCACTCAAATTTGGTTTATGCTTATTTTCTATATCCAGTTAGTTGGGCCTAAGAGATAGGGTCTGTAAACGCATGGTATAGGGTATCGTGTAGTCGGTCTAGACCGACTATAATTTTCTTACTTGTTTAAAGGTAAATTGATTCAAATTAAATTTTTTCACAAATATTGCTGTTATTTGCTTTATATACTCTAATGTAAGTTTCAATTCAAATGACAAAAATAGTTGTCATGAATTTGTATGAAACTTTGGCAACTTGAGTTGTCATTTGATTTTATTTTGGTATATTTAAGAAAAAAAAAGGGAACTCCCGAAACTTAAGCTAAATACTAGTCGTTACTTTTATGTATATATTGCCAATGTCGCCAGCTATTTGAATTCGGTTTGAGTGCGATTACACGAAAAAGTATCAATATAGAGGCAATGGACAACATTAAAATATAACAGCCTCTCCTGCCCGTGGTGCGCCCTGCCAATAACAAACGAGATGGTATAACCAAAAGAACTACAATGACTAAATACATTGCTCTCCGCATGTCTGGAGGCGATACTGGCAGCCCCAGGATCGGATGTTTAGAACCGATCAGTTACTCGTGACGACCTTTAGCATTAAAAAATTGACACGATTTGGAATATAGAATGTCCGCACGCTTCTCAATAGCACCTGTCTCAGATACTACTCGTACTTGGACTTTGATTTCTGAAAGAAGAGATACAAAGGCACTTATTAATGCGGCAATAACCCACAATGAAAAAAAATTATTTTACGCTAAAAATTGACAAGAACGTTAAAAAGAATGCACCTAATGACAAACAGATAAATTGATGATCTTGCCTGAAAAGCCGAAATCGCTTCTGGGAGTAACTGAACTAAAGATCTATATAGTATGACCAGAAAACTTACACAGAAGAACTTTACAACGGGTAAACCTCTTAAATGCAGCACCGGAGAACTAATAACATTAAAAAAGGCCAGATGGAACTATGGGTTCAACATTACACTTTAGGTTCTTTAATTACACCGATCGATTCCGAATCACTTTTTGAGCCAATTTAGCGATGTTCATCCATCCGTCTTTCTGTCTGTGTGTCCATGTAAACCTTGTACATGATGAAATTTTGTATATAAGCTTTCATCATCCATAGGATGAACGCTATTGAAATTGGTGAAAATCGGTTCCTGTTGAGACCTAGTCCCCATACAAATCACCCCTATGAAATTAACTTAAATTGTCATATCTAAATAGATCTGGGTCAAATTGTGTTCGTGTATGTTTTTTACATCCATTTATCAGTATTCCAAAAATAAACCATATAGAACAATTCTTAGTCATAGCCCCCATATAAAGCTGCTTCCCGATCTTCACTTAAATTTAGCAAAATATAAGTGACTTTATTAAATATGGTCAGGATCGGTCCATTTTTCGACCTAGTCCCCCATATCAATATAGTAGTAGTAGTATTTATTCTTTATTTTCAAATAACTTTATGAGTGTGTGATCAACTCTCATAGTGAACGGTCGTTTCATATTCTTTACTCTAATGTAAATTTCTTAACAACCAAAAAATAAACAAATAAGAAAAAAACAAAAACATTTACCCCAAAAGTAATAAACAAACGGATTAGTGAAATATTCAAAATATTCTAAACTCCAAAAACAATTAAGTGCTTTTGCAAAAGCAAACTAAGTATTGTGTACTAATTGTTGTTATATTTTAACAACAATACTATGGCTAGTGATACCGATGATGATGACCCAGTAGTGAGTTGAACTGGCAAAAAATCGTAAATGTAAGAAAACGTCACCAACAAGTCTCCAAAGTTATAAAAAAACAAACGTAAAACAATTATTAACGACGAAATAACTTCAACCAGCAATAAATTTGCAATGCTTCAAGATAATGATGACAATGATGATAATAATGACAACGATGAAGATGATGATGCTGAAAGAAGAACTCCTAAGCCATCACCAATATACTATCCTGATGTTATAGATATTATTAAAATGATGAGTAATATTAGTAGTCATGTCAAAAGAAGAATTCAATTATAAATCATTAAAAAACAATCAAGCCAGGCTTATGGTTAAAACAGTTGAATCGTATAGAACGTTAGTGAAATATTTAGAAGCTCGAAATATAGCGTTTCACACATATCAGCTAAAGCAAGAACGTTCTTATAGGGCAGTGATAAAGGGACTTCACCATTCCACTCCGATTGCAGATATAAAATCAGAACTGAGTTTGTTAGGCCATCAAGTACGTAATGTTACTAATATTGGAAGTAGGGTAACTAAGGAACCTCTACCAATGTTCTATGTTGATCTTGATCCCAATACAAATAACAAATACATTTTCAATGTTAGAAATATTAATTACGCTTTAGTTACTGTAGAAGCTCCTAAGAAAAGTATCGACTTGATCCAATGTCATAGATGTTAGCTTTTTGGGCACACAAAGGCCCATTGTAAAAGACCATTTAATTGCGTCAAATGTGGTCTTAACCACCCTATAGCAGAATTCAAAAAACATATAAGTACGGCACCTCGATGTGTTCACTGCTTAAAAGACCATACAGCTAATTATAGAGGGTGCATAATATACAAATAATAACAACAAAGAAGACTACAAGATTATAACCTCCATAATTATCGCCAAACTGAGAACTTTAATGCAAATCCAAAAGATTTTCCGCCAGTTAATAATACCCAAAACAACAATTTTTCTAAACAATAATCATTTCGTCAACAACCAATCATATTGTGAAGTATTAAGAAATCCAAATGAAAGCAATTATATAAACTAGCATATTCCAGCCCTCGAAATTCGAGTGCAAATTCTGGGAAATTTTATTTTTTAATTAAATAAAGACCCTAAAGGTACGCTAATCAATTAAAGACAATTCTCAAATCAACACAAAAAAAACAAACTCATTTTTATTACAAACACATTAACAAATTTAATAAACACACACATAGCATTGTATAATTTTATGTATGGCTTAGTATCAACTTTAAATGCAATTTACTCAAAATAAAGAAAAAATTTAAAAATCTGTAAATCTGCAAAATGACTAAATAGAAATGCTTTTCAAATAATATACGTTTGGTCAAAATCGGGATAAAATGGTAGAACAAAACATCGGTCACAAGAAATCGCCTAGCCTATTAATATTACAGATATGTCGAGAAGCTGGATAACCATATGAGTGCACTGACGGTAAATCTTCAATGAAAGGGAAATAAGGATTTGTTTCATTGTTGAAAAAAAAAACAATTTAAATTTGCAAACATTAATTTCATTTCATTGTATATTACACCAGCAAAATCTTTGTGCTAAATCCTCTACATTAAGCAACATTATAGAAAAACTATTGTTATTGTTAATTTTATTCGAGCAAATGCAAGACAACATCACTAATTTCGAAACTTGTTTATATCAGATGATGAGAAATACAGTGTAAAATGAGATGGCTATCAAGATTGCAGGTTTTAGTCAAAGTTTAATCATTGCGAGTACAAATCGTTAAGTTTTATTAAGAACTAAAACAGCATAGCGGATTACTAGATGACGAATTTTAATGATAGCATGGTAAAGAAGAATGATTCAAATATATCCTAGCAAGGTAAAACAAAACATATTTATATGTTGCAAAAAATCCAGGCACTTCGAAGAAAAACTATTATTTTTCGTAACTATTTTATCTCGTTCGAAAATTTCTGAAGAACATTTTCCACAATTAACAAAAATGTTAAATGAACGAGAACTTCATTGGACTCATTAATTAAAGAATGTACGGAACGGCTTTCTGAGCTTGAGGAGCATACTTCAATACTGAAATTAGCATTTAAACCACATGTAGTTGATATCTCAAAAGCACCTAGCGAACTACAGCTGGAATTGTTTGAGTTACATATGTGAAGAGAATATTATAGTCTCTTTTTAATGCAAAAAAGATCCGATTGAAATATGGAAATATTCAATTGAATGCTCTTACAAAAATTATAATATATTTAAGTTATTTGCCGCTTGCTTACGATTTACAAAATTATTATTGGCCTTTAATAGTAAAAAGGTTCGCATTCCTGGTCTAGTGTTATCGATTTTTTTTTTTTTTTTTTTTTTTTGAAAAATGAACTGTCGGTCAACGAACGTTTTGACCGAAAGGAAATAAGAAATATGAAAAAATTTGAAAAGTGTTTTGCAGTTGGAAGAGTTATGCTTCTAGATGTCTTAACGAGTTCTCTAAAAAAAAAATATTCGTCCCAAATAATGCAAAAAAGTTTTTTCATGTTTTAGGTTTGGATAATTACAGGAATACTAGTTGTTCGGATTAATACCCTAAACGAAACTTTAAGAAGTCCACTGTATGCAAGAAATTTTCATTTAAGTTTACTTTCACTGTAGGCAGAAATTATCATTTAAAATTACTTTCAAAATACATTTTATTTTAATAAAAAATATGCATTTTGTCGGTCTGATAAGGAATAAGTACGCAGAATAAAACTACAAATATTAATTTTTCTATCAATATTATTTGAATTTCAAAGGAAACGCTTAAATTTCGATTGATCTCATTATTATATTATGTATATTTTTTATGAAAACTTAAATTGAATTATATTTTATTGTATCTGAATAATTTTTAACAATTCGATTAAGGTATTATTTTCTATTATTGTCTTTCATTTGGAAAATACTCACAAATATTAAATTTCATTCAATATATTTTCATCTATAAACATTTTACAATTTTTTTTAATCAATACAAAAACGATTAATAAACAAATTAAATGCTACAAAAATATATATGTATGTATGTATATATGATGTTGTTGTTTGTTTGTATTTTTCAACCATAAATTAATTGTTAATGTATCGTAACAAGCAAGCTAATTTATTTATATATAATTAATAAAAATCAAAAGTGTTTGTTAAAGTATCTGTTGTATAAATATATATTTTTGCAAATTTATTTTATACTCGTATTATGTAAAGTTGTTGTTTTTTGTTACAGTAAATCTTAATTTAATTGTTTTATTTTGGTAATTGGAAAAGAAATGCTTTTTGTGGTTTTATGGATGTTTGGCATTAATGTTTCTTGCAAATTTGAAAATAAATTCTATTGTTTCTTTAGTTTATTTATTTGGTACATTTTTTTTCCAGTGGGATTTGTCTTCGGTTAAAGTGTAAATTTTTTAAATTCAAGTACTCTTTTTTTCATCTGATTAGTTAAGATTTATGTGTTGGTCTGTTTCATATTTGTATTGCTACATTTTATGAAACTAAACAAAAATGCAATTTTTATTATTTTCAATTTATAATTTATAGTTGACTATCAACTTGGGTGACAGCAGCGTTAATGGCTTCGGCTACATAATTAACATTATTTTCATTCAAACCACACATATTAATACGACCGGTCTTTAATAAATAAATATGGTACTGATTAATCAAAACTTTCACTTGTTTTTCTATAAAGAGAAATGTTAACAAATTAATAAACATTTTCTGCAGTGTGTTGATAAATAAAAAAAAATCTTACCATTAAGGCCGGTGTAGGAAAACATGCCAATCTGCTGGGTTATATGTTCCCAAGTACCAGGTGTTTGTAATTCTTCTAAACGTTGTCTCAATGCCTGACGCATTTCTATAATTCTACTAGACATAAGTTTAATGCAATCCATCCTGAAAGAGAAATTGTATTTATAAGTTCGACTCTGCGGATGTTTTATATTTTCACACAATTCTTGTAAACAAAAACTATGTACAGATATACAAAAGAACAAGTTAGAAACTTATAGTCGATTTAGACCGAATATACGATACCCTATACAATGACTTTAGAGAAAGGATCTTAGGACCAATCAATTGAATATAGAAAATAAGCATAAACTAAATTTGAGTGGTATTGTTTTAGAATTTGTTGCCTGCAGATTTGAAAAGTTCGTATCCGATGCTACTTTTATACGAGGACTAGGCCGAAAAATTAATAGATCATGACCATGACCATATTTGGTAGTCACATATTTTTTAAAAAACATATATATATATATATGTAATATATACTTTTTATATAATTTTAACATATAATATCTGTAGCAATATGACATAACATATTAAGTCGACTTAAGAGAAAATTGAGTTTTATTAATATGATTCTCGTTTTCAGAATGCATAATTCTATCTGTACTTTTTTCAAATACATCAATTATTAGAAAAGTTATAGTAGTTTACTTTTTAACTTTAATGTTTTTGAAAATTAATTCACACGTCATAACATCTTAACTAAACTTATTTTTTATTTGTTTATTTAAATTATATTTTACAAATAAATTTATAAAAATATAAGTTAAAAAGCACCGGGTAACTGGACCATATGTGCTCGTTTCTAACAAAAAATTACAAACTGAATGTGACATAAGTATGCAAATAAATTTCTTTGACTGAATATGAATGTTAATTCAAAAATTTTACAAAAATTTAAAAGTAGAGGTAATAAATAAAAAGGAAATGAAAATTTGCTCTAAGCATCACGTATATTATGTTTTAGTAGACATCTAAGAATTTAAGTATGTATGGGATAGTAAGTATGACATCACAATAGCTACATTTTGGGTGTTCTGTTTTCTCTAAGCCGGGCAAGCATAATACATTGAGATCTTGTTAAATTTCCGTTGTACTTAGGCCTTTTACAAGTTACGTTTCGTTGTGCCAGTATTTTAAAAAAGGGGTTTGTCAAGGTCTTAGGAAAACATGGTATTTCAGTTATCTGAGATAACTTCAGGGCTTCTTTTGCTTTCTAATTAAAGCCTTGGTGGCACTTAACCTACCAGTGCAAATCAACGTTTTTTCGCCATGTACGGTTTAATGGCTGCAGTTTCAGCCGTAAAAATTCCAGTATGGTCTGGCAAACGAGCTTCGTTTATTTTTTTGAACTGTTTTTCCGATATTTGTTCAACGACAGAAAATGATGTTATACCATTTTGAAACGAGAAATCACAAATTATTTTTTTAAGCATCTTTTTAAAACATATCGGGTTGGTAGTATTCTTGTTGTATACACTTAGACCGTCATCCAAATTAACAACTGTGTTAGAATATGCAGTGTAATTTGGCTCAGGTGGCATAAATATATTAGACTTACGAAAAAGTGAAATTATATTGTTGATGGCAGATGGTGCATCATTTGAATCTGAATCCAAATGTCTCCAAAATGTTGTGTGTAGACCGTTGGATGATATGGTTATTGATCTGGCTGCCATTTTAACAGCGCTTTTGTTCAAGATGGTTTGAAAATCGGTAAATCCTGCTTCTGCTCTAAGCAACTCCAGCGGAGTTGTCCGTAACAAGCCTGAAGCGGTTCTAAAACATTGATGGAAGTGTTAATCTTATTGATGTTCCTCTTTGAGGTCCATCCATAAATTGTTATGCCATGCAAAATTGTCCCCATGATTAATGATCGGCAGATATTAATAGCCGTGTCAATATGCGGTCCTTTGTTGCGAGAGCAGATAAGCTTTAAATTTATTTTTGGCCAATTTATATGACAAATGTTTAACATGATTGTTCCAAAGAAGATTTCTGAAAAATAGAATGCCCAAAACTCTCATTTGATCGGTGAGTTGAATATTTGTATCTCTGATAATAATTGTGTGATATGAACAGCTTTTTCTTTCTGCAAACATACATAACTTCTGTCTTATCAGCCGGAACAACGGCCCTCTGCTTTTTGCTTTTTAAAGCTTTCAACTTTAGTTCAATAAATACTAACAATTTTTAAATAAACTTAATAGAAACAAACATGTTACATTGAACTAAGCTGTTATGTAAAAAACAGCTTTTTCCAAAATTGCATACTTAAGTGGACTTAAGTTCTTGTGGTAAAATTAAAATATTGAGATAGGCAAAATATTCCTTTTAGTAAAACATCTTAAGTATACATAGAATGTTCTGGTAAAAAGATTTTGAGACATAACGGAATCTTAACTCAACATAAGTGCGTTTTGTGAGTGTGTGTATATATTATATACTTTTTAAAACAAAAGGTACTTTTAAAGAAATTGTAATTTTCAAAGATAAGATAATTTTTAAAGAAAATTTACTTTTTAAATGGAAGATACTTTTTAAGAAAATGTTCTATTTAAAAGAAGGGTACTTTTTAAAGAAAATTTACTATTTAAGAAAATGTACTTCTTTAAGAAAATGTACTTCTTTAAGAAAATGTACTTTTTTATGAAAAAGTCCTTTTAAAACAGAGATCCTTTTTAAGAAATGGTACTTTTTTGTGAAACGGCATTTTTGTAAGAAAAGGCATTTTTAACCCATTAACACGTAGTGATGGCGCAGCGAAACCACACATTTTCGATTTTTTTTCTCAAATTTTTCTTATTGATTACAAATTTTTAAACTTATTGATTACTTATATTTTACTTCTAAATAACATTAACAAATAGCAACATCATAAATTTTGAGCTGTTATTTTTTCCAATATGCCGTTATTTAAAGGTCATTTTCAATGACGAAAATTAACCTCTTTTCATCCATACAAACAATCTTATATTTCAAAAATTATTCTTCCTACACCATCATGTTCATCATATACAATAAAAAAATAGCATTTAGTTGAACCAGACATGTAAAACACGTTCCCTTTTACAGAAATTGTATGTGGTCGCGCGCTGGTTGTGTCGCGCGACCACCACCCATATATGAATGGGAAATTATAGATTTTTTATTCACATATTATTTGTCTCAGGGATCAGGACATTCTATTTTGGGAGTTTTTAAGTTTAAAATTTATATAAAAAAAATTGTGCGCGTCAGAGGGTTAAGAAAAGGTACTATTTTAACACATTCCTACCATGCGTGCGAATCCATAAATTGTATTGCAGACGGAATGTTAATTTCAAAAAAATAATACTAAATAAATTGAAACACATAGAGTGTTGAAATAAATTTCTTAAATTGTACTTAAGCAATATACTATGGTAATACTCACCATTCTTGTCTCAGTTGACTATCATTCAAAACTGTCGATACAATACGACTACCAAAAGCAGGAGGATTTGAATACATGCCACGTACCAACAAAGTGAATTGTGATTGAACAGCTTCTTTAACTTCGGCAGTATTTGATACAACCGTCAAATTACCAACACGTTCACAATAGAGACCGAAATTCTTGGCAAACGATTGGGCACAGAAAATTTCAAAACCACGTTTAACAAAATACCGTACAGCCCATGCATCACGATCGGGATCACCGCTGGCAAATCCTTGATAGGCCGAATCAAAGAAGGGGAACAAATTTTTGCGTTCCATTAAATCGGCAATTTGTATCCATTGTTCTTGGGTGGGATCACAACCAGTGGGATTATGGGCACAAGCATGCAATATAATGACAGCACCAGCTGGAGCCTGCTCCAAATCAGCCAATAGACCCTCAATATCGAGTACACGTTTGTTTTGATCCCAATAACGATATTTATTGGGTTCTTCGAAACCAGCATCCATAAAAACTTTATGATGATTTTCCCAAGTAGGATCAGAATAGTAAAATACTTTGCGATTCAGTTGTCTACGCAAGAACTCGGCACCAATGCGTAAAGCACCTGTACCAGACAGGGTTTGAACACCAAATGCCTTAAATTAAACAGAATATATTGAAATTTTTAATTTGATTTAACATTTCCTATTATCTTACGACATTCCCCTGCAATGCTGGCGAATCTGCACCTAACAACAAAGTTGTTGCAGCCTTTGTGTATGCTTCAGTGCCTGTAAAATTAAATTTGTTGAAACACTTAGTGGTTTTATCCTCTACTCTTGATGCCTCTGACTAACTAAATATTAACTATTAATTTCAACTTTCGAAATTCTTGTGTGAAATTGTTGAGAATTGATGAATAGAATGGGTGGATAAATGAATCAATGACCACTTACCTAAAACTGGCAAATATTCGTGGTTAATTTTCTCATCGCTGGCAATTTGAATTTCAGTTTTACGCACCACAGGCAACACCCACGGCTTACCCTCACTTGTACGATAAGCTGTAAAGGAAAACAGGCATAACTAAGTAAAATTGTTCGAAAAGGATTTCAAGAAATATTTTGATTATACAAGTATGTATGTTATTAACCGTTATTTGACTTTGAGAAAAGTAAACGAAATAAATAAAGGTAATATTTTTAAGATTTTTCTGGGGACGTTGTTTTTTTTTTTTTCTTTGCTATTGGAAATCTTTTTAGTATGGATTTTGAGAACTTTGTCAAATAGAAAATTTATGGGAATATAAGGAACTCCTATATGATGAATTTTCTTTACAAAAACTCAAATAATTACCGTATTCGTGAACAAAATAATTTCCTATCAAAATTAATTTCGAAAGTTCGAAGTTTTAATATGATGTTACTCGTTAATTACCGATATATTCTTTAGAACTTTGTAAAAATAACAATCTTTGAATAGCTATAGAAAATAAATTAACGTTTCATTGCAATATTTTTCTTATATTGTTATGGTTTTTTTTTTTAAATATAAATTTAACTTTTATACGCACAGGGCTGCCAATGCCACTATCGCATGCGGAATAAATTGCAACAAACTTTGCAACGATGGGGAAAAAATTATTAAATTTTTACTGTTATATTTGAATAACCACATATTTCTTGATAATTTTATCAACAATGTGATTTTTAATTATTTTAAAATGTCGACAAAAGAAGAACAAAGTCGAGAAAAATTTGTATTTTTTTCAATAATCATCCCAATTGCAAACTTCGGAAATGGTTGCTCATTTTGTAGAGCAAAGATAAACCCGGTGTGTGGTATAAGAATACTGGCTAAGTACATAACTAGAAAACTCACAGAAACAAATCGTGTCTGCGGAAGAAAGTTGAGTTTAGCCGATTCTTCAGAGATCTCAGCTCAGATGTGACCGCTAAATCGCATAGGGAGCTTAAAGGAAAGTTTCAGTGTGATATAAAAACAGTACAAAAAAGTATCTCAATGATACGAGAATACATAAAGGGTCCAGAAAGAATAAAGCGCCTGTTTCGGAAGTTCAAGAAGTTACCCAAAGATTTCGATAAAGAAGTTTAGTTTAAAATACATTTTACGCCAAGAACAACATAATTTGCATCATGAACGATGGGTCATATATTACGCAAGATGGACATCAATAGCAGGGAAGGCACTGTTTCGAGGGAAAAAACATACTGATAATAATATAAAGTATTTCGAGCATACAAAGTGCTCCAAAAAAGTATTACTATGGCTTACAATCGGTCCGGTCCGGAATGTCGGAACCAATGGTTTGTCCGTCAGTTCTGAACGATATATTGAGCACTGTTTGCCAAGTGAAGGATTTCTTAGAAAAGATACATCGAGGCCTTAATGTGATCTTCTGGCCAGATAGACTCTAGTCATAATGCCTGAAAAATTGCAGATGTATGGACACTAGCGCGTCCCGATTTCCTTTTTTTTCGAATTTGAAAATGCTTGGCCCCCAAAAGATGGGGATTTAGGAGCTTTTTACAGGAAAAATAGGAAAAAAAATTTTGGACAAAAAACCAGATGGCTACCGGATCCTAAAGATTGCAATCCTAGTGCATTTGAAAAAAAAAAATATTTTTGATTTTCAAAAAATTAACTGCAAATTTTGCGCAATTCCGGGGAAAATATAAAATTTCCGTAGAGCAATTTTAGTGCAGCGTTGCATCTTAAATATGGAAAGTGAGTATATATTTTTTTTCTTTCTTTCTTTCAAGCTAAATTAGTTCTTTCAAGCTAAATTAGTCTCAAAAGCTGTGCGCTGGACCAGAGAAGCTCTATCACATTTTTTTTAAATAGTTTTAGCTAATATCCTCTAGTTTTTGAGAAATTATATTGTATTGAGAAATGTATTCAGAAAATATTGGGATTTTTATTTATAAATAATCTAACCCGTAAAAACAAAGTTTTTATTAAAACTCTTTCTTTCCTTATGCAAAATTATGCATATGAGTTTTGAATCTCTCCGTGACTCTGCATGACTATTTTAAAATTAATTTTTTTTCACAGCAAGTCCATTGGCCAAGTTTCATATTGATTGGATGAGGGGAAATAGGGTTTAAATCACTCCGTGACTCTGCGTGACTGTGCGTGACTATGTAGCAGCAAGTATATCGACCAAGTTTCAGGTTGTTTGGATGAGGGAAAATGGGGTTTAAATCAATCCGTGACCGTGTGTGAACATGCGTGACTGTGCGTGACTAAGTCAAAGTTAATCTTTTTTTACACAGCGAGTTTATGGACCAAGTTTCAGATCGATCGAATGAGGGGAAATGACGTTTAGATCACTCCGTGACTGTTCGTGACTACCCCAAAATTAATCTGTAGTCACACCAAGACTATGGGCTAAGTTTCAGATGAATTGGACAAGGGGGAATGGTGTTGCACCACGACAGAGAGTTGAATTAACTTCTGTCATTTCTTTCTTATAGAGATTCAAATATTCTTCGATTATGAAAATCATCATAAAAGTGTATTGAGGTGAATTTGACACGGAAGTCAAGAAACACCATAGTTAGATTTAGTAAAAAAAAGTTAGAAGATATATAATTGGAGACTTTAAACAATAAAGACTTATGTCAAACCAAGGCGACTCTGTATATCTGAAATGCTTCTTCAACGGTTCGTAAAGTCGTATGGTTACTGGTGTTTAAAACTGAATTCAGTAGGAAAACCCCAAGCGCAAGCAATCGTATGTGAAGCCCGGACAACCAGGATCATGAAGGTTATAGTAAATCCCCCTTAAGTAAAATTTCCATATACAGCTGCGAGCATTCAAATAGTAGCACCTGTGTATTTTTCAAAATTTTTTGCAGAAACTTTTCAACAAAGTAACAATAGGCCCCTTTTAACAAACTTCGTATAGAAATAATACAACAGATAAATTTTAGGATGTTCTTTTTCTTAACAGCAGTGGAGAGCAAATAAAATAAGACCCTTTCTCTTAGGTGCAACCAATTGGATATAGTAAATAAGCATAAACCAAATTTGAGTAACATTGTTGTTTATTTTTTTGCCTTCGGATATGACAAAGTTTATATCGGATGCTATATTTATAGGCTAGATTGAAAAATTAAATGATCCTGGCTATATTTAGTAAAGTCAGTTACTTTTGCCAAAACATAAACAAACCAAATGTAAGAAAATCTGTGCAATATTTTTTTTTTTTTTTTTTGATAGATTAAGCGATGATCGGGAAGCAGCATTATACATATATAGGCTATGACTAAGAATTGTCCCATAGGGTTTATTTTTGGACTACTGATTAGAAGATGTAATAAACACATACAAACCCAATTTGACCGAGATACAATATATATGATTATTTGGATCTAATGGCAATTTCAGTCGTTCTCATAGGGATTATTTGTATGGTAACTAGGTCCGATGTTCACCAATTTCAATAGTGTACGTTCTATGGTCGATAAAAACTTACATACCAAACTTCGTCAAAATATATTCATATTTGCGATCTCTGGTTTGATTACATGGACACACAGACGGACGGACAGACGGTCGATAAGAAAATGATTGTGAGTCGATCAGTATAATTATGTTTGGTGGTAACAAATATCAGCAAAACCGATTTTTATGCATATGTTTGTTATAATCATAAATTAATTAAGCTTTGGTTTTAAATAAAACACGATTTTGATTTCTCGAAACCAACCTCAGATTAAAAAAAATATTTTATGCAAAACAGGTAAATAAAACATATTTTTAAGACAAACTTTTTTAAGCGTCTGCAAGTAAAATGATCAAATCTTGTTGAAAAGTGTTTAATAATGTGTTGTCATCTGTTTTATATAAATTCTGAAAGTTTCAGAGCTTTAGGAAGTAGGTGAATTCATTTACAAAAATCCGCCTCAACAAACTGACAAAGCATACAAATTCTGAGGAATCTGATAAAAACATTTCCTATAAAAAAACCTCGTTAAATTTAAATGATTTATTTCAATATATAAATTTTAAGTTTTTTAGAGTCCAAAGGCTGTCAAATACTTACTCCATTTTCATATACAATACATTTTAAAATTTTTAAATAAAATATAAAAGATATTTTTAAATTAATTTTTCTTTTTCGTAAAAAATACTGCTGAAATAACTGCATAAATAACAAATAATAACTGTTAAATTATCGAATAATTGGCTTAATGTGCCCGTAAAAAAGTTTCGAAAAGTTGTTCGATTTAATCCCGTAATAAATACAATATCGAGTAATCAATTATTTTCCACTAAATATGTTAATTAAAAATTTATTTTTAAAACTATTAAAAATCTATCAATGAATTTATATTTAATATATAATTTCACATTAATTATTCAATCTTTAAGTTTTTTTATATTATTAAGGCCTCTGCAATAAATTAATACTACTATAAATTAATTCAAATCTAATCATGTATGCAAAAGTTTTATTTAAAAGCATTATCACTTTATTAAGTTTACTTAACTAAAAGAAACTCGTATATACTCGTATACACATATACGTACATATATATCAAGAGTACATTAACTATAATTTTTGATAAAGTTTTAAAGCGCTTAGAGATAATAAGAAAAAATTCAATTTTTTGTGTTTTTTTTTTTTTTGTTTTTTGCAAAACAGATTTGAATTTGTGTTACGTACGTTAATATACGTAATTCAATAATATCACATGTCAAATATTATGAGAACTTGTCGATAGAACTGATTAAATTGATGCTGATGTGTTATTTTCTATTAAAACTAAACCATGGGGGCATTTTTCTGGTCTCACAAATAAATATATTTTGTTTGTAAATATAATGTCGACCTTGTTTGATAAGACTTAATTTACACTGTAACAATTTACACTTGAATATCAGTTGATTGCAATACTCAAGTATTAATTTTGTTGTTACTAATGTTGACTGAATGCTTGTTAATTGAAAAGTGGCGGCGTTGTGATATACTGTGAGCGTCAAAAGAAAGTAAACCTAAGTTACTCACAAAATCAAAAATAAATATAAGGAATTCAAGAATATTTTTTTTTTCAATTATATATTCTTCTTTTATTTACATATTTTAACAAATTTGATATTTACATATGAGATCTTATCTTTAGATATAGATTTTGCAACAAATAATATATAGGATCTTAAGATATTAAATAGTTTTTATTTTATTTTTTAATGATTTTTAAAGGAATATGGGAGGAAAAAACCTTTATATGATTTAATAAATTCAAATACTATCTGAAAATATTTATGTGCTTATAGGAGGTTTATTAAAAATAATAGACCTCTATAAGCATATAATTTTCAATTTGGTGATTTCTTTTTAATTTTACGTTATTTCTCTACATTCTCTTATCAGTGGGTAAGAGGAATTTTCAATTTTAGCAAAGTAATTGTTATTAATCCTAACCGCCTTAACCGCCTAACTCGAAAATCATGCTTTCGAGAAAAATAACTTTTTATATAAATGCAATGGGGCTTCATTACGACTTAGGTCAGTATGTTTTCATTAATAACTTTTTAATAAACAGTGTTAGAGAAATGGGAATTTCACAGAAATATAAAGCGTTTTTTAGTAGAATGTGATAGCATACATAACTCAAATCGTCGAAAATCATGCTTGCGAGAAAAATAACTGTTTATACAAATGTAATGGGGCTTCATTACGAGTTAGGTCAGTATGTTTTCATTAATAACTTTTTAATAAACAGTGTTAGAGAAATGGGGATTTCACAGAAATATAAAGCGTTTTTAGTATAACATGATAGCATACTTAACTCAAATCGTTCTTGTTATCTTTATTATGTGTGATTTAAGAATGTACAACGTGCTTAAAAACTAGTTATTAATACAGCTATGTAACTTATGTTATATAGTTACTTTGTTGTATATATAAGTACTTAAATTAATGACAAGTTGTATTTAAATGTAATATAATTTATAATGAACTTATTCATTATTACAACATCTTTCCTTTTTTATTCAATCAAGATATCTTTTTGGTATTTTACAAGTTCTACCACTTTTAGTTACATATGTATTTTCTTTGATTTCATTTTTTAAATTAGCATTAACATTATCATTAATTGTTTCATTAATTGTTTCATTAACATTTTGATTAATATTTTCATTTACATTTTTATGAATATTTTCATTAAAATTGTTATTACTTTCCTTAATTTTTTCATTATTACAATAAAAGTTTTTTCTAATATGCTGTCTATTTCTTCGATATGTTGAACCTGCTTGGTCTTGTATAATATAGGATCTGGGCTGTTTACAACCATCTACTATTCTACCAGGACACCATGTAGATGTTGGTGTTTTCTTGAACATTATATTTTCACCAACTTCTACTGGCTTACAATTAAGAGTTGATTTATTATAATATTTTGACATATTCTCCTTTTTCCTATCAATTTGTCTAGATATTTCCTTAGTATCAATAAGTTTCTGTTTTAAGTTCTCAGATATACAAGGTAATTTGGTTCTCAAAACTCTACCCATCAACATTTCTGAGGGACTTGGTAGGTTTCCTTTACGAGTAGTTCTATATTGTAACAATGCCGTATAAGGATCTTTTGACTCATCTAGACTTTTATATAAAATTTTCTTAACAGTTTGAATTGTTCGTTCTGCTAGGCCATTAGACCTCGGCAGATAGGGACTAGAGGTTATGTGTTCTATTCCCCACTTTTCGCAAAATTCTGAAAAATCTTTCGAATTGAAAGGAGGACCATTATCCGATATAACTATGGCGGGTATACCATGTCTAGCAAATATGGATTTAAGTTTCATTATAACTTGATTACTGTTGTAACCTGAATTCAGAACATCAATTTCTACATATTTTGAATAATAATCTACTACCAACAAATACATTCGTTTGTTAAATTCGAATAAATCACACCCAATCTTGTACCATGGAATGGTAACTATTTCATGGGGTAATAATTCTTCTCTTGAATTCGAGTTTTTATACTTTTTACAAATTTCACAATTAGAAACCATGACATTTATGTCATTATTAATATTTGGCCAAAAAATAGACTCTCTAGCTAGATTTTGACAACGTTGTACGCCCATATGCCCTTCATGTAGGTATAACAACATTTCTTTCCTTAGACTTTTTGGGACTAAAATGCGATTATTCATTAGTAAAACTCCATCTAGGTGTACTAATTCATTACGAATAGGATAATATGGAAGTAAACATTCATTTGCCTTACTTTTGTCATTTGGCCAACCATCTTTTATACATTTTATTAAAATTTTAGAAACTTCATCCGTGTTCGTGACTTCTTTTATCTTCTCAACTGTAATATCAGGCAAACTATTTTGAGCCATTATAAAATTACAGTGTAAATCTAATTCTTGGTTTAAATCTACCAACGTGTTCTCCTTAAGAGGAGCTCTGGAAAGAGTATCGGCTATATATAGATATTTACCTAGTTTGTAAACTACTGTAATATTGTATGTTAACAAACGCAGCATAAACCTTTGTAGACGAGCTGGTATTTTATACAGAGGCTTATCAAATAGTGAAACCAATGGCTTATGATCAGTTTCCACTGTCACATTTAAACCGTATACGTACTGATGAAAACGTGTACAACCGAATAATATTGCAAAAAGCTCCTTTTCAATCTGAGCATAATTTGATTGACAATCGGTTAACGAGGCTGAGGCATAGGCAATTGGGTTATTGTCATGCATTATAGTTGCTCCTACAGCAAATTTGGATGCGTCTACAGATAATTTTAATTGTCTTTTAGGGTCAAAATACACCAAAACTGGTGAATCCGTTATTTCCTTTTTTAAATTCAAAAATTCTCTATTTTGTTCTTCATTCCAATGCCATAACACATTATTTTTGAGAAGATCTCTTAAATGTTTTGTTTTCGCGGACATATTTTGAATGAAAGAACCTAAATAGTTGACCATCCCCAAAAATCTTTGCACCTCGGCAACATTTGTGGGTATTGGCAACTCCAAAATCGCTCTGATTTTGTCAAAATCGGGTTTAACACCTTCCCCATTAAAGACATGACCTATGAACTTAATTTCCGTTTTTAAAATCTTTGATTTTTGTTTATTAAATTTTAAACCTACTTCCTTGGCTCTTTCCAACACTTTTACCAATATTTTATTGTGTTTTTCTAAACTTGACGCATGAACTAGAAAATCGTCCATATAAATAATAAGACCATTTATGTCTCCAAAGAGCCTGACCATTTCCGAGTGAAATATTTCAGGTGCAGCGTTAATGCCAAACGGCAAACGCAAAAATCTATAGCGACCCATAGGGGTATTAAAAGTACATAACTTTGATGAAGCCTTGTCTAAAGGAATCATCCAAAATCCCGAATTAGCATCAAGACTACTAAAATATTTTGATCCGGTTAATTGAGATCTACACTCGTCAATATTAGGAAAACTAAACCTTGGCCTAACTATAACTTTGTTAAGATTTCTTGGATCAAGGCATAAGCGAAGACTACCGTTAGGTTTGGTGACCAAAACTATAGAGTTTACCCATTCAGTTGGTTCTCTTTCTTTTATTATTACTTTTAACTCTTCCATTCTATCTAATTCAATTTTTAATTTTTCAAAAAGACCAATTGGCACACGTCGCGGAGCCTCTACTATAGGTTCACTACCTTTCATAACTTGTAAGTGACATTCTTTCTTTAATTGTCCAAGACCATTAAACACCTCATTATGTTTTTCCAAAACTGAATCTAAATTTATGGAATTAACCTTTTTAACAAGATTTAATTTAATGGCTAAATCCAGACCTATGACATTTGTACACTGCATATTTAATACATAAAATTTTGTTGAAATATTTATATTTTTATAATTAATATTAACGTTTGTTGTACCTAATACAGGCAATTTTTCACCACTAAAGGTTAAAATATTACAATTATTCTTATCTAACTTACATATTTTCAACACTTTCATAGATTTCTCCGACAATAGATTGGCTTGCGCGCCTGTATCCACTTGGAACGTTACCAGTTTGTTGTTTACTCGAGCTTCGACGTTCCATTCAGCAGTTGGTTCTGAATTCTGCCCAATACTTCCAATGAACAAATTTTCGTTTGGATTCTCACCACTTTCAACAGCTTTTACATATTTGTTGTTGTTGTTTTTATAATTCTTGGCAAAACACATTTTTGCGAAATGGTTTATTTTGCCACACACGTGACACTTCATCCCTTCGGCTGGACATTTATTGCGATGCGTTTGACCACATTTACCACACATGTTTTGTTGTTGTTTATTTGGTTTAAAATTATTTATTTTGTTGTAACCACTACTGTTGTTGTTTCTGTAGTTTGATGACTTGTGCTTTTTCAAAGCACCAACTATTACGTTGTTGTTGGTTGTCACTTGTTGAATTACCGTTGCATTTTCCTTGGCCACTTCGATGCTCTTGGCAATTTGCAACGCCTTCGCCCAGGTTATTTCACCTTCCGCCAGTAACTTTTCCTTAACATTTAGAAAGTTTTGTGACAAACCGCAAATAAAGATGTCTTTTATTAAACTTTCCCGTAAGGTGCCGAATTCACATGTGTTGCTTAAATTTTGTAAAACTGTGGCATACTGTGTGATGGATTCATTTTGTTGTTGCTTTCTTGTAAAAAACACGTGACGCTCCATCGCCGTATTTATTTTTGGCACAAAATGTTTCTCCAATATTCTCCACAGTTCGTCATATTTGACTGTGTCAATATCTACGTTATATGAATTGACAATTTGCAATGCACTGCTTCCGATGTTGTGCAGTAGTAAAGCCACCTTACGGGTATCTGGCTGTTCCTCTAAAGCAGACGCCCTCATAAAAATTTTAAAACTCCGGCTCCAATTTCTCCATTCTACAGTTAGATTTGTAGCACGAGTATCCAGCGGCGACATGGTTGTGGTTACGGCTGATGAACATTTAAAATCCAAAAGGCTTTCATTAGCCGTTTCATTACCTGCTTCATACGGCATTTTGTTTTAACTTTTTTTTTTTTTTTTTTTTATATATTTTTTGCGTTTAAAAGTTCTTATTTTTTATTAAGACTTATTGTTTTTTGTTTTGACTTGACTGTTTTAACAATCCAATATTTTGACTTTAACAAATTTTTAATTTTGACTTCACACTTCTTTTTTTCACTTTTAGGACTTTTTTTTTTTTTTTTTTTTTACTTGGCAAAAAATTTTTTAGCTTAATCCCACTTCTGACACCATGTTATCTTTATTATGTGTGATTTAAGAATGTACAACGTGCTTAAAAACTAGTTATTAATACAGCTATGTAACTTATGTTATATAGTTACTTTGTTGTATATATAAGTACTTAAATTAATGACAAGTTGTATTTAAATGTAATATAATTTATAATGAACTTATTCATTATTACAACAGTTCTTAAGTCGACTTAGGCGGTTATCGCTTGTGACCACAGATATATAAAATTCATTTTCTGTTTGTTTGTTGTTTGACCGCTATACAAATTTTTATTTTTCAACGGATTTCTCTGAAATTTTGTACACATGATCTCTGTACTCCAGGAATGAATCTTACCGGCCACGCCTACTTCTACGCCCACTTTTTGTATACAATTCATTTTGTGTTTTTTGGTATAATTGTTCGCTATACAAATTTTTATTTTTCAACGGATTTCTCTGAAATTTGGTAAGCGCAATCTCTGTACTCCAGGCTAGATCACCATGTGATTCTTTCGGCCAAGCCTACTTTAACGCCCACTTTTTATATAAAATTTATTTTCTGTTTTTTCGTATATTTGTTTGCTATACAAATTTTTATTTTTCAACGGATGTCTCTCAAATTTGGAACGCACAATCTCTGTACTCCAGGCAAGGTCACCATATAATTCTTAGGGCCACGCCTACTTTTACGCCCACTTTTTATTCAAAATTCATTTTCTGTTTTTTGGTATATTTGTTTGATATAAAAATTTTCATTTTTCAACAGATTTCTCTAAAATTTGGTACGCACGATCTTTGTACTCCGGGAAAGGTCGCCATATGATTCTTAACAGCCACGCCTACTTTTACGCCCACTTTCTGTAGAAAATTCGTTTTCTGTTTTTTGGTATATTAGTTCGTTACACAAATTTTTATTTTTCAATGGATTTCTCTGAAATGTGGTACGCACAATCTCTGTACTCCAGGCAAGGTCGCCATATGCTTCTTACCGGCCACGCCAAATTTTGCGCCTACTTCTGTGTATATAAAATTTATTTTTTTTGCTTTTATTTGTTTCTTTGTTTGACTGCTATACAAACTTTTATTTTTCAACAGCTTTCTCTGAAATTTGGTACACGTGATCTCTGTACTCCAGCGAAGGTCAGATTATATATCTTTCTGGCAACCCCTACCTTTACGCCTACTTTTTTATAAAACTCATTTTTTGGTACAGCGAAGGTCAGATTATATATCTTTCTGGCCACCCCTACCTTTAAGCCTACTTTTTTATAAAACTCATTTTTTGGTACATTTGTTCGCTATACAAATTTGTATTTATCAACGGATTTCTCGGAAATTTGGTACACACGGGAATAACTTCACGATGAACAAATTCCCCAAATTTAAGAAAAGCTCAGAAAATGAACTTACACCCCAAATTCGTTCTTAAATTTTTACATATTTTTATTTAATGAATTATGTTAAATATTTATTTAAGTGAAAATTTGCATACTGATCTCAATATCTGTCCTGCAATATACGCATTTAAAATCTGTATTCTTTTTAATAGCATCATTTCAACGCGCTCGCGGAACGTAGCTCGCAAGCTTTGTTAAGAGAAGCGGAAATGCCTGAATCCACTCAAGTGCGTCTAGAAATCCAGCGGCTAAGACAAGCTGAATCCAGCGAATCTGAAATTCCTTAAATTCCCAAAAAAATTAACTTCTTCCCCAAAAAATTGGGAAGTAACTTACGATGAACAAATTCCCCAAACTTAAAAAAATTTCCCCGAAAGAAATGAACAAATTCCCCATACTTCTCTCAGTATTCTTTTCAATAGCATCATTTCGGTGCGCGGAATCGGGGCGTGGACGCTTTACTGAAATATCAGAATTATCTGAAAAATATATTGTGGCTGACAACGCGCGGAAACGGCTCGCGGACGCGACGCGGCACGCTCGCGGAACAGATCTTAGCAAAAATATCGGAATGATCTGAAATATATAATTTGGCAATTACAATAAGTTGACAACAAATGCGCGGTAGCACTGGTGTGGCTGCAAAACGCGCGGAAGCGGCTCGCGGACGCGACGCGCCCGCGAACACAGCTCAGCTAAAATATCGGAATGATCCAAAATATATATTTTAGCAATTAAAATCAGTTAACGCTAACTGCGCGGCAGCACGGGTGTAGCTGCCAAAGGCGCGGACGCGACTCGCTCGCGGAACACAGCTCAGTGAAAAGTCTTACGGTGAATTTTATTTACGTATGTGCAATAATTACCTATTGATCAAAATAGGCCAAACATATACTAAAGGGTCCGCCAAATAACATTTTTTTTTGAAAATGCTATAAAAAAAAAACTACTGAATATTATCTCAAATTTCTTTTTTTATTTGAAAGTACAATCCTTCCGGTTAATAATGGAAAATAATTTCATTCAAATGGCTGCCTCGGCTGGCCATGCAGTAGCCTACACGATCGGTCCAATTTCACCAATGGCTTCACGAATATTGTCCTTTAAAGCGACAATTGTCTCTGGCTTGTTGGCGTAACACTAATCTTTGAGGGCATCCCACAAATAATAGTCCAACGGTGTCAAATCGCAGCTCCGAGGTGACCAACCGACATCAGCTCTGCGGCTGATAATGCGATCTTCAAAAACAGGGCGCAAAACATCGAGTGTAGTTTCGGCTGTGTGGCACGTAGCGCTGTCCTGTTGAAACCCAATGTTGCCAATATCCTCCTCTTCAATTTTTGAGAACAAAAATTCGTTCAACATGGCCCGATAACGGTCGCCATTGGCTGTAACGGCCACTCCTTGCTCATTTTCGAAGAAAAATGGCCAAATTATGCCTCTGGGCCAAAATCCGCACCAAACAGTGACTCCTTTTGGGTGTATCGGCTTTTCAATGTATGCGTGCGGGTTTTCTGTGCCCCAAATGCGACAATTTTGCTTGTTTACATACCCGCCAAGATCAAAATGAGCTTCATCTGAAAAGATGATTCTTTTGGCAAAATCGGCATCTTCTGTAAGTCGATCACAGGCCCACTTAGCGAAGCGAAAACGCATTGGATGGTCAGTTGGCTTCAACACCTGAACCAATTGGACTTTGTATGGCGTCAAACCAAGGTCTTTATGCAAAATTCGTCTCAATGATGCCTCCGAAATGTTAAATTGTTGAGAACGACGGTGAATTAATGTTGATGGCGCTTCACGCACATTTTCTGCCACAGCAGCAATATTCTCGGGTGTACGCACTGTTTTTTGGCTTTTCACACTTTGGTTTATCGATGAGGATGCCAGTTTCATTCACTTTTTTCACAAGATAACGAACATACGGAGCTGACGGTGCTTCTCTTCTTCCAAAATCCGTACGCAATTTTCGCACACATTCTGCAACATTACCATGATTTTCAAAGTAATGTCGCAATATTTCCCAGCGTTGTTCAAGCGTATACACAACCATATTCGTTCAGTGGAAGGATAAAACTAATTATCTGTCAAAGCAGACATGAGCTAAGTGTTACCATTCACGAAATAAGCACTAGTTTAAAAAAAAAAAACGTTAGATGGCGGACCCTTTATAAGCAGTTGCTTAAAGCAACCTTGCGGCACAATTTTAAACGTCGCATTCATTTTCCATTTTTGAAACTTCTATAAATTTGACGTCTCTGCTCAATGATGATGACTTATTGAATTAAGTAATTCAATTTTTTAAACTCCTAATTCCTTTAATATGCAAACGATTCCGTTATATTTGATGTTTACAAAATAAATAAACTTCAAGCGGCTTATTTTTGAAGTATTTTTGCAGCATCTTTTAAAAAACTTCTAAATTAAAAAGTCAAAAAATTTTAAATTGAAATCAAAAATGAATTTACTCCCCAAAAAACGCAAACATTGGGAAATTTTACAAATTTTTGGGGAGAAAGTTAATTTTCTTGAAGTCAAAGGTCTTTGGATCCCGGGCAAGACCGGGTAAAAACAGCTAGTATGATATAAAATTTGTAATTTTTCAAATGCGAATAATCTGCAAAAAAAAATATGAAATTGTGAAATTTTTCGCTACAATTAATGGACGACCTGGGCCAGAGCTTTGTGAATATCAAAATTGGAGCATGTTGACAATTTTATTAACAAACCAATTTCGAGTATATCTAAAATTTTAAAATATTCTTTTACAACGAAATATTAATAGTAATATATTAATCAATAATAATATTTTAACATTTAATATTTTAAAAATATAACCGAATATTTTTTTGGTATGGCGACTTTTTAGTAGTGCTAGATTTTTCCAAAAATGTTGCCGCAGCGCAGTTTAGAATGTCTGTGTGATCCAAAGTCGATAATTACATTCAGCAACACTTTCGCCATGATCTTATGAAATCCAATTAGCCAGTAGTAATAATTACATAAATCGATTCTATCATTGAAAGTCTATAGTGTAAAGGGTAGGTTACCTAACTCATGTTGATTATTTTTAATGAAACATTGAGCTATCTATATGGTAACAAAGCGAATGGTAGATTTAATTTTTAAAAAAGTTGCAAGTACAAAATTGGTAGCAATTTTTTATTGATATTGTAGAAGGCGGATTGATTAAAAATTTTTAAATAAGCGTATTTTTTGTATATATTTTTTGTATAAAATACAAATTTAAAGCAAACTTTTTGTTAATCAATTTTTCAACATTTTTTCTTTTTTTAATATATAAATATTCGTTACGTCACGTAATCTTGACATTGCTCAATTAATAAACCTCTGACGTTAGTATTATTATTTGTACTCCTAATTTATTATGACTATACATTTTTTAAATAAATAATAAACTACAGATAACGATGGCATTTTTTAAAATTATAGAACGTGAAAATTATATAATTACATATATAAAAAAAAAAATATTTTTAAGGTGAAAAATTTTGAATCACATCAATATTTTCTCACTAGACAATCGTCTATGAAATATTTTCAAAATGATTTGATTTTATTGATATTGCTTAAGTTTTATTCCAGATACTTACTATACTAGATATGTTTTTTTTTTCTTCAAACTTATTTACATTCAGTACTACGAGTACATAGTACATTATTTACTTTGCAGAAACAAACATTGATAATGAAAAACTCGTAATTTTGTTATTATCATAATATGTTTTCATCATCGCTGTATACCGCCTCCCTTTAAACAATTAATATGCAACAAAATACTTCATGCAATAAACAATTATAATAAAACTAAATAAAATGGTTTTGCTCAAATTACATTTGAATAAAATTTAGAACTTAACAACTATAAAAGGTTATCAACAGTTAGCAATTTATAAAGTCACACAATTGTGAATATTAAAAATTTAGTCAATACTAATTAATATTAACAAAACTAAACATATAAACTACAATAACTATTATGAGGTTCGAATATTTAATTAAAAAACGATAAAAATGTACACGATGAATAGTACAATAAATTACAAAATAAAAGAATATTTTGTTTTTCATAAAAAATTTATGCGTTGCTATTTACATAACAGTGAAGCAGTCAGTGATGATCCTAACTATTATATTGATGATTAAAACTTCAGAACCAGCTTGAAAAGTTAGCGCCGCACAGTGGCTGAAAATCGTTTTTCATTGTCTAAAATTCTGTAACTTTTGAACCGATCAAAATATTTAAGTAATTTTTTTTAATGGATAGATATTTAGTTCAGCTTGACTTAGTTTTAATTACATTAAAATTGATTGAGGACTTTTTAAGGAATTCTAGGTCAAAGTTGAACTTTTGATTTTTTTTAACTTTTAGAGTTAAATATGTGTTTATTATTTTTTTATTTATTAAAAAATTTCATATTTGGATTTTAATAATAATTATAAACATTTTTTGTAATAATGGGATTTTTTTAATGTTACACTCAAAAGAATTTTTACATTAAAAAAAATAGTAAAATCTACTGGAGATTTTGTTATTACTGAAAAATTAAAAATTTTTTGTTCTCATATTTGCATATTTGTTTACATTCAAAGAATATTTACACTTAAAAAAAACGTTAATTTTATCTAAAAATCTTGCTATTACTACAGAAAAATGTATTATTTTTTGCTGTCAAATTTGATAATTTTAAAAAACATTTTAAAAATAAAAACTGCAATAGATTTTAATTGCATTTGTAACAATGGTATGTTGTTTATTATTATTTTTTACCATTACTATGTTTTTCGTACTTAAATAACAATGAAAGGCAATTATAATTATTATTCATTTGATTCAAATATTGATTGCAAATATTCCATATTTTGTTCTTTGTTATTTCTGTTCTTTAGCAGTTTTTTGACTTCTTCATCTAAATCCCGATGTTCCACTTTCCATTGATTTGAAATACTGGAGATGAAGATCTTTATTTGTGGAATTTCGTGAAATTTTTCTAGTATTGTGCTCTCTATAAAATCTCTAATCCTTATTCCTTTTTTCCTGAGCCTCCTCTGATAGATCTCCAAGTGGCACCAAATGATATTTAATGACATCTTCTCCATGATAAAGGATTTTGTGAACTGTTGCAGACATATTTCTCCATGGGTAGTTGGTTGTATATACATATTTTTGCAGTTTCCTTAGCATAATCTCCAAATTTTCTAGTGTCAATTTCTTCGCAAGTATGTACTTCTAGGATTATTTTAAATCTGAAAATAAGGTTTAAATCCACTCCTGTTATTTCAGATGCTGTTTCTGGATCTGAAAAGAATCTTCTTGCGGTATTGCCATCATTTGTATTGCCTGACCCTTGTTTTGGCTGTTCTATAATCAATCCAAATTTGCGATATTAATCTTGAACATGTTTCTTTTTTGAACTTCTTAACTCTTTGTTGGTTTCGTTGGTTCTTATTGATCTTTAGTATGTGTTCCATAAATCGGTATTATCTAATGATTTTGTCGGGACTTGGTTTAATTGGCTTGATGTTGCTTGGCATATAATGCAGCTGGATGCAGCCTTCGTGTTAGTCAAAGCCTGACCTACTTTTCCATCTATCATTGTCAGCACTAATTGGTAGCTTACTTCAATTTGCTGCCCATCTAACTGTAATTGCAATGGCTGTAGTGTTGCAATTTGGGCCTTGATATCACTAACTTCTTTGTTAATGGCATCATGAGTTTCTTTTTTGAATTCAAATTTGATTGGCCTGCAGTATTTCGTAGAAGATGATGTCTCATTTTTCCAAATATCCATTGTTTGCGTTGTACTAGTCGAAGGCTCTGAATCTTCCAAAATCTTTTTCAATCGCAATGGTACAAATGATACCATGAACATATCTGAGTCCGAAATATTTTCACATACTACTTGTGTTTGTTTTCTTTACTACTTGCATTAGTGCATTGTTAGGTAAAATAAAAAGGTATAAAAAAGAAAATTATAGTCGGTCTAGACCGACCATCCGATACCCTATACCATGGTTTAGAAACCCTATCTCTTCGGTCCAAATAACTGGATTTAGAAAATAAGCAAAAAAACAAATTTGAGTGGCATTATTAATTTTTTTGGCTGCAGATATGAAAAAGTTCATATCGGGTGCTATATTTATATGTGGACTAGGTCAAAAAATGGACCGATCCTTACCATATTTGGTAAAGTCACTTATATTTTGAAAAAATATACACAAACCATATAATATTTTTGTTTTTTTGATAGATTTAAGTGAAGACGGGAAGCAGCTCTATATGGGGCCTATGACTAAGAATTGTCCAATAGGGATTATTTTTGGACTACTGATTAATGAATACAATAAACACATACACATATGGCAATTTATGTCGATTTCATAGTGGTCATTTGTATGGGACTAGGTCTGAACATGGACCGATTTTCACCAATTTCAATAGCGTTCATCCTATGGCCGATAAATACCAAATTTCATCAAAATATATTCATATTTGCGACCTGTAGTTTGATTACAAGGTTTACATGGACACACAGACGGACGGACGGACATCGCTAAAACGACTGAGAAAGTGATTCTGAGCCGATCGGTATAATAAAAGATGGGTCTCGGTCAAATATTTTTGGTAGTTACAAACAGCAGCACAAAGTCTTATACCCAAACCACATAGTGGTATAGGGTATAAAAAAATCTAGGTTACTAATGAATTATATCCTCTGTGTATTGACATTCTTACCTACAAATATATTATGGTAATAGAACAAATAATGACAATTATAAGCTATAAAATACGTAAGCACAAATTTAAGACACCATTGTATACGAGCACTTATAGGGCTGTTTAAATTATCGTAATTTGATTTTTTTTAGAGTAATTTCATTAAAATGAAAAAAGGGTTCTACCCACGGGTCGTCACGGGTGCAAAAGTATATATAGGGTTAAAGATGACACTTTCACCTTTCTCCGGGTGGTATACGTTTCTTGTTCCCTTTTGTTCCCTAGAAGTTCTATTCCACTAAAGTTGAAACTTGAGAAAAATATAGTAGTTTCATAAATATTTCATAACGCCCCTAATATTAAACGATAGAGCTGTGAACAAAAACTAAAACTAAAGACTATAATCCTACCAACATTATAAAAAAGACCGCAGGTCATTATCTATGATAGCTTGCGAGTAGTAACCATTTATTTTTGATAAAAAACAAAAAAAAAACACCTTTTTCTGAAATTAAAAAAACAGTTGAGTTTGACAGCATGCCACGCCCACAGTTAGCAATAGTTTAACCTAATTTTTTGGCTACCTTAATCTGGATATATTAGCTATAAAAAGGCGTTAAAATTTTAAAAATCGTTGGCAAAAAAAATTAGACTTTTGGCAAATGAAATAAAAATTTCAGCCACAGTGCGCCGTTTACATTCAAATGCAATCTACTGCATTTCAAATAACAAATATTCTATTTATACCAAAAAATATTCATTGTATTAGAAAGAAAAAAAATTACTAACATATATAACAAGTGACGTTAAGCTTTTATTCAATATTTATTTGGTTAAAGACTTTGTACAAAAGTGTAAGGTAAAGTAAACATAATATGGTTTAAAGCAGAACTTAGATAATAGATAAACAAAATCATACTCATAATACGATCAAACATAAATTATGTAAACAAAACTGATAATTTTATATAAAAAAAGTTGTTAATTTTTTATTATTCGTTTAACGTTCAAATCAATAATGATATCTTTGAAAAGTTTAAAGTTAAAGTTAATTATGCTTTTTTAAATATTTTTTTCATTATAATATTCCCTCTAGCAAAAACATGAAATTGTGACACATAATTAAGCTTAGAAAATATACGTAACTATGTATATGTATATGTATATGTCTTTAAACAAAATGATTCATCTAGTAGATCTAAGGGCTCATTCCGTAAAACGAAACGAAAAGAAATGTTAAATATTTAAACAAAGTTAAAACTTAAATTGTTTTGTTATATAAAATGAGCCCCCTATTTTTGGGCATTTCATATTTTTATTCTTAAGAATTTAAAATTAACTTTACAGAAGTAAGAAAATAATAGTCGTTCTGGACCGACTATACGGTATCCTATACAATGAGCTACGAGAAAAGAATTTTAGAATCATAGAATGTTAACAGTTTGTTGTAACGCATCGAAAAATGAATTTATGACCACACAGTATATATTAGGTATTAGGGGTAAGTGACTCCACCACTACTCTTATGCAATAGTTCGAAACATTGAAATTTGCCAATCTCACTCTTTAGGAATATGCCTGTTAAAATTACGATTCACTTCAACCTTAGTTTTTTTTGTCATTTGATGGTGTTAGAATTAACAAAATCGATCTATTGGATAAAAAGTAAGAAGCTGAAGAAACCTCTTAAGTTTTAATATGAAACATAGTACAATTTCATAAACTTTGATCGTTGTTGAATAAATGAAATATGAATGTTATTGTCATAAAGGCGAAAAATGATATAATAGGCAAAACGATGCTGGCGGTGTTTTCATTATTTTCATATACATATCTGCTACCATTGAATGTTTATATTTAGAATATAAAGAATAAAAATGAAAAAATATATATCTCCTACATTGTCTTTTCTATTAATATAAACTATACACGATCTCTAAACTGACATAACAAAAAACAAGTAAGAAAATTATAGTCGGTCTAGACCTACTATACGACACCCTATACCATGCGTTTAGAGACCCTATCTCTTAGGCCCAACTAACTGGACATAGAAAATAAGAAAAACCAAATTTGATTGGGATTTTTATTAATTTTTTTGGCTGCAGATATGAAAAAGTTCATATCGGATACTATATCTATATGGGGACTTGGTCCAAAAATGGACCGATCCTGATCAAGTTTGGTAAAGTATCTTGTATTTTGCAAAAATATATACAAACAAAATTTGAGAAGAATCAGTGCAATATTTTTGTTTTTTAATAGATTTAAGTGAAGATCGGGAAACAGCTCTATATGGGGTCAAAGGGATCATTTTTGGACTACTCATTAATGGATGTAATGAACGCATACAAACCCAATTTTAGTAAGATCTATATGACAATTTGGATCTTATGACAATTTATGTCGATTTCATATGGGTAATTTGTATGGGGGCTAGGTCTGAACATGGACCGATTCTCACCAATTTCAATAGCGTTCATCCCATGGCCGATATAAGCTTATATACCAAATTTCATCAAAATATATTCATATTTGCGACCTGCAGTTTGATTACAAGGTTTACATGGACACACAGACGGACGGACGGACGGACGGACATTGTTAAATCAACTCAGAAAGTGAATCTTAATCGATCGGTATAATTAAAGATGGGTCTAGGTCAAATATTTTTGGTTGTTACAAACAGCAGCACAAAGTCATTATACCCAAACCACATAGTGGTATAGGGTATAATTACATATTCGCTTAAATTATTTTTCTTCAGCTTAAAATATCTTTTACTTCAAAATTTTAATTAATTTTTAAAATTTTCAAATGATTTTCATCTAAAATTCATGAAATTTGAAATTTTCAATGAACATTAAAATACTTTTTTGAAAAATAAATTTTTTCAATAAAACTTCATAAGTTTGAGCTCAAGGTCAATGATTTTTGTTATAGAAATATTCTCCTTATTAAATCAATATTTCGATCCTTTTTGAGTATCATCATCAGGATTCTTCCAGTGAAAACTAAATACTTTAGGCGAAAGGGGTAGAGAAGCAAGCGGGGTAGAAAAAATGTATCGTTTTCTGTTTGAAGATTTTTTTAACATTTCTTTCTACACTCTATCGTTTTCTTGACAAGTTTTTATACCCTATACCACTATGTGGTTTGGGTATAATGACTTTGTGCTGCTGTTTGTAACAACCAAAAATATTTGACCTACACCCATCTTTAATTATACCGATGGAATCAGAATCACTATCTGATTCGATTTAACGATGTCCGTCCGTCCGTCTGTGTGTCCATGTAAAGCTTGTAATCAAACTGCAGATCGCAAATATGAATATATTTTGATTAAATTTAGCATTTAATCTTTTATTGGCCATGGGATGAACGCTATTGAAATTGGTGAGAATCGGTCCATGTTCAGACCTAGCCCCCATACAATTGACCCCTATGAAATCAACATATATTGCCATAAGATCCAAATTATCATACAAATCTTAGTCAAATTGGGTTTGTATGTATATATTACATCCATTAATCAGTAGTCCAAAAATTATCCCTATTGGACAACTCTTAGTCATAGGCCCCATATAGAGCTGCTTCCCGATCTTCACTTAAATCTATCAAACAAAAATATTGCACTGATTCTTTTCAAATTTTGTTTGTATATATTTGTGCAAAATACAAGAAACTTTACCAAACATGGTCAGGATCGGTCCATTTTTGGGCCTAGTCCCTATATAGATATAGCATCCGATATGAACTTTTTCATATCTGCAGCCGAAAAAATAATAAAAATCCCACTCAAATTTGGTTTATGCTTATTTTCTATCCAGTTAGTTGGGCCTGAGAGATAGGGTCTCTAAACGCATGGTATTGGGTATCGTACAGTCGGTCTAGCCGACTATAATTTTATTACTTGTTTATTCTTATTCTAGTCAAAGTGACAAGTGATTTTATAAAAAAAATAATTAAATTTGTTGCGAATGAACAAATGAAAAAGATTGCCAAATAAACCTCAAAAAAATCAAGAGTAGATGCACCCAAACACGTACCACGGAGATTTACGGAGCATCTTCAAAAAAGAATTGAAGAAAAAGCTTGCGTGAAAAGTCCTCGTGGAAATACCCTCTTTAAGACGATTTCATTGAATTTTTGTGGGATTTCAAGGGAATAAATTTATATATATTCATGTATTACTCATTAGAAAAAATCAACACTGATCCCAACTACGGAACACAATGTGAATGTGCTGCATACAAATTTGAAAAATTCAAAATTTTACGAAATAATTAATTTAATAAGCTGAGCTAATCAGGGAAGGAATAATAGATATTTATATAAAATTAAATGAATAATTTTAATACAATTTTCATTCATAGCTCGATGTTTTATGAAGTTCACTTTTCGAGATGGGAATGCAATATGAATTTCCAAGATGGCTCAAATTTTCCAATTATATAGATTTTCATTAAATTTTTACACAAAATCGTAAAGAATAATAGGTAAGAAAAACAATATCTAATTCAAATTGTGGAATCTTATCAGTGCTGCCAACTAATGTGTCATTTTTTCATGTGTAATTCATGGGTAATTTAAAATTTTTATGTTTTTGAGCACCACTTTTTTAAAAGTTTTATTTATTTTTTTACAGGTTCCAATACTTGAATTTAAAATTGTATTTAAAATTGTATTAACGTAAAAAAAATAAAAAAATATTTTGCAAACTTGCATCACAAAGAATAATAAAGAAGAATAACCGACTTATAAAATTCGTGTGTTTTTGCACTGTGTTTGTCACAAGAAATTAAAAGATGGTAATATTCTTGCAAAACTTAAAAATTTAATTAAAAGTGAGTTTGATTTTCAATAATTGGTAAGTTATATAAAAAAAACTATGTGAGTCCGAATACATCAATTAAAATCAAACAGATAGCGTCATCTATGTATCACTTATAGCAAACAACTGCAGGGGCTCAGCTTATATGAAAATTATTTATTAATTCAACTGGTTGTTATAGTTATATAGTAATAATAGTTGTTGAGTTAGCTGAAATATATGCTATGTTCAGACGGACAACAAGATTCGAGGTTCGCTCACTCATTTACGGTTCGCGCCCCAATCATGACTGTACAATGTACAATGTACAGTGTACATACATGATTCACCATACAAAATTTTGAGAGCGAACCTACTTGGTTCATTTTGAATCGAAAAATGTACTGTCATCTCCAATTTTGATAAAAATTATCGCTAGTTTATCTGAACTAGCTGCCAAAAATATATCAACAAAGAAAAAAAAAATTAATGTGTGCTATAAAATAAATAGAAACATTTAACAAATAAAAAGTATATCGAGGGCTTATATTCAAAAAGAGCTATCTGTATCAATAATTATTTTAAAGAGAGCGTGTAAAACTAATTTATTAATAAGATCTGAAAGTAATTGCAGTTTGAAATCAAAAATTAATATTGCTGTCAAATGTAGATAGCACTTTTTGAATATAAGCCCTCGATATATTTACATACATACATAGATTCAAATTAAAATTTAAAAAATGAAATAGCGAAACGTAAAGTGTAGAAGGATGCCTTCAAATATTTTCACAAAAAATATAAACGTCAAAATGAAAGAAGAACAGTCGTCTGAACACCAAGGTTCGCAATCGTGATTCAGAGAGCAAATCAAGTGGTTCATTTTGCTGTCTGAACATGCTATTATATCATAATTTTTGCACCAATGCAATCGTACTTCACACCGTTTTTGTCGTACTTACGCTGTTTTTGTGATTGTATTGTGAAATAGATTTTTGATGTTTACACATCAAAAAATCTACATTCATCGTACAAATATTTTTGTTTTCTTTTGTAGATTATTTCTGAAAAAAACGTATTTAAATTCCAAAGTGAATGGCTAGGCTACGTTTGACTCATTTCAAAGGTTGGCTCATCAAAACAATGGAAAAGATGCTGGATTCTATAAGCTATGCAAAAAAAACTGAAGTGTCAGTTCTTTCAAGACACCCCCAAACAAATTCCCACCAAACTGATGCTTCTACTATTAAATCCACAACCAACATTACCAAAGCTTTACAGAATTCTACATAAAAAGAATGGAAGCGTTAAGAGAGCTGAGTCAAAAATGGTTGGAACAGTAACATAACCAAAAATATATTTATATTATTAGACGATATAATTCCAGTATTAAAGTCATGCTTGGCAGACTCCGATATACTTACACCACAGCTTTGATGAAAAATGTTACAGGCCCAATATTTTCTGAAAAGCTTTATAATAAATTGCAGAAACCGTGTTTGAGCTTCTCAAAAGCACAATTATACAAAAAGGGATTATTTTTGAAAATCTAGTTGGATTTGCATCAGGTACACCTAATGTAATGTTTGGATAGTATAATTCAGCAGCTAAGTTGTTAAAAGAAAAGCCAGATATTGTTTCGATAAAATGCTCATTTGGTAGCGTCGAAGGCCTGTCTAAAACTTCCAAAATATTTGGAAAATATATACTGGAAGTTTGGAAAATATTTGGAAGTTTTGCTTCGCAATTTTAGATCTTATTTTAACAGAAGTTATGTGTGGCAGAAAAAACTTAAGGAATTTGAAGAAAATTTTCAAACTGATGTTCATAAAATATTGTTCTCTGCCATTTCAAGATGGCTCTCATTACAATCATGTGTTGTTCGTGTTTTAGAGCAATATGAATCTTTAAGAAATTTTTTATGGCTAGAAGTTTTGAAGATCCCTCCAAGACTACTGAATCAATGCTGCAGGCATTAGATGATGAAAAACTATAACATATTCATTTAATACTGTTCTTCAATCAGAAAGGCCAGTATTGTATGAAATGATTTGAGAAATAATGCAAACTTTTTATTCGAATAACATAAAAGTGGATGTTTTAAAATCCCAATGCCAATCCCAATATATTAACGAAAATGATATATACAGTATTGGTCAGAACAAAAAAGCAACCAAAATCACTTTTCACCTTTTTGTATTTTTATACCTTATACCACTATGTGGTTTGGGTATAATGACTTTGTGGTGCTGTTTGTAACTACCAAAAATATATGACCTATCTTTTATTATACCGATCGACTCAGAATCACTTTTTGAGTCGATTTAGCGATGTCCGTCCGTCCGTCCGTCTGTGTGTCCATGTAAACCTTGTAATCAAACTACAGGTCGCAAATATGAACATATTTCGATGAAATTTGGTATATAGTTTTAATATTATTCTGTTGTTTTTTATAAATTCGCGGCATCTACGTGGCATGGATTCAGGTGATTGGGCCGGCCAATCAAGTGTTTGAACCCCATTTTCAGCGACCCACTCTTTTACCAGCTTCGAAGTATGTTTCGGGTCTTTGTCGAGTGGAAATATAAAACGAAGCGGCATTACCCACTCAGAATGTGGCATCATACCATTAGCAAGAATGTTTTTATATTTAATCCATCGATTTCGTGGAAGGGCCCAATGCCAAAACCAGAGAAGCACGCCCAAATCATAACTGATCCTGAGTTAAAACGATCTCCTTTCTTGGGGCGAACAGTGCACATTCCGTCAGAGTTAAACAAATTAAATTTTGACTCGTCGCTAAATAAAACAGTTTTCCATTTTTAAGGCGTCCAGTTTTGATATTTTTTTGCAAAATAAAGCCTACAAACATTGATATGCTAAGCATTTTACTGAAATAGAATTGAAATAAATAAGTTCTACCTTTGTGCCAAATGTTTCTTAGTAAGCAGTTTTTTTTTTGCTGGCCTGAAGCTTCGGAAACCTGCTTCTAATGTTCGGTGACGAACAGTCCTTGAATCTATATTTAAATTTAACTCATTTAAAATAGTTTTTGATGATTTAAATGGATATTTTTGCACAATTTTTACAATGTAACGTCTGTCTCCTTCCAAACGCAATGTTTTTAAAGATTTTGTTGTTTTATATTTTTTTATAAGCCGAGATATTATAGATTTATTAATATTATGCTTTTTAGCTAGTTCTATTTGACTCTTTCCATTCCAAAAATCCTTAATTATTTCATTTTTTTATTTTTTCGGAGTATTTATCATGAGCCATGACGATTTCATTTAAATATCAATTTCACAACGCAACTAGCTGTCAGTCAACTTAAATTAAAAGAGAATGCAAAAATAAGTCATTAAACTTGAAAGTAGAGACAATGCAATTTGTTCTTGCTTAAAGTTGCTTTTGTTTTGTCCAACTGAAATAGTGTCATTTTGAGTTTTTTGCAAAAAAAAAAATAACGGTTCTTTTAGTTTAAAATTTTTGTTTTGTCTTTTTATTTGTAATGTTATAAAGAGTAAGAATGATAAAGAAGATTTTGGAAAAACAACAATAACATGCTTAAAAATTATAGTCGGTCTAGACCGACTATACGATGCTTTAGAGACCCTATCTCTTCGGTCCAACTAATTGGATATAGAAAATAAACATAAACCAAATTTTTTGGCTGCAGATATGAAAAAGTTCATATCGGATGCTATATTTATATGGAAACTAGGTAAAATCAAATAATCACCAATAAAAACAATAAACGTTCAACGGGTCTAATATTGTTAGATATTGAAAAAGCGTTTGACACCGTTTGGCATAATGGCCTCTTATTTAAACTTCTTGATGCAAATATACCAAAATATTTATGCAAACTTATTTCAGATTTCATTCACGACAGAAGCTTTAAAGTTGCGATTAATAATGAAACATCAACTCCAAAAACCATTACCTCAGGGTTACCTCAAGGATCAGTCTTGTCGCCATTGCTTTACTCGATATATACATCCGATTTTAAAGTCCCAAAATATATGAAAATTGCTTATTACGCAGATGATACTGCGTTAATTTCTTCAAACAAACTTACAAGTGCGCTCCTGAAGAAAATGGAGAAGGGTCTTGTAAATTGCAGTAAATATTTCCACAAATGGAAAATCAAAATTAATCCAAACAAGACCCAAGCAATAATTTTTCCATTCAACAAATCTCCCAAAAGACTGCCAAGACGTCATCTTCTTATTGGAAATAATACCATACTTGTACTTAACGATGTCAAATATCTCGGAGTTGTCTTGGACAAAAAGCTTACATTTAAACAACATATTATGGCTACGTGCCAAAAAGCTATAAAATTGTTGTATTTTTGGTAATCAAACAATAATTAAATGTGTATTTTATTTATAACTAAGTATTCATTTATTGAGTTGAGGTTATAAGTCTTTGCCAGAGTATGTACAAAACGGAAGTGGACGAGTGACGGCTATTACACATCAATCAAACGTCAAACGTCCCTAGATTAATAAGGATGCCAGATTTATTACTTCTAACATTCCCCTGGACTTAATTTTAAGAAATTCAAAATTTAATATACAATAATAAAATATACTAGGAATATAGATACGAATTACAAAATTTTTTTTTTTTTTTTTTTAAAAATTTTGTCGTGTATTTTAGGTAGACCAGACTTCTGGATCAAACTGCACCCGTCTTCGGACCCTTGTTGATCTTCTAAGTGATGGTAACAATACCTCGTTATGTGTTGAATTTGGGGTTTCTATTGCAGGTTGAACACGAACCTTAGGATTAGGATTTGTTGGTGCTTGGTTTTCTATCGGTTTATCCGCAGTTGGCTCGATTTCCACCTCAATAAAATCATCCAATTTAGCTGACAGTTGGTCTTCTTTAGGTGACTGTAGATCTTCTTTTAAAAGCCGAATTTGATTTTTATGCCTCTTAATGTCACCTTTTGTTGTTGAAACAATATACATATTAGCACCAATTATTTTCTTTAACGTGCCTCTGAGCCACCTTGATCCTTTTGAAAAATTCCGCGCTAATACTAAGTCGTTAATAGCTAACTTTGACGACTGCGAGCTACATGGTTTTGTTTTGGGAAACAGCGCTTGTAATATAACTTTTGGTTGACGACCATGCAATAATTCTGCTGGAGATTTTCCTGACTCCGGGTTTGGTGTGCTCCTATATGTAGCTAGATATTTGTACAACGCCTTTTCCACACTTTTCTCCTCTTTTAGAATTTTTGTAAAGGCCTCTTTAAACGTTCTCACAAATCTTTCAGCTCTTCCATTCGACGCTGGGTGAAATGGCGCTGTCGTAAGGTGTTGAATATCATTTTTAGTGCAAAATTCTTTAAATTCGTGAGACGTAAACTGCGTTCCATTGTCTGTGACAATGGTATTTGGGAGTCCTTCAATAGACATAATACGCTGAAGACACGATATAGTAGATGTTGTTGTCGCAGCGGACAACTCAATTGTATACGGAAACCTTGAGTAAGCATCAACTATAATCAGCCACATTCGATTATAGAACGGACCTGCGAAATCCAAATGAATGCGGTCCCATGGCTGAATTGGTTTTGGCCATGACGAAAATTCCCGCTTCGGATAATTCAATGATTCACGACAAATTTCACAAGTATCGTGCTTTTTCTCAATTGCTTTGTCAATGGCAGGAAACCACACGTACCGTCTTGCCATCTCCTTCATACGGCTTTTGCCCCAATGACCATCATGTAGCATGTTGACTATTTCAGTTTGTAAGGCTTCTGGTACTACAACTCTTAAATGTTCAGTTTGCAGTAGTAATATACCACTCTGCAACGATAAAGCAAATTTACGATTAAAAAATGGTTCAATAATACCTTGCGTTTTTGAAATTCTTTCCGGCCAGCCATGTTGAACGTAATTACAAACAATCCTTAGAGTTTCATCTTCTTCTGTGTACTTTTTTAGAACTTCGGCATTTAACGGAAAAGTTTCGATCGTTTGCTGATATACGGAGTTTACGTTTTCTACTATGTTGTTTTCATCTTGATCAAATTTAGCATCTTCGCCCGATGGTAACCTCGAAAGAGCGTCAGCATTTGCGTTATCAGCTGACTTTTTAAAACGTATAGTATAATCATATGCTAAGAGCTCTATTGCCCAGCGCTGCAACCGATGCAATGTGATTATAGGTAGCCTTTTTGATGGATGAAAAAGTGTTGTTAACGCTTTATGATCAGTAACCAGCTCGAACCGCCTTCCATACAGGTACTGATGAAATTTCTTTACACCATAAATTACGGCCAGGGCTTCCTTTTCTACTTGAGAGTACCGTTGTTGTGATGTATTCAAAGTTTTCGACGCGTGTGCTATTGGCCTCTCGGTGCCATCTGAAAATTTATGGGACATAACCGCACCTATACCCTTATTCGATGCGTCTACGGCTAATACAATTGGAACTTTATCATCAAAGTGTACCAATTTAGTTGATTTTACAATAGCCTCTCTAAGTTGATTAAATGAATTTTGTTGCTTCTCAGTCCATTTGAAGTTGACATTTTTCTTCCTCAAATCATTTAAAGGTGCTGCTATCGTCGAAAATTGTTCAATGAATTTGTTGTAATAATTTATTTTTCCAATGAAGGATTCAAGTTCTTGTATATTTTTAGGTCGAGGCATGAGTTTGATCGCTTCCACCCTTTTCCCTGAAGGTATGATACCGCTGCTGTCAATTATATGTCCTACATATTCAATACTACTCTGCGCAAATTCACACTTATTCTGTTTACATCTTAGACCATGAGATTTTAGCCTTTTAAAGATTTCTTCAACATTTTGTAAATGTTCTTCATTGGTTGCACCTGTCACGATAATATCGTCCAAGTACACTGCACTGTGCAGCACCCCAGCTATCACTTCCTCCATCAGCCTTTGAAACAACCCCGGTGCACTAGCCACGCCAAAAGGCATTCGTTGGAATTGAAATAGCCCAAAAGGCGTATTTACTACCATAAACTTTTTTGCCATATCTGATAGCTGAACCTGAAGATACGCTTCACTCAAGTCAATTTTCGTGAAAAATTTACCACCTTGTAGCTTATGAAATAATTCCTCAATACGAGGGATCGGATATCTATCCACTTCGATTTGTGGATTAATAGTGACTTTGAAATCAGCACAGATTCTTAGCTTTCCATTTGGTTTCTTGACCACTACAATTGGTGCCGCCCAGTCGCTACTTGTTATAGATTTTAAAACACCAATACTTTCAAGTCTTTTCAGCTCTGCCCTTACGATTTCATATTGGGAAAAGGGCAAATTATATGGCTTGTGAAATTTTGGCACAGCATTATCTTTTAATTTGATATCAGCCTTCAACGACCTGCACAGTCCCAACTCTGTTGAAAAGATATCAGAAAATTTTCCAGACAGCTGATTTAACGATGCGATCAAGCTCTCACGACATGCCTCACCTACGAAAGATAAATTACATTCATTTAATACGATACCAGTCGGAGAAAACGAAATATTCAGCTCAAAAGCTTCACACCAATCTAGCCCAAAAATGTTTGTTGCTTTTTCGTTGTCAACTACTAATAACGGGAGCCTTTTGCGTTTGTTTTGCCATACCACATCAACTTCAATACGACCTTTTATATTTAGCGTACTACCACCATACGCCTGCAATAATTTTTCAAGACTTTGGAATTTGGGTCCTCCCAACTTTCTATATGAAGCTAGCCCTAGGAGCGAAGACGATGCTCCCGTGTCTATTTGAAACGTACACATCTGATTATTTAATTGGACTTCCGTTAACATCTTTTTTGGATTTTGTTGATATATCAAAGGGTTCACTGTACATACTTCTGACGATTTGTTGATTACATCGATAGAGCTAATTGCTTCGAACGTCGCAGATATTCGAGCATCATTTACCACATTCACTTGTTCCTCCTTTTTACCCTTTGTAATTTTAGTATTTGTTTTCGAGTTTTGCTGACACACAGCAGCAATGTGGCCAGCTTTCGAACATACCCGGCATTTTGTTTTGTTTTTAAAATGGTAACAATTAAGACGTTGGTGTTTATCGCCACAACCAGGGCAAGATTTAAAACCTTTTTCGTTGTCACTGCGATTATATTTTTTGCGTTGAAACTTACCCTTTGACTGAATAGCGTTAACTTCAGAGGTTTTTTCCTCCCCCTTCAATTCTAAACACGTTTTTATTGTTGACTCATATAATGATGCGATTTGTAAAACCTCTTCAAGTGAGGGATTTGATTTTTGTAATGCTGCACTTCGCACCCTATCATGTGGTGTGTGTATGATTATCATGTCTCGAATGTTAGTTTCTACTAAAGACTCATGGCAATTGTCTTTTGAACACTGAAACAAACATTCTCTTGCAGCGCCTTTTAACTCTGCCACCCAATCTGCATATGATTGGTTGGGCTTCATTTTTATCGAAAAAAATTTAAATCTCGCAGCAAGCACGTGTAGTTTTTCAACATAATGACCATTTAACAAAGACACAAGATCAGCAAATGATTTTTCACTTACATTTTCATCGCAAATTTTTTGTAGCAGCTCAAACGTTTCCGTACCAACCCACGATAAAAAGCAAGCACGTTTTACCTCATCTTTTTTGACTCCATTTGCCATGAAATGTTGCTCCATCTGCTGGATGTACACCTTCCACTTCTCAATTCGTTTGTCAAATGTTCTAAATACCGGCACGCTTGTGTTTTCTTTATTTAACACACGTTGTATAGACGCCAAACTATTTTCCAGGGTCTGCTGCAATACTTGTTGATTGGACTCTTGAAAAGCTTTTAAAATACTTTTCAATGCATTTTCGTCCATCCTCGTCGCCAATGTTGTATTTTTGGTAATCAAACAATAATTAAATGTGTATTTTATTTATAACTAAGTATTCATTTATTGAGTTGAGGTTATAAGTCTTTGCCAGAGTATGTACAAAACGGAAGTGGACGAGTGACGGCTATTACACATCAATCAAACGTCAAACGTCCCTAGATTAATAAGGATGCCAGATTTATTACTTCTAACAAAAATCATTTAAAGCATTATGGCCACTACTAAATAGAAGGTCATTTCTAAACCACCAAAACAAAAATCTACTCTTCAAAACGCTTACAAATTATACAAAACAAATGTCTCAAAATGATAAATAAAAAGCCCTGGAGGTATCCTACAAATCTTCTTCATGAAGAAACCGGTTATGAAAAAATTATCGATTTCATATCAAGGATTAATAACAATTACTTTGCCAAAATTGAAAATTCCTCTTACCCACTGATAAGAGAATGTAGAGAAATAACGTAAAATTAAAAAAAAATCACCAAATTGAAAATTATATGCTTATAGAGGTCTATTATTTTTAATAAACCTCCTATAAGCACATAAATAATTTCAGATAGTATTTGAATATATTAAATCATATAAAGGTTTTTTTCCTCCCATTTTCCTTTAAAAATCATTAAAAAATAAAATAAAAACTATTTAATATCTTTAGATCCTATATATTATTTGTTGCAATATCTATATGTAAAGATAAGATCTCATATGTAAATATCAAATTTGTTAAAATATGTAATTAAAGGAAGAATATATAATTGAAAAATATGGGAACTAGGTCGAAAAATGGACCGATCATGACCATATTTGATAAACTCACTTATATTTTGAAAAAATATATACAAACCAAATTTGAGAAAAATCTGTGCAATATTTTTGTTTTTTGATAGATTTAAGTGAAAATCGGAAAGCAGCTTTATATGGGGCCATGACAAAGAATTACCATATGGGGTTTATTTTTGGACAAATGATAAGTAGATGTAATAAACACACACAAACCCAATTTGACCGAGATATATGTATGTATATGATAATTTGGATCTTGTGGGGACTAGGTCTGAACATGGACCGCATTTCAACAGTTTCAATAGCGTTCATCCTATGGCCGATAAAAGCTTATATACCAAATTTCATTCAAATATATTCATAATTGCGATCTGTAGTTTGATTATAAGGTTTACATGGACACACAGACGGACGGACATCGCTAAATCGACTCAGAAAGTGATTCTGAGTCTATCGGTATAATAAAAGATGGGTCTAGGTCAAATATTTTTGGTAGTTACAAACAGCAGTACAAAGTCATTATACCCAAACCACATAGTGCTATAGGGTATAATTAATTGAAATAAAATAAAAACTAAACTTATTGGTTATTTTTGGGAGATAAGCCATCATTTGGATATACGATTTAAAAAACATTGTGAATGGTGGATATTTATATTTTCTCATTCTTTACTTGCTGATTTATCAAGTAATGCTTTTAAAAAGACCGATCTCTATATATTTTCCAACCTTCTTCAAATTTGTTTCAAATTAAAAAACGATTTTGTTAGGATCTTATTTACAGAATTTGAACTCCAAATTCAACCTTTTGCAATTCATCTTTTTGCAAACTAATTTGATCTTTTTGCAAATCAAATTCACATTTTTGCAAATCAAATTCACCCAATATAATTGTACCAACGGTTAGAGGACGCAATGTTTCATTAATTGCTGCATTAAGTAACCAGTGAATATTATTTCAGAAAATAACTGCACACTCAAATGTCAATTCAAATATTTTTTGCGAATTTTTAATGGGATTGTTTGAAAAATTAGAAGAAATTAATATTAAGGAAGCGCGGTTAATTATGGTTAACGAAAGTCTCTATAAGATGCAGGAGGTACGTAATCGAGTTGAACAGACTAGGCACACATTAGTTCTCCTACCATCTTATTCCCCAATGCTCAACGTAATCGAAGAAGTATTTTCTAACGAATTAGCTAATCCTGGGAATACATTACCTTTAAGACAAGTAATTGAACAATCAACTGCAACTGTTAGTCCCTCAGATTGTAATAACTATTAAGAACATATGTGTAAAAGTTAATGAATAAAATATTTTTATATATTTCCAATTTCAGTTTTTCACATTGTTAAAATAATTTAATTTTGAATTTGTAAAAAATAATTTTTTGTGTTTATAGCTTTTAGACATAGTATTTATTCTTTCAGTTTTAAAGCATTTTAAACAGTATTTTCCAGGGAAATAACAGTTATAAGAGAAATGACGAAAAGTCTTACTTAACCATTAGCATTGATGAATTCAAATAATGGTTATAATTAACAATTGTCGTAAGATATATAGTATATTGGTTACCATAACCAATTGATATTTTTTTTTGTTAAGACGGCTGTAGTTTAATTATTAAACTACGTTAATTAAACAACTTAAAGTTTAATTATTAATCCACTTTTCCATTAAATAATATTTTATTTATAAAATTAATAAACAATTCTTACAAAACTGCCCGTTTTGTTTACTTTACCAAAGATATTTTAATTAATTTATCCAAAAAAAAATTTTTTTAACCAAAAAAAATTTTTTCGATAATGGTTATTGGTAACCAAAAAATTTTTTGGTTGCTACATACATATATCAGTTATTCATAATCAAAAAAAAAAAATATTTCTCACTTCCAATTGTTTACGGTAACCAAAATACTATATATATTACGATAAAGGCCTAGTTAGCGACACGTAACCTTAACCAAACGTGTCAGCTGTTTTTTTCTGTTACATGAAAAACATTTAGAGCAGTTACCGAACTCAACTGTCACGTAACCGGAACGTCCCAATCTTTTGAAAATAGATTTTTGCTACGTTTGTACGTGACATTTGTGAACAGCTAATAAAGTTTGGTTAATTTTACACAGCAATATGCTGGTTCGTTTTTTACGTTATATAATTGCACTAAATGCCAACGTTACATTTACGGTACGGATACATTTTAACGTGTGGCTAATTTGGCCCTAATTGTTGAAATTTCCCTAAAACAAATAAATCGAATTTAAGCATAACCATTTCTTCAAAAAAAAATATAAGAATTATTTTCCGTCCCTGGTAGGTATTTTCTATTGGGTCAATTTGATTTGCAAGGTCAATTGGATTTGCAAAAAGATAAATTTGAAGTGCAAAAGGGTGAATTTGAAGTGCAAAAGGGTGGATTTGGAGTACAAACCCTGTACAACCAACATAAAAGTATTCAAAAATATATTAAAAGCGTTGATTTAAAACGATTTTTGAAAATAGTGGCAAACGGTTTAAAACACACATAATGCATTTGTCGCCACTTATCCCATCCCTTTAGTTATATACATAAGAAAAAAATATATGTACCTATACATATTTATATAAATAAAAGGAAAATCTCAAGAAACATAAAAAAAGTCAATACTCTTAATGAAACTTAAGCCTGCTCAACTTTAAATAACCTTGGCTGTGACCTCTAACAAGAGTGCTTCAGAAAAAAACAAAATATTTTCAAATTGTAGTTTTTCACATAAACAATAAGGGTTTTCACGAGTGTTGTACATTGACGTAGGAAACGAAAGAATTTTGCTCAAAAAGTAAATATTTACAATCTCCCAAAAATATGAGGGAATACAAATTTTATTCGTGTAGTAAAATTTTTCCTTGCTTTACTGCACTGAAAACAAGAGTAAAAAGTAACTTTCCTTGATTGTAAATAAAAAAGTGAAAGCAGCTGTTTTTTTGTTGACAGTAAAATATTTAACTCCCTAAGAATAATTCTTTAAAAAAATATATAAAATAATGAAGAAGAAATAAACGTAAAAAACAAAAGAAGATATAACCATTAATTTTTCTTCTAAAAAGTGCAAACGTAAAAAATAAAAACTATCGTGAAAACCCTTAATGAATAAAACAAACTGTAAAACAAATAATTAATAACGTGAGACTTTTTGTATATATGTATGTACATAACTATATGCAATATTTTCTAAAACAGATTCAACACCACCACACACTAATTTAACTAATAATAGGAATACGTCAGTCACTTAAGGTGCTATTACATGATGTGTTTTTTACACATGTACTGTCAAATTTTCCCACAACAAAAGTTGTACACATCGTGTGATACATATGAAACATTGTTTATGTACAATACATGAGGAAAGTCACAAGTACATTTTTCAATTAGAACAGGTTCTATTTTTGCATGATAAACATATGAAAATACAACACTGCTTGTGGCGAAAGAAAAACAGTCAATTTTAAAGATTAATATTGAAAGAAAAATAAATTGTGTAGTATTAATTAACAATTAAAAAATATATAACTTTTTTTTAACAATACATTTTTGTAAATTCACAAATTAAATCAGCTGTTGTTTACATTTAGAGGTTATGTCATACGGAAATACATATGCACGTGTGATAGCAAAAATTATGAATCGTATGTAAAAGACAATTTTGACAGACATGAGGAATTTCATATGGATAAAAAAAAGTGACAGTACATATGTAAAAAACACTTCGTGTAATAGCACCTTTAGTGAAGTGCATATATGTATGTAGTATACCCAATGTAGTATATGTATAAGTATGATTTTTTGTAATGGGTGACCAGATTTTAAAGACCTAAAATCTTAAAAAAATGCCGCAATTTTATCAATAGATAAATCTTAAACAAGTGTGATTTTATACAATCTGCGTACAAAATACATATGTATGATATTCCGACATTCGTTGGTGTAATCGATTAAATTTCTGTTGAACTAAAGTGAAACTAAAGCCGGAACTATGGTGTAGGAAATTATAACTTTACAAATTGTTTTCGTAGTTGAAACAATTATTACAATGGCTTAATGCCAGAAACCGTTCTGATTAAAATTATTTACGAAGTAGTTATGATTTTTAGAAATATATGCTTTCCTCTTCTCTATCACGTACTATTCAAAACAATATTAAAAATTTCCAATATTGACTAAAGGCTTTACACAACAAATTTAGTTTCTGAATTGTTGAGGTCTTTTGTTAAATAATTTCTGCTTCTATTTTTTAATTTTTGTTGACTTATTTTTCAATATTTCGGTAAACTCCGGTTAGCGACTGCTGGATCTTAGCGAAACGTTAAAAAACAAATTAATATAAGTTAAATTTTATATAATTTAAAAACTCAAAAAACAAACAGATAATCTCAGTACTGTTGGTCACTCGATTTGTAATTTTAATTTGGCAGTATGTAAGGCATTATAAAGTTGAGTTTTAAAAAGTTTAACGAAAAATTTAGGAAATTGTTGCTTTGTAAACTTACCTCCCACACCCAAATTGGCTTTTTTGGGATGCGTATCCTCTAGGAAAGCACGATTTAAGGCAAACACTTCAATTGCTGGTCCCTTTTCTACACAATCATAAATGGAGTGCGACATTTTGTTGAGTGGATACAGGTGGAAATTACGCACTAGCGAAGCCAAATAAATTAAAAACGTACAATAAAAGTTCGCCAAGCTACAAAAACCAAAATAGATGGGATGATAGAGCGGTTGTTTGTGTCGTTCGGCAGAAAGATGTATTATATTTAAATAAAGAATAATCAAACGATATTTTCAACTGAAAGTGAATGTTCCACTGTTCAGCAACCGGCGAATTATCAAAAGAACATAAGCGAAATATCAATGTATATCTCAGTGTGCAACCGTATTACGCGAAAGTCTGGTGGTCACTGGCAATGTTAATGGAAGATAAATGACATTGTTTTTTTTGTGAAAAAATTTAATGGCGCTCGCTACAGCTAAACATAATGCCAGGCTACACAACCCATGCTTTTGCAAAGCAAGTTAGGGAGCGCTATTTGATATAAATCCTCAAAACTAGTAAAAAAGCATGCAGATAGGTTATATACCTAAAACGGAAGGTTATGTACCTGCTGAGCAGCAACCATGAGGATCATGCTATAAAGACTGACACTTGTTTTTTCTTATCCGGAATAATAGAAGCGAAGAATCAATCCTTATTCGATGAATCGTAAATTAGTACTCGTTCTGGCAATGTCAGTGCCATATCAAGAGTTGCCAGCACAAATTTTTTTTAATAACTACTGATTTTCGTAAAATATATTTAGACATAATATTTAACATAAAAAGAGTAAAACGAATTCCAAAACAAACCAGAAACCCAAACAAGGAAAAGTTTCACCATATTTTTTTTTTGTCATGAATCTTGTATTGGAAATTGCGAATTACACTCTTTTTAAAATATATATTTGTTTCGCATATACATTTTTTATTACGCAATGAATAATTAAAGAAAATTTTCCGATAAAATGCCTAGAAAATGTAAATTTAAATGATTATATTTACCAAATATAAGAGATTTGGGAAAACTTCATGGAAAAATGGTACCCTTGAAAGTACATTTAACAACACAATCACTAGAGAATAAAGAAAAGGTACTACATACCAGTTTAATACAGCAAAAGAGAAAAGAAAATAAAGCAGCCACGAAATAATGTGCTTGTATAGATACTATACTGTTTATTGAGAACTAACATTAAAAATATTATTATTCAATAGTTTTATATATGTATGTTTTGTACAAATATTAATAAGCAAATATTTCTACACGAAAAAGAAAACTAGGCGGTGTTTTGTTTTTTTTATTATCTAAATAAACAGCTGATTAATACACCCAAGATGGTTCTTTCTTTTTATATTAGCTCTGTTCGTTTAGTGATAATTTGTACAAATTATCACAAAATTTACTTGATCCTGTTCGTTTACTTCAAAAACCCAGTAAAAGAGAACAAATTAGAGCGTAGTGACTGTTCATTTTTTGAAAGTAAGAATTAGCAAGCAAGAAAAACATGTACATATTTTTGAAAAACATATGATTGAGTTTTGTGGTAAATAAAGCAAAAATACTACAATTCAATTTTTGTGCAAACATTGACAATAATTCTGAGGAAATTAACGATAGAAGAAGTAAATATTCACATAACCAGGTTTAATTTTAACCTTTTAAAACCGGTTCTGTCAAAAAATATACATATGTGTATCTACCAATTTCTTTCATAATAAATGTTTATTTTCAAAAGCAATACGTAAAGATATTAGTTTCAATTAATATTTTTACATCTTAAATAAAATAAATTCTTGTAATTTAGGTATATTTCTTTTTTAAACTCTTTCTTTTAACTCAGTCTGTCTGTCTGTCGTGGGGCAACCCCATTCCCGCTTATCCAACTGATCTGAAACTTGGCCCATAGTCTTGTTGTGACTACAAATTAATGTTGGGGTATTCACGCACAGACACACGTGTTCACGCACAGTCACGGAGTAATCTAAATGTAATTTTCCCTCATCCGATCGATCTGAAACTTGGTCCATACACTTGCTGTGAAAAAAGTTTAACTTTGACTTAGTCACGCACGGTCACGCATGGTCACGCACAGTCACGGAGTGATCTAAATGTCATATCCTCTCATCCGATCGATCTGAAACTTGGTCCATACACTTGCTGTGAAAAAAAGATTAACTTTGACTTAGTCACGCATGGTCACGCACAGTCACGGAGTGATCTATATGTCATTTACCTTCATCCGATCAATCTGAAACTTGGTCGATATACTTGCTGTAAAGAAAGATCAACTTCGACAGTCACGCACAGTCAAGGAGTGATATAAAATCCGTTTCCCCTTATCCGATCGATCTGAGACTTGGTCCATAGATTTGCCGTGAAAAGAGATTAACTTTGACATAGTCACGCACAGTCACGGAGAGATTAAAACCCCACTTCCCCTCATCCGATGGATCTGAAACTTTGTCCATAGACTTGTTGTGGCCAAAGATTAATTTTAAGATAGTCACACACAGTCACGGAGATATTCAAAACTCATATGCATAAGGAAAGAAAGAGTTTTAATAAAAACTTTGTTTTTATGGGTTAGAGTTTCACTTTTTCTTCTCTGTCAAATGTGTTTACAATCAGCTGTTTCTGTTGACTTACAAATTCTTACAAATTGCTGTTCGTTTAATATTTTGGATAGTATTTATATTTTTGAGAACTAATTATTCTTACACTCTGAAATTTCGGTTTTTACTGGTTTTTACTGGGAAAGTAAACGAACAGAGCTATTTTGTTTTCTGGCTGTTTTGTTTTCACTAAATCTTTCAATTATTCACAATGATTTTTGCAGATTCTGTACTTACCAATTTATTAAATCAAAAATTTTTATTTTAATTTTTAATAATTTTAATTTAAAGACCATAATTTTTGTTCGTTGTATTATGTAATAATTAATTCACTAAATGCAAAAGATCAAAGAAAAGAATTTTTTTATATTTGTAAAAATATGAAACTGGTTATATCGAAAATCATTCACAATAGTAATAATTGTCTTAAAGGATTTTAGAGTGGCCATATAAAGATAGCTTAATAAAAACATTATGCAGTATTCTTTGAATTATTATAGAAGTTGAAATCTAGCATTCTTATCTATTTTTCATTAAGTTGTTTTGTAGGTAACTGCCAAATTCTTATGCCAAAGTTAACTTTCCTCTTAATTTCCTTTTAAATTCATTGAATCTACTCAAAACATGATTTGAAAATTTTGGTGCATTTTCAATAATCTAGCATTCCCAAATTATTAAAGTATTTCCAATTGAGTATATATATATATATATATTAGGGCGGGTCAAATTGTATGGAACGATTTTTTTTTTGATGAAGCGTATAGCAAAAACGTAATATATAGGTGATTCTGAGAAATTTTGCTCAAGAGACAATAGCTCTAAGTCGGATTTGGAGCCCCCCAAAATAGATATTTTTCCATATATACATAGAATAATTTAATTAAATTCGTCATAAAATCGGATAGAATTATGGTAGATTTCTCAATCTGGGCTTGTTTGAAAGGTATTTTTATCACCTTTCAGAATCTGTATTGATACCAATTGATTTATTTTTTATTTTTAGTAGAGATATTAGGAATTTTTTGTCGAAAAATAGCCTAAAATGAACTTTAAACTAATAAATTCTGAATTTTCTTCGATTTTTTCGAGATTTTTTTTTTTTGCAGATTATGAAAGTTCAGATAATTTCAAACAACTTTTGTTACGATCATTTTTTTTTGTTTTTTTTTTTAACCCACCCTAATATATATAAATACATACATATAAACATATATGTTTATTATTATTATATTTAATATTATTAAATCTTACTATTATATTATATCCATATATGATCGATAATAAAATAAAGAATTGAAAAATCTCATGTCCTCATATTTGAGATATTCTTACTAACTTTCAACAAATTCCACAAAATATTTACGCATCTAAGATTTATGTATATTTTATTAACAACAAAACGATAAAAACCCTAATTTGAAAATTCAATTCAATAATCAATTAAGTGGGAAAATTAATTTCGAGTATATCATATTTCTAAGCAATCTGAACGTAATAAATACTCTTCTATCTTTTTTGATATCAACTTAACTCGAGATTTCGATTCTAGTCTCATATACATATATCGAAATTTCAACTACATTTTGAAATTTTAACAATGATAATGGAATATATGCATAATCTCGCCAATCAACAATGTGTTTATGACATTTTAAGCTTGAACTTTAAGTAAGATCCATTTTTATATAAAGTAAAAATTTGGGATTTTTTGGAATATAATTTTGAATTATGCATTTATTTAATTTTATAGATAAGGTTACATATTTTGAGATTTTTTTAAAAATGTTTTGTAATCATATTGTTTGGATCGCTTATTCAATATATTTGACGTATGAATATCAAGTAAAGTTACAAATTTACTACAAGTCTAATGGAGACTTTAATATTAGATAAGCATTAATTATTACTACTCTTTCTTTAGAGTTCATTTTTAATTTATAAATTTTATGTTAAACTTATAGTTTAGCTAAATTCTCGATTAGTTAAAACAGCCGGAGCAATTAAACTCCAACCATAAATTAATAAGCCCATCCAACTGGATATTATTTTAATCCACATCGAAGCGGCATTAGCATTAAATGACTCAATATCCGAATTGGGCCTGCAAATAAAAATATTTATATACCAAACATATACATATATATGTATATAATGTTAAGCTACTTACTTATACCAATTAGTTAGAGTCATCATAACATAGAGAGAAGCACAAACAAAAACAACATGAAACATTGACCAGGAATAAGTCACACCTTCGGTTTCAGTATCACCCTTATGTGCATCACCAGAGCCTGATTCTGCATCTGATAAAACTTCTGTTAAAACTATGTTTATTAGATAACATATCGTTAACATATTTTTTTTATACAAAATTGTTAGTTTGTTGTGAAAATAGGGTAAGTTACCACAAAAGCCATTAAAAAATATTTACATAAAAAGGTAAAAAAAATATATATAATACGTTAATAAATTAAAATTATAAACTTTTGTTAGTTTGAGTTTTTAAAAGGTGAATATGGATAAACGCATTGTATTCAATATATTTATAAAGTGAAGTAAATAATAATACCAAGAATCATATATAAATTTCTTTATGATTGTTGATAATACGTGAAAGTGATGATTATTAGTGATGTAGTTTAATTCAGATTCCAAGAGTCTGAAATGCATTTGCAATAAAAGTTTTCTATTAAAAACACCACTTTAGTGAAGTTGTTATGAAATGAATTCAGATTTGAAACAAAGCAATGAAGAAAACTAAGAGAATCGATGAAAAATTGTAAACATTATGAGTCGAACTTACCTCTCTTTTCATCTGTATTATTAATTTTGGAAACTTCTACAGCGGAACTAATGCAATTATATAAAATACAAAGCATCCAAATAACTAAACCAATAATGTTAGTCGTATCAAAAGTAACTTTTGAATTTGGTGTTGGTGGAGCCACTGTGGTAACACTCATATTACCCTCTAGCATGCCAAACATGCCAGGATTACAAGCTTTTTCTGTAATGTTACAAAGCAACACATATGTACATATATAAATAAAGATTTTTGAATGATTTCAACTCATTTTTATACCTGGATTATTGGCTACCGCCGACCAAGTCAAATAAATCGTATACAAAGTAACCAAAGAACTTTGCAACAAACCTGACTGTGGTAATCTCTCTTGCACAGCAGGTAAAACCGAGATGATACTTACCAAAACACACAAGATCAAGTTGATGGATATAAAAAATTTATTTAAGCCACAGCCAGTGCTCTGTCAATAAACAAAATTATAACCAACATGAGCAAATTCATTTAAAACTATTTTACCTGAGTAAAGTAAATATAGAGTAGCGAAATACCAGCCAGAGATAAACAATAACTAAGTAGAGTCACAAACACTAAGGCATAATAGTAACCACGACTATTTTCAGCATTGTCTTTAAATAGAATCACAAAGGAATACAAGTTAAGGTGGTATTGTTTTGTATACCAATTAGGTATTTAAATTGTTTAAAAACTCTAACTTACCAATCCAATTTTCTGCAATAGTATGTGCAAAATCTACTATTATGATCAATTGTACCAGTATAAAAGCCAAACCGCCTATTAGGCCCACCCACATCATGGCCGGACCAAACGAACCATCTGGTATAAAAATGGCACCGATAGCAGCTCCAAAGCAAATCAAAAATTTCAGTGGCCAAAATTCATTTTGTATATGAGATCGCGGATCTCGCGATGATTTTACCCCCAACATTATAATAGCCATTAGAGTAAAGAAACAAGCTAAACCAAAGCACAGACGATATACAGCCATATAACCTAAAGCATAATCACAATCGACTTGTAGAGATCCTCCTGAAAAAGTGTCAATAGCCTTGGAGCTAACTGTCGATGTAGAGTTAATACAAAATGGTAATTTTTTCAAAGTTCCCTGTAGTCCAGGTGATAAAGCGATGGCTCCCAAAATGGTGCCTACCAATAACATAAAGGCATACATAAAACGTGAAGAGGTGGAGTTTTTGCACGAAGGGCAAGCACTGCAACACATACTGGCTGCTGTGCCTGTACAGCAGAGGGCACACTAAAACATAAATTAACATTGATCATCACATAAGAAATAATATAATTAATATACATTAAATAATAGACTTTATATAAAATATTGATTTTTTGCAATCGTGTACTTTGCTTTATTGACGAAGATGCAACAAAGACTTTTCCTCTTGAAACATATGCTTAGGAAATATTATAAATTTTTAATACCTGTGCAGCGGAACATAGTCCCAATACGGCTCCCATGTTTTATTTGCGGATTTTAAATATTTTTTAATTATTTCCAATTTTTTTTTTTATCAATTTTATAACGAAAATGCGTTGTTTTATTTATCAACTGCAATACAAAATACACAAAAAGTTCAACAGCTGGTAACTAATGTCATAAATCTGTACAAAAACATTCACAATAGTGGTAAATATATTTAACCCTTTCGGTGCAATTGTGTAATATAAACTAATTTGAATAGAAAAAATACAAAAAAAATGAGGTGACCGACTACAAATACCTATTCGCAGAGGCTGCGTAGGATCGGTTGTTTTAAGGCAATAGAACATTAAAAAATAGGCGATTTTTCTGTGCCTTTTATTTGTTGTTGTTTTACCTGTGACAAAAGATTAATGCATATATGTATCTGTTCTAAATTATTTTTACTTGCTTTTCTAACTTTTCTGGTTGGAGTAGAACTCCAATTGCACCAAAAACATTTTTTTTGACAATTATGATACTTTGACTCCTTCATTAATAATATTCATGCGAAAAAATACAGTTTATCTTTACAATTACAATTCAATAATAAAAGTTTAATTCACTGATAAAATAAATAAGCCATGAAATAATGAGTAGCTTGTTTGACCGCATAAGTAGCCCGCTTCTAACGCTAGATGACCTTTTGGTTAATCTTGGCATACTTTTTGGTTGCTTCTTCCTTAATAGTTTTATGTTAATTGCAATGGTAGAAGACAGTACATCTTATCTGACGAAGCGTTCGCATTTTGTAACTAAGACGTTAGAATTGTGACCATCGTCTTTCCATGACCCAAAAATGATTTTCAGCAACTGCAAAAAATTCATTTTTTCTGTAGCACTGGATAATTAGATGATTTATACATTTTTTTTGGAACAAGTCTAGTTTAGGGGCGATGCCCCGATATTTTAGTTTTTTTTGGAGGGGGTAGGGGCTTTTGGGGTGATTCCAGGGAAATATTTTTTTTTTGTCGGTCGAGCCTATTTTCCGAGTTATGGACCCCCAAAGTTTTGATATTGACTACTGTATAACTTTGTTATTTAGTATCGGATTTCGACAATATATATATCGTTGGAAAGCTCATTTGAGTGCCTTCTATGTGGTATTTTAAAATTTGAAATCCATTAACCCATTATGAACCTACTGCAAATTTTGCATTTTTGTGAGAGAGTATTTTTTTTAATATGGGATTATCTCATAAATAGACGTATGTCATGTATGGTTTTATATTAACTGAATAAAAGGTGGGTCCACAAGCTTTATTTTGATGTATCTCATGGCAACTTAACCCTTTCAGAACCGGACATATTTGGTATTTTATCTACATTTTTATGCTTTTTGAAAAATATATGATATTTTATGGATTTTTAATATTTTTTTTATTTTATTTGTGTATTTATTTTATATATTTAGTCATATTTGTAATGCTTTTTGGAAAATATATTTGTATTTCGAAGGTAGTTAAAATTTATATAATTTTTTTAAATTGTGGAAACTTTATTGATTTAAAAAATTTTCATCAAAAAAATTTGTTCTGTTGTTTTAAAAAATATAAACAATTAGTTGTCTCATTTTAAAGCGCCGCAGGCGAAAATTTTTTAGAAAAAATCGCGCGATTTGTTCTAAAAAATTTTCATAATAGGACGGATAAAGAATTTTGTTGTGTTTTAAAAAATATAAACAATTATTTGTCTCATATTAAAGCGCCGCAGGCGAAAATTTTTTAGAAAAAATCGCGCGATTTTTTCTAAAAAATTTTCATAATAGGACGGATAAAGAATTTTGTTGTGTTGTTTTAAAGCGCTGCAGGCTAGAATTAGGAATAAATTTTTCAAAAAGCCTTAAAAATGAAGATACAATACCAAATATATCCGGTTCTGAAAGGGTTAAGTTGCCATGAGATACATCAAAATAAAGCTTGTGGACCTACCTTTTATTCAGTTAATATAAAACCATACATGACATACGTCTATTTATGAGATAATCCCATATTAAAAAAAATACTCTCTCACAAAAATGCAAAATTTGCAATAGGTTCATAATGGGTTAATGGATTTCAAATTTTAAAATACCACATTGAAGGCACTCAAATAAGCTTTCCAACGATATATATATTGTCGAAATCCGATACTAAATATCAAAGTTATACAGTAGTCAATATCAAAACTTTGGGGGTCCATAACTCGGAAAATAGGCTCGACCGACAAAAAAAAAATATTTCCCTGGAATCACATTAAAAAGTTTTATAAGTGGTAAAAATTTTGAACCGATCGGGGCATCGCCCCTAAACTAGACTTAAGCCTTTTTTTTTACTAATAACGCATTACATACCCAAAACAAATAATTTTGATTCTGTCAATTTTTTGATGTGGCCCCGAATTCCTTTGCTGTTTTAGCCGCGAGTACGTCCCTGGGACTTTCAATTGAGTGATTTCAATTAATTCTTCTTTGTAGTTTTTCTTTGTGCTGCTTCGATGTTCGACGCACGCGTCCTAGTGTTGGTTGCTGACATGGGTCTGGTTCCCAGTTAAGTGGGTGACGGCTGAAGTTTGTTTCTTTTTTTCATATTCCTTTTATTTTTGGCATTGTCTTTTGTTTGGTTTGTTTCACGTCTCTTTTATTTAGAACACTTTCGCAGGTTTATTTAAAAAATGCATTTAATTTTTTAGTTGTATGTGTAAGTTTATTTTTAGATTATATCGCAAATATATGTTGTGTCCACAAAGTCTATCCTTTTCAAACTGTCTGCTATGTGGCCATATAATTTCATTCGTGGTTAGGCAAAACTAGTGATGCCAGTTCGTGTCAAATGTACTTGACAAAAAAATATAATAAAACGTTTATGAATGTAGAGTATGTCGGTTACACGTTTTCGATATTAATGAAATATTTAAACTTGGAAAAAGGAAAATAGACAACGAAAGATATTGAGGGGAGAGATTCTGTTAGTAGAATAGTTGAAGTATACTGCACAATAAATATATCGCACCCATATTTTTGGCGTCATAATTACCCAAGGCGCGAAGGCAAGTGGTTGAAAAAATAAAAGGACTTACTGTAACCTTTTAAATTTTTTTTTGTAAAGAAAACGTAAAGCAGCAAAAGAAAGAAAGAGTTCACACTTGTGTGAATGAAGGAGAACAATTTTTATTAGCGTGAAAACTAAAGGAAGAAAATAAGAGAATGAGTTGATTAATAATGTATGCCACGGTGACCTGGATCTGATACAGGACCACAGGCATTTACTATGGGGGACCAGCAGCTTCAGGTAAGTATTTTCCCACACAAATTTCGTGAATTAACTCTTCCTGTAGAAGTATGTATATATGTAATATCCAGAGTTCGAACCAAGAAAAGAGAACAGCCTGCAAAAGGAAAAGAAGGATCAACTATAATTAGATATATTTCAATATTTATTATAACTTTTTTTAATACAATATTTTTAGTTATAGTTTAAGTATGGTGAGTATTGCCTCTCTGTGTCTCCCTTTTTTATTTGTTTGTCACTAAATACAAAACACTAATTTGGTTTACTTACACCCTAAACAATACATACTTTTTTTTTCCCTACAATATACATATATCCAGGTCACCCTGCATAAAAAATTGAATTCATGTACACTTTACATCCATATATTATTAACCTAATAATTTTCTAATCTTTTCCCATTTATTCCCACAAGTACGATCATTTTTTATTTTTCTCGCATTCTTCATTGCTTTACTTTTCCTTTTCCATAAAATTTAAAAAGTTACTGTAGCCTTTTTATTTGTTCCACCACTTGCCTTCGCGCCTTAGTTAATTAATTAACCAAATTAAATATTGCACTAATCTAGATAACAACCTACCAGATTCAATTGAAACGTGTAACAGATGTGAACTTCATTCATAAACGTTTTACTACGTTTTTCTTCCAGTACATTTGATACGAACTGGCATCACTAGAGTTGCCTTTCCACGAATAAATTAATACGGCCACACATCAGACAGTTTTAGAAGGATAGAATTTGTGGACAGACAACATATATTTTGCGATATAATCTAAAAAGAAAATTTACACGTACAACTCAAAAAAAAATCAATGCACTTTTTAAATAAACCTACGAAAGTTGTCTAAATAAAACAATCCACACAGAACTAAACAAAAATAAAAGGAATATAAAAAACAAAACTAAAAACAAATACAATTTTTCCAAACTGAGACTCGAAATAAAATAAAAAAATGGATTACGTATAAAGTGTGCAAATATCATTTTTTTAGCAACATTTGTATCAGATTCTTTAAAATTTCATTGTAGCCCGTCCTAGTCAATTTTATTAAAAATATTTTTATATTAAAAAAGAAATTGGAAATGTTATTTAATTAAAAGAAACCTACAAACTTGTCGCGATTACATCTTTTTTTTTTTATTGGTGTGAAGTTGATAAAAAGGTATCCATAAAATTTTTTGTGGAACGTATGTGGAAAATGATTATATTTTTATTAAATGGATAAAAAAAAACAACAATAAAAAATACTATACAAAAAGCAACATCTGTAGCGATTCTCAAGTGGTTTTACAGAAATTAAAAACAAAATAAATATAATACCAAAATGGTGAAGTGCGAGTGTGCTTTTCAAATTTATTTTTCTAAGCTCTCGGATGATTTGGAAAATTAAACTTATACTGTTGGACAGTACATAAGCTCACAAACAAATATATGTGTAACAAATGCGGGGCACTTTTCCTGAAGTCATACAATAAGCCTTTGAATGCAAACCATTAGGTGACATTATTTTTGTTCAATTTTAAATTAAATGTCATAATCCTCCTCATGAACCCACGAAATAATTGATATATTGCCCTTAGAAAATATTCATAATATTATAATCAGTATTTTTAAATTCAAGTGGAATTTTTAAAGTTCCCCCCGATGATTTGGAAAACAAATCATATACCAATAGAAGTCCTACAATTGTCTTTCGAAGAACCCCATAAAATTAAACTGTTTTTTTTAAAAGTCAAGTGAAATTTCGATGAGCTGAACAACAAACCAAAAACTACTTGACTCCTTATGATCCTACAAACAAATTAATATATGTCCTATGCTGCGAATTTTCCGTAGAGTTCTGCAATAGGACCGTGTATGCTATCCGTAATAAAATAAAATTTTCACGATTCTATACCCTTTACACCCCTCTGCAAAAGGTATACATATATCAGTTTGTCATTCCGTTTGTAACGCATCGAAAAAATTATTTTCGTCTTCAGAAAGTATATATATATTCCTGATCCGTCCGTCTGCTGAAATCACGCTCACCAAATAGGTGAATAATAAAGTGTGAAAATGTAGAGGTACTTCGATAAAAAAAAATATATGTATGCGTCGCTGATAAACAAACAAAATAAATGTACATATTTATATGTATGTACATCTTTAATATTATGCTCATTGCATTAAATAATTGCGAAATATCTAAAACTTTTGCTAATTATTATATTAATTTTAAACGTTATTGTTCTTTTTTTTTTAAAGAACCCCTTTTAAAACAAGTACCCTTTGTTAAAAATACCCTTTTATAAAAAGTACAATTTTTTGAAAAATTTAAGTTCTCTTAAAAAATTAAATTTTCTTTGAAAAGTACCTGTTTTTTAAAAGTATATTTGTAAACATTTTCTTTAAAAATTCCCTTTTCTTAAATATTAACATTTCTGAAAAAAAAAACATTTTTTAGGTATTTTAAAAAATTAATTTTCTCAAAAGTTGCTTTTCGTAAAAAAAGCAAACTATCTATTAAGTTACCTTTTTTAAAAATTATATTTTCTTAAATAAGTACCTTTTTTAAAATTGAACTCTTATTACCTTTTACCTTTTTTAAGTAACTTTATTTTAAAAAAGAACCCTTTTTTAAAAAGTACATTTTTTAAAAATGTAAATTATTTTAAAGTACCTTTTTAAAAATGTAATTTTTTTTAAAAACTAACATTTTCCTTAAAAAAGTACTCTTAAAAAGTACCTTTATTTAAAAAAGTGCCTTTAAAAAATACCTTTTTTAAAAAGAACATTTTCTTTAAAAATTATCTTTTCTTAAAAACTACCTCTTCTTAAAGAAGTGCATTTTAATAGCCTTTTTTAAAAAGTACCTTTTCTTAGAAGCACACTTAAAAAAATTAAATTTTCTTAAAAAAGTACTTATTTCAAAAATGTACAAACTAAAAAAAGAAACACCTTTTATTCAAAGATATCTTTTCTTAAAAAAAATATCTTTTCACCTTTATAAAATAACCTTTCTTAGATAACATCATTTTTTAAAAGTACAATTTCTTAAAAACGAAAATTTTCTTAAAAAAATTACCTATTCTAAAATAAGTACATTTTCTTAAAATTATATTTTATTTAAGAGTATTTTCATAATATCTAGATATTAATAATTAGTGAAATAAATATTTCAAGATAAAATAATATTACTTAATAAAAATTAATTTATTTTTCATTTTTGCAACGCTTCCGATGTAAGAACTCTAAAAATTGATTTTTATAGAAATATTTCCAAATTAGAAGTTTTTTTTCTTGAAAGCGTCTAAAATTTTCTTAATGTAAATGTATATATAATTTATCATCTTTTGATGATTTAAGATTTTTGTTTTGTAGAAGAACTGTCAGATTAAAAGTACGCATTTTAAACATTTTTCCTATTGATTACGTTTAAATGTCATCCTTTAATATTTGTCTGATTCTAATGTTACCTATAAAATCACTGAAAATCTTACAAAGCTTTAGAAAAGTTATTGAAGTCTAATAATCAAAATTAATAATAATAATTTTAATAATAATAATAATAATAATTTTAAATAAAATACTAAAGGTGTGTTTACATATGTGTATTTTCCATATGTAAAATACGATCCATTCGTAATTCCGTGTGTGTGTCAAAATTGGCATTTTACATATGATTCATAATTTTTGCGTTCAAACGTAGATATTTCCGTATGACATAACCTCTAAATGTAAACAACAGCTGATTTAATTTCTGAATTTACAAAAATTTATTGTTAAAAATAAAGTTATATATTTTACATATTTTTTCATTGTTAATTAATATTAAACAATTTATTTTTCTTTCAATATTAATCTTTATAATTTACTCTGTTTTTCTTTCGCCACAAGCAGTGTTGTATTTTCATATAGTTGTAATGCCAAAATAGAATCTGCTCTAATTGAAAAATTTACATATGCCTTGCCAAATGTATTGTACATAAACAATGTTTTATATCTATCAAATTTGGGAAAATTTGACAGTACATATGTAAAAACCACATCGTGTGTGTACCTTAGGTGGTGTGTTTTATTAAATTTGTTAAAGGTGCTATTACACGAAGTGTTTTTTACATATGTACTGTCACTTTTTTTATCCATATGAAATTCTTCATGTCTGTCAAAATTGTCTTTTACATACGATTCAAAATTGTTGCTATCACACGTGCATATGTATTTCCGTATGACATAACATCTAAAATTTACTCTGTTTTTCTTTCGCCACAAGCAGTGTTGTATTTTCATATGTTTGTCATGTAAAAATAGAACCTGTTCTAATTGAAAAATGTACTTGTGACTTTCCTCATGTATTGTACATAAACAATGTTTCATATGTATCACACGATGTGTACAACTTTTGTTGTGGGAAAATTTGACAGTACATATGTAAAAAACACATCATGTAATAGCACCTTAATGGGTTTGTTAATGAGTTTGTTATCTTCATTCACAATAATAATAAACCATACAAGTGTTGGATTGTGAATTGGCTAAGTTAAAAAATAAAGCTGCCTAGAAATTGCAGTCGAATTTCGGGTGCTGGAATCAGCTAGTACATATAAATGTAGTTACGATTGTGAATCGGAATTAAAACGAATATACTTATTTTGCGACACTATTTTCATCCACTCTCATGCTGTTAGTGACATATTTATTCAATTATTTGATGGATAAATTGTAAATCGGGAGTTAACATAAAATTTTTTTATTTTATAAAATAGTTTTAAACATAATCCAAATTTTCATAAATTATGAAATGGAAATAATTTTTTTTGATAGCTTTTATAATTTTTATACCCTCCACACGTCAGTAGCAGAGGGTGTATATAGGTTTGTCATTCCGTTTGTAACGCATCGAAAAACTAATTTCCGACCCCATAAAGTATATATATTCTTGATCCTTATCACAGCTCGAGTCGATATAGCGATGTCCGTCTGTCTGTTGAAATCACGCACATTCACAAAAAAAGCCATCTAACTGGATAAGGTTATAATAATATCATTGGCATAATTCCCAGCAGGTTGGTATTGAAAATGGGCTAAATCGGGTATCATTGTGATTAGATACGAGCAAAAATATGTAGATACCTCTAAAAAAAACATAAAACCCAGTGTGTTTGTTGTAACAGTTTAGTGGTTGAACATAATAATTGTAAAACAAAAAAAAATGTCACAAAAAAATATGCATATTAACAATACCAAGAACACAATAACATAGCTCATGTTAATAGTATTGCCACATATTTGTTTGACGTTATCACGTTATAATAAAAAAAATCGCCAATATGAAAGAAATAATGAAAACGAAAAATGGAAAATAAAAAATGGAAAATGGAGAATGGAAAATGAAAAATGGAAAATAGAAAACGAAAAATGGAGAATGGAAAATGAACAATGGAAAATGAAAAACGGAAAACGAAAAATGTAAAATGGAAAAAAGAAAATGAAAAATGGAGAATAGGAAATAGAAAATGAAAAATGGAAAATGAAAAAAGAAAATTGAAAAATGGAAATGGAAAATGAAAATTGAAAAATTAAAAATGCAAAATGAAAATTGAAAAATGGAAAATGAAAATTGAAAAATTAAAATTGAAAAATGAAGAATGAAAAATGTAAAATGGAAAATGTAAATTGAAAAATGGAAAAATGAAAAATGGCAAATGAAAATTGAAAAATTGTTTAATGAAAATTGAATAATGAAGAATGAAAAATGGAAAATAAAAATTGAAAAATGAAAATTGAAAAATGGAATATGGAAAATGCAAAATGGAAAATGAGAATTGAAAAATGGAAAATTGAAAAATGAAGAAATGGAAATTGAGAAATTGAAAAATGAAAACTGAAAAATGAAAATTCAAAAGCAGAAAATGGAAAATGAAAAATGGAAAATGAAAAATTGAAAATGAAAATCGAAAATTGAAAAATGGAAAATGAATATTGAATATTGAAAAATGAAAAATGGAAAATGAAAATTGAAAAATGGAAATAGAAAAATGAAAATTTAAAAATGTAAAATGAAAAACAAAAATGGAAAATGAAAATTGAAAAATGGAAAATGAAACTTGAAAAATGAAAAATGGCAAATGGAAAATGAAAATTGGAAAATGGAAATAAAAAATGAAAAATTAAAAATGTAAAATGAAAAATAAAAATGGAAAATGAAAATTGAAAAATGAAACTTGAAAAATGGAAAATGAAAATTGAAAAATTAAAATTTAAAAATGGAAAGTGTAAAATGAAAAATTAAAATTGAAAAATGAAAAATTAAAATTGAAAACTGAAAAATGAAAAATTAAGATTGAAAAATGAGTAATGAAAGGTGAAAAATGAATAATGAAAAATTAATAATTAAAACTTAAAAATTAAAAAATAAAAATTAAATATTAAAAGTTTAAATTTCTATATTTAGTTTCTTACCTGTTATTATGTATTTTTTTTTTTGTATTAAATGTAATGCAGATAAAATGAAAAAATAATTCAGATAAAAATATTTTAAAATTAGCTTATTTTTAATAATAATAATTTTTAGCCAAGAATCATTTGAATTTTGGTATTCGGAATTAATATTTCAGTATCGGCAAAAGTTTAAAAGTGGTAGCCGTACTCAACATTGGGTGTACTCAACATTGGTGTATCAAAAAATTCGGCACAGCCGAATTTAACACTCTTACTTGTTGATTTTGAAAATAATCGAACACTCGTTTGTTTCAATTTTATATATGTACCTACATCACTTTTCTTTATTATTTTGATATTTATTTCCGTTACAACTGTTTTTTTTTTATATATGTTTCAATTTTATATATGTACCTACATCACTTTTCTTTATTATTTTGATATTTATTTCCGTTACAACTGTTTTTTATACCCTCCACTCCAGTGTGCAGAGGGTATATATAAGTTTGTCATTCCGTTTGTAATAATTAGAAAAAAAATTTTGGAACCCATAAAATTTATATATTTGTGATCCTTATAACAACCGGAGTTGATATAGCGATGTCCGTCTGTCCGTCTGTGGAAATCACGATGACGGCATCAATCGGGCAGCTAGGGTGCTCGTTGGCATAAAAAATGATTCATTAACATCCTGAAAAGTTTGCTATTTAAAATCGTCCAAATCGGTCGATTAGGCCCCGAGATTTGAATGAAGAACTAAAAAAAGTCTTGAAAAAAAATAATTTTCTATGTTGTTCTTGTCAGGATCACGCCCTCAATAGTGCAGCTACAGTGATCATTTTTAGCGAGAATGATTCACCAAATTCGCGGAAAGATTTCTACTTCAAAAATCATTAAAATCGGTGGAACAGGTCCAGGGAAATCTCTGAAAAAGTAAAAAAAAAATGAAAAACATGATATTTCTATATTGTTCTTGTTGTTATTTAAAAGTTTCCATTGTTTTGGCATCACTAAAAAAATATGTTAGATCATTTCTGTCATTGCCACGAGCCTGCCTGCAAAATTTCAGATCGAATGGCTCACGGGAAATTGGTTAAAATCGATCCAAAATTTTTTCGACAAGCAGACACTACAAGTTAATATAAAGGGAGTAAAAATTCACCAACATCTAAAGCAAATAATGCTAAAATACCTAGTTGTTAATAAAAAAAACAATTGGGCAATTCACAATGGGTAATGTATCGTTGTATCTGTTGTATCGTGTATCACTTTACAATAGTGTAAAATTGTTGTTGGTAATTTTCACTGAAAAATCTGATACACGATCCAACTTCATTTGCTATGTTTAGTAAATGTTGTATATAATAACATATCAGTTCCAAGTGAATGCCAGTTTTTATGAAAAAGAAAAAACAAATACATAGAATTTTATCAGCATAAATAATTATGAAATAAAATATGGCAAATAATGCAAATAACGCAAATCATCGATAAGTTTATTTATATAAAAATTAATGTTTATATTTTTTTAGTATGTATTTTCTCTTTCAGTACCAACCAAAACATTTAACATTTTTTTTTTTCATTATAAATTAAAATGCAAGAGGTACGTAACTAAAACTCCAGGGTATATCTCACGACCAAAAAGCAAACACTGACAAGTGTTTTCTCTTATACAAAATAGCAGAAGCGACGAAGCGATCTTTCCTCGTTGGATCGAAAATTACTTAAGAAAGCGTTTTACAATATGAAAATACAACTGAGTGTTCACAACAAATGATTGTATTGTGTATTTCAATACAACATACAATATACAACACCTGTTGTGAATTGCCCAAATGTAAATTTAGCAAAAAAATTTATGTATTAATTTATTTAAAGAGAAAAACACAAAGATAACGTTTGATGTTGTATTTTTTGTGTGTAATATTTAAATATACATACATACACATATTAAATAATACAAATAATTACATATATTATATATATGTATGTATGTATGTATATTCATAGTAACTGCATGTTAGAAATAAATCGGTTATTTTATTTACATAAAATTCTGCAGTATTTTGTTGTGGGGAAAATACATTTCTTTTGCATTAACAGAGTGTCACTTCATTTTGCTCAGCGTGACTATGCCACAGTAGATGGCGCCATAATTTTTGTTTGTTCTAATTAGCTTTGCAATAGTGATTTCTATTTTAACATGAATGTTAATATTTTCAACTAGATATCATACAGAACAATGTTAAGAGTTTACATGGGCTGGTCTTTTATTTCATACGTTTTTTCATTATTCTTTTACAAATATGAACATAAGTTTGGCGTATTAACTTTTTGTTGTCTTTACAAAATAGAGTTACCGAGTTCGTCAATGAGTTTTTTGCTTACAAAACAGTTCTACATAGTTATATAGAACTATTATTCTGCTTTACCTATAAAATATCTGATTGCGATTACATCTAATTTTTAAAAATTGTTTATAATTAATAAAGCATTATTATTCACATAAATACAAAATTTCACTTTTTAAATTTTCCATTCAAATTTAAGAAAATATCAATTATAATAAAAACGGAAAATAAAATTTCCAATTATAAATTAGAAAATATTAATTGAATTTCAGAAAATCATATCAAAACGTCGGAAATAATAATTTTAAATTTAGAAATATGTTTACATTTAAAAATGTTTACATTTAAAAAAAATATTGCCATTCAGGAGATATTAATAACTTTTCAGTAACGCGATTCAGTAACTTCTTTTAACGATAGTCGAATCGTAAAAAAAAAAGAAAATTGCAAAATTATCAGTAAAATTTTTAAACGATAGTCGCTATTGTTAAAGTCAGCTGTTGTTGTTATCTAAACGACAACCATTTTTGTGTTGTTTATTCAATCGATAAAAACTTAATTTTTAGGTTGAAATGTCGTCATACATAAATAAAAATCATGAAATAGTGAAAATATTTTGCTTTAATTAAAAAACTTTTTGATATAAATAAAAAAATTAAATAGCATATTCAATTCATTATTTCATTTTCAAATAAATAAACAGAAATATTAGTAAAAAAATAAAGATATTAAACATAAACATAAAATCATCCTGTCAAACACCAAGTAATTTATTTTTTTCTATTCTTCTTTGTGTTTTTCGCTTATTTTGACAGAGATGCCACTCCTTTACAATTTAAATAAATAGAAAAACAGATTTGTCGATATTAATTTAAATTCAATGAATTTAAGAAAACCTCAAATGATATTTAAGAATTGCTAAATAAAAATTGTTACATAAGTAAACGTAATTTTATGAGAATGTTATTTTTTATATATAAATTTTCACAATTTTTTTTTGGATGAAAATTTGAAGTTTTTCAGAAAATAAAGATAACATTAAATTATTTTATTTAAAATGTTTGGGACTTTTCGTTTTTTGCGTTTTTCATCCCTAATTTGATTATTTATTATTATAAATTTATTCTCCACCAACCGTTGGCACAGATCTATTGGTATAGCATACCATGCAACTTGAATTCCCATCCAAAGTTCTTCGCCATTTTTAAAATTTCGTTGTGCAATTTCATTTTTTACAACGTTCCAAAGGTTTTCAATAGGATTTAGGTCAGGGCTTTGCGCTGGCCAATCCAAAACCTTAATATTTTCCTTTAAAAACCACTCCTTAACAACTTTTGATGAGTGTTTGGGGTCGTTATCCTGCATAAAAGCCAGGTTATCGGCATATTTTGGAATGCAAAGGGTTCCATATAATTTTTAAGGATGCTTAAATATTGAAACTTGTCCATTTTGCCCTCTATTTTTACGATAGGACCAACGCCGTACCATGAAAATGTACCCCAAACCATTAAGCTTCCACCACCGTGTTTAACTGTCTTTTGTGTGTACTTAATGTTCAAAGCTTGGTTCTTTGGGCGATGTACAACTGTTCTACCATCGGGTCCAATGCGATTTACCTTGGTTTCATCGCTCCATAGCACTTTTTTCCAAAAGGATAAATTATTTTCCTTGTGGGTTTTTCCAAAGTCAAGTCGCTTTTTAATATTCTTTTTTGAAAGGAGTGGCTTCTTTCGGCTTATGCGTCCAAATAAGTTTGCTTCGTTCAGTCGTCTTCTTACAGTTCTATTCGACAATTCCACATTCAATTCTTCTTGAATTTCTTTATTTATCTGACGAGAGGACTTGAAAGGGTCGAGTTTGCTCTTTCGAACTATGCTTCTGTCAATATGAATTGTTGTTTTACGGCTCCTAGGCTTTCGTTTTTTATTTTGTGTGTGATATTTCCTGTCAATTTCACTTAAGCGAATTGCATTGTACACCATATTTCGAGAACACTTTACCATTAACGCAATTTCTGTCGGGGATTTGTTCTGCTCATGGAGCTGGTAGATAAGTTTCCTTTTGCGGGACTGCAATGTTTTCCACGACCCATGTTTTATTATTTTTAAACAATACACTTATTTCAACTCAAAATTGTAAAAGTTAAATGAATACTGATTGTGCGAATAAAAATTTGACAGTTGTTGCAAAGTGTCCTATTTAAATGTCCAAATAAATTATGACCCATGTTAAGAAATACAGCAGTTAATACCGTAAAGTTGTAATTATTGTGGATTTTTTTTTATAATCTAAGACTACTAGATCTATATTTCTTAAAATGAAAAACAAGTTGAAATATCTTTTTACTATAGTGAAATATATAAGCAAACATATTAGTACAACGAAGTGTCCTATTTCTATGTCCATGGCTGTAGGTATATAACCTAAATGCATGCCGATCAGCAACTACGATGACCACAAAGCAAACACCGAAATAAATCCGAAATAATAGAAAAGACGAAAACCAACCCAAAGAATTTTCTGAGATAATTTGGTATTAAGTTTAACAAATTTTTTACATTTTCCAATATTTTGTTTACATTTATTATCAATACTCAACCGAGGTGGAGGGTATCAAAGATTCGGCACAGCCGAATTTAACACTCTTACTTGTTTTTTGATAAAGTAGGCGTCTAAAAAGTTATGAAATACATATATATTCATCCTAGCACGTTAAAAAAATTTTGGACAAAAAATAAGTTTGTGTTGATGTTTGTAACTATCAATAATATTTTCCACAGGCAAACCTCTTATACCGATCGACTCTAAATCACTGTCTTAGTCGAATTAACAATATTCGCTTCCCGTGTGCCAGTACACGTAAACCTCGTAAACAAACTAAGGCTCGCAATTATACAAATATACCATACCCTGACGGTCATGAAAACCGTACCACTCAAAAAAAAAATCATGAAATCGTTGAGATTTCTGCCTAAGAAAATGGTATTTTATGTCATTTAAAGAAAAGTCAGTTCAAGTGAGTAGTAAGAAACTAATGTTTTTAAGAAAATTCGGCTGTGCCAAATCTTTGATACTCTCCACCCAATATTGGACACGGCTACCACTTTAAGACTGTTGCCGATACTGAAACAATAAATTCGAATACCAAATAATTTTAAAGTTGTTTTTCTTGTTGGACAATTTCTATTATATAGAAAACAATGATCATGTCTTCTATAGGAAGAATAATTTTTTTATTTGAAAAATTGCATTATTTTTCTTTTACAAAATAGAAAACCTATAAGTTCCCTAAGTACTTCATAGAACGCCAATGAAATTCATTATTTAACGCAGCCGGCGTCATAATACCCAAGGTTTGATCCTATAATACTGTTTTGAGACCGTAAAAATCATACGATACTTAAAAAAAATCAAATGATTCTCGGCAAAAAATTATTAGTATTAAAAAAAATGAAATTTTAAAATATTTTTATTTAATACAAAAAAAAAAAACCAAAAATAAAGAATGAAACTAAAATTTTTAATTTTTCACTTTACATTTTTAATTTTAATTTTTAGTTTTTAATTTTTAAAAGATACCTTTTGAAAAATATATGGTAGTACTTGCTTAAGGTGTGTTTACACTATGTGTATTTTCCATATGTAAATTCAGTTTTACGATCCATACGTAATTCCGTGTGTGTGTCAAAATTAGCGTTTTACATACGATTCATAATTTTTGCGTTCAAACGTACATATGTATTTCCGAATGACATAACCTCTAAATGTAAACAACAGCTGATTTAATTTGTGAATTTACAAAAATTTATTGTTTAAAATAAAGTTATATATTTTATATATTTTTAAATTGTTAATTAATATTAAACAATTTATTTTTCTTTCAATATTAATCTTTATAATTTACTCTTTTTTTCTTTCGCCACAAGCAGTGTTGTATTTTCATATGTTTGTCTTGCCAAAATAGAACCTGCTCTAATTGAAAAATTTACATATGTCTTGCAAAATTGTTGTACATAAACAATGTTTGAAAGGGTTCACACTATGTGTACAAATTACACGTGCTAAGAAACTAAGAAAAACACAAGCAAAACACGTAGTGTGAACGCAGCTTTAGATGTGACACGTGCAAAATATATACACACAACTAAAATAGCTCTGTTCGTTTCCTTTCCCAATAAAAACCGAAATTTCATAGAGTAAGAAAAATTAGTTCTCAAAAACATAAATATCCAAAATATTAAACGAACAGCAATTTGTAAGAATTTGCAAGTTCTTCACAGAAACAGCTGACTGTAAACACATTTGAATGTAAAAAAGTGAAACTCTAAATTAACAAAAGAAATAAACCTTAATTAGAAGGATTTATTTTATTTAACATGTAAAAATATTCATTGAAACTAATATCATTTGAAAATATACGTTTATTATGAAATAACTTGGCAGATACCGGTTTTAAAAGATTAAAAGTAATGAATTATGTAAAGATTTATTTACTTTTTCTATAGGTTATTTCCTCAGAATTATTATTTAAAATTTTTGCACAAAAATAGAATTGTGGTATTTTTGTTTTATTTGCTACAAAATTCAATCATGTTTTTCAAACATATGTACATATGTTTTTTCTTGCTTGCTAATTCTTACTGGCTAAAATAACGGGTGATTTTTTAAGAGCTTGATAACTTTTTTAAAAAAAAAAACGCATAAAATTTGCAAAATCTCATCGGTTCTTTATTTGAAACGTTAGATTGGTCCATGACATTTACTTTTTGAAGATAATTTCATTTAAATGTTGACCGCGGCTGCGTCTTAGGTGGTCCATTCGGAAAGTCCAATTTTGGGCAACTTTTTCGAGCATTTCGGCCGGAATAGCCCGAATTTCTTCGGAAATGTTGTCTTCCAAAGCTGGAATAGTTGCTGGCTTATTTCTGTAGACTTTAGACTTGACGTAGCCCCACAAAAAATAGTCTAAAGGCGTCAAATCGCATGATCTTGGTGGCCAACTTACCGGTCCATTTCTTGAGATGAATTGTTCTCCGAAGTTTTCCCTCAAAATGGCCATAGAATCGCGAGCTGTGTGGCATGTAGCGCCATCTTGTTGAAACCACATGTCAACCAAGTTCAGTTCTTCCATTTTTGGCAACAAAAAGTTTGTTAGCATCGAACGATAGCGATCGCCATTCACCGTAACGTTGCGTCCAACAGCATCTTTGAAAAAATACGGTCCAATGATTCCACCAGCGTACAAACCACACCAAACAGTGCATTTTTCGGGATGCATGGGCAGTTCTTGAACGGCTTCTGGTTGCTCTTCACTCCAAATACGGCAATTTTGCTTATTTACGAAGCCATTCAACCAGAAATGAGCCTCATCGCTGAACAAAATTTGTCGATAAAAAAGCGGATTTTCTGCCAACTTTTCTAGGGCCCATTCACTGAAAATTAGACGTTGTGGCAGATCGTTCGGCTTCAGTTCTTGCACGAGCTGTATTTTATACGGTTTTACACCAAGATCTTTGCGTAAAATCTTCCATGTGGTCGAATAACACAAACCCAATTGCTGCGAACGGCGACGAATCGACATTTCACGGTCTTCAGTAACACTCTCAGAAACAGACGCAATATTCTCTTCTGTACGCACTGTACGCATTCGTGTGGTTGGTTTAATGTCCAATAAAGTAAACTGAGTGCGAAACTTGGTCACAATCGCATTAATTGTTTGCTCACTTGGTCGATTATGTAGACCATAAATCGGACGTAAAGCGCGAAACACATTTCGAACCGAACACTGATTTTGGTAATAAAATTCAATGATTTGCAAGCGTTGCTCGTTAGTAAGTCTATTCATGATGAAATGTCAAAGCATACTGAGCATCTTTCTCTTTGACACCATGTCTGAAATCCCACGTGATCTGTCAAATACTAATGCATGAAAATCCTAACCTCAAAAAAATCACCCGTTATATCAAGTAAAAAGTAGCGTTTTTAAAAAATGAACTGTCACTTTACGCTCTCGTTTGTTCTCTTTTACTGGGTTTTTGAAGTAAACGAACAGGATCCAGTAAATTTTGTGCGAATTTGTACAAATTATTACAAATTATCACGTAAACGAACAGATCTAATGACTTCAACAATTCGAAGAAATACAACATATGCCACATATCTTAAGAAAAACAAACACACTGACAATTTTTATTTTTTCAAGAGTTTTATTAAAAGTTTCGTTCATATCTCCTGACCCTTTCAACCGATTTTGACGATTTTAAATAACAACTCCTTTGGGATGTTAATAAACGTAATTCCAAATTCCGCGAACACTTTCTCGAGTTTATATTTATGTCCTGTTTGTAATTTAATAGTTAGAAGGGATTAAACAAAAGATGTACTCTAATACTCACTGATTTTGCTCGGGGGTATGGCGCAGAATCGTCCTGGAAAACTGTATCTGTATTGTAGGAAAAGTGTTCCTCAAGTGCAGGGACCAAATAATTTGGCCGTATTTTTCAGCATTCACTGTTCCTTCTAAAAAGTATAAAGGACCATGAGCATGGTACGAAAAGCATCCCCACAGGCCATCTGGATTTGTGAGAACTTAGCAATTTTCCAATGCAGTTTTCTTTGTAACCTTCCCCATCGGAGCGGCGCACATACTGAAAATTGTCGGTATAGATGAGGATAAATTTACTTTCATCGTCCAATTTTTGTGCTGCTTCTTTTTTCCGTGTAATCCAGATTCGACGTACCCTTTCCGTACTTATTTTAGCGCCATGTGCTTCAATGATTGCAAGTATAGAAACAGCACTTTTGAAAAGATCCTTTAGGCTCTTAAGTTTTATAATGCTGTCTGTTCTACTACAGGTTGCACGTTTGGGACTAGATGTTTTTTTTGCTCCAATGTATCCTTGTTTTTAAACGTACCACAGTAGAATAATATTACAGTAGAACAAGACGCGTTTGGTTACCGGTGCGTTAATAGTAACTTTTTGTCACGTGACAGCAGCTTATATCTTGCACTCATTTCGAAATTATTTTCTTATACAACATACTGCTTTAATGGGACGCTGGCGAATACCTTAATTTTGTTGTCAAAACATTTAAATCAATTCAATACGGGAATTCCTCTTTAGTACAGCACGAAAAAAGACAGTGAGCTCAAAGATTTTGAAATGAATAATTGCGATTTTTATGACCGCTAGTGTATTTAAATGCAATTTGGTATATATGTAAGTTTTATCTGGTATATTTTTTAGAAAGAAATATTCATTAAAATAAAAAATCAACCTACCTGTTCAAACAATTGTGTATTGTAATATTCATTCTTTATTCGACATTCATTGTTATGGTAGACTAGAAATATATATATATATATATACATACATATATATTTTTTATATCGAAAATTATATTTTTGATACCTGACTTGATTGTTTACAAATTAATCTCTGTAAAAATCAATAAAAATATGGACATGAAAAAAATGGGTTTAAATGTTTGCATAAAATTTTACTGCATTTTTTATTTGACTTCATCATAAAAATGTAAAACATAAATAAAAAATATAAGAAATAGATCTACCAATGTTACATTTTATATTTAAATTCTTTGTTTTTCCTTTTTTGGTTTTCCAGAGCGGTCAATAACAGTTTGTCATTCAAGCTTTAAAGTCATCGTATTTTAAATCAAAAATAAAAAAGTGTTTCATTCTGTGGAAATAAAAAAAGAAACAACAGTACGAATTGATTAGTTATTTTGAAATTTCAAATATAGTGTAAATATTTAACCACTTGAATTAAAAAAATAAAATAAAAACAAATGTTGGAATCCAATTTTATGGATTGCAAGACTCTAAGGAAAATTCTCAGCATAGTTCATACATACATATATCAGTTTCTTCGGGGTTCATAAGGAGTCTATTGATATAGGATTTGTTTTCGAAATCATTGGGGGAACTGCAAAAATTTTACTTGAATTAAAAAAATGCTGACATAAAATATTATGAATATCTTCTAAGGGGAATTGTAGAACTCCAAAACCGTCGAAGGCGATTCAAAAATTTAACTTAAAAAATATAAAATAATGTATTTTAATAGTTTACATTCAAAGGCATTTTCCAAATAATCGGGACAATTTAGAAATTTTAGAGGCATAACTCTATAGTACACTCGCATTTTCCCAACTTGGTATTATATTTATTACAAATTTCTACTTATGAATCGCTACAGCTGTTTCTTTCTATAATATTTTATATTAATATGTTTATTTTCATATATTTAATACAAATATATATCATTTTAAACACACTTTCCACATAAAATTTTATGGATAACTTCACTCATATTTTTTATTACAGTTGGTTTTCAATGTTGCCGTTTTATTTTTTAATGTAAATGACGGAACATTAAAAATGATGTACATCGCACTGTAAAATAGGAAAATTTACCAAATATCTCCTACAACTCACATCGCCTTATCAAGTTTATAAACACTTTAAGGGAAGCATTAAAAAAATAATATTTGCATATGAAGAGATATCATTCAAGTTGTGTTATTTATAGTGGAAGCAGGAAAAATAAAAGAATTTTGAACTATTAATTCGCAGGCGCACAATGCTAGCAGCGAATTTGCAAGTATGCCAATATGCTGAAATGCCCGGTGAAAGCAACAGTACTATTTCTAATTCAAATCTCAATAAGAACAATAATACAAGTACGAATTCCAATAACAACATAAATTGTACTAATAACACCGGTAGTAATCAAAATAATATAAATATCAACAACAATAATAATACATCATCCATTGGTAACAGTCAACAAACACTCGTTAATTCTGCGAATACCAATACGAACAATTCAAATATAAGCAACATCGGCGTCCATAACAACAGCAACAACGTATTGATAAACAATTGTAATAATACCTGTGGTAACATCAGCATCAGTAATAATTGTGGCGTTGCAAATGCCCATCATATTGGAGGCTTAGTAGGTGGAGGTACTTCGACAGCAGCTGCAAAAAATCAGTTGGAGCAATTAAATACAATGCGTGAAGCTCTTTTTTCTCAGGATGGCTGGGGTTGCCAGCATGTTAATCAGGATACGAACTGGGAAGTTCCTAGTTCACCAGAGCCCGCAAATAAGGATCCTTCGGGTCCACCAATGTGGAAGCCGACAATAAACAATGGTACTGACTTATGGGAATCTAACCTGCGCAATGGGGGCCAACCTACAACACAACCTGTTCAGAAAACTCCATGGGGTCATACTCCTTCAACAAATTTGGGTGGTACCTGGGGGGAAGATGATGATTGTAACGATACTAGTAATGTGTGGACAGGTGGACCGAATGGACCTACTGCAGCAGCTGTTGTTGGCGTGGCAGGGGGCTCAGGTGCTTCTGGGCCAACAAATGGTCCCCAGTGGAGTCAAGGTGGAGTGGGTGGTGGTATATCAGGTAGCAGTGTTCAATCCGCTGTTGCAGCAGCACCAAGTTCAATGACAGGTGTTACAGGTGGAGGTGCTTCAAACGCAGCTGGAGTAAATACACCTGTTGCACCAGGTGCAGGAGGTTCCAGCGGAGCTGGAAATGGTTGGGGTGATCCTCGAAGTGGAGCTATGGGAGTCGGGGGCCCCTTAGATATGCGTTCTGTTGACCCTCGTGATCCTATGCGTGCTGCCTCAGCTGGTGAACCTCGTGACTTACGAATGTTAGATCCTCGCGATCCAATACGAGGTGACCCACGCGGCATTTCAGGTCGTTTAAATGGTACTTCAGAGATGTGGGGTCAACATCATACAATTGCTCAGCATCAAATGCCTGGACTTAACAAAATGGGAGTTAATGGGTCTAACGTCGGCGGAACTGGAACTGTTGGCGGTGTAACTGGGGCTTCTGGCATGGCAGGTCATGCCTCCGTTGGCTTGAATGTGGCTGGTAATGTTGTCGGATCCCAATGGGGAGCACTTCCACAATCAGTTGTCGGAGATCCTAAAGATTTGGTAGGCTCCATTGTTCCCAAACCTCCAGGTGGTGGTTCCGGTTGGGGGGAACCCTCGCCACCACCTCAACGTCGCAATATACCTAATTATGATGATGGAACCTCTTTGTGGGGCCAACAATCACGTGTATCTGGAAACGTTGGAGTTGGTGGCGGTTCACATTGGAAAGACATATCTGATCCCCGCAATCATTTAATGCGAAATGCTATGGGTGGACAAAATACTTCTAACAATAACATTGTATCTAACCTTGGCGCAGGTTGTGGCACTCCGGGAAACAATGTAACATCGGGTTCGGGCGGAGTCGGTAGTGGAGTTAATCCCAACAATTCATTGAATGTCGGTTCTGTTGTTCCACCTGGTGCACGTTTAGTCTCTGCAATAAATGGGCCAGGTGGTATAGGTGGACCGCACAAACCGGACAATGGTATGTGGCCACATCCAACTGGTCCACCTAATGTGCCTACAACTGGAGTTGGCGGTAATCGTAGTGTTGGTGGATGGGGTGATGTAGATAATCATGTCGGAGGCTCTGGATCTGGTATAGTAAGCGGGAATGGCACTGGTAACTGGGGTGATGATAAGGCAAATCAATCAGTTAGTAACATGGGGCAGCCAGGAAATTCGTGGAATGATCCTTCTAATGCTTCAGCTTGGAACAAATCAAATCAAAACAAATTACCTGGTGCCACAAACAGCGGTGGTTGGGGAGCTACCGTAAATTCTGGAGGTAATGACGGTAACGACATGAATCCTAACGATTGGACAACTGCTAGTGCGCATAATACAATAATGAGTAAAGCTCAACAACAGCACCAAAAACTAGGTGGTGGTGCAAATGTAAATCTTAGTGGTATTAATAGTGACCTTATGAAGCAAAGTAAACAGTACAGAATGTTAGTTGAAACAGGATTTAAAAAAGAAGACGTTGAGCGTGCTTTAATCGCTGCCAATATGAATTTGGACGAAGCCACCGAAATATTAAGATCTAATTTAAGTATGGTCAGCAGTGGTGGTGGCATGGACAATTGGAGACGTCACGACGATACTTTGGGTTCGTACGTTGACCATAATGCTGCAGTAGCTGTTGCTGGTGGCGCATTCCAGGGCCGTTATGCTGCAGGTGGTAATCAGCCTTCTATATCATTCCCTCCGAACAATCTTTTAAATTCGATGGTTGGTGGTTCTCTCGGTGGTAATGGTGGTAACAATCCACAGCTAAATGCCCTTAATTCAATGCAACCTTTGCAAGTGCAAAAGTACATTAATCAAGGCCCACATAACATTGGTGTCCCTGGCCCACAGTCGATGAATTCAGCTACTGCATTCGGACCGGGCTCAAACGTAGCTGCTGTTAATGCTTCCGCTGCCGCCGTATCAAACAGTTCGAATCAACCATCTACACAACAATTACGCATGCTGGTCCAACAGATACAATTAGCTGTTCATAGTGGTTATTTGTCTAGCCAAATATTAAATCAGCCATTGGCTCCCACCACTCTTCTTCTCCTTAACCAATTACTTAGCAATATCAAGCATCTCCAAGGGGCCCAGCAATCATTAGCACGTAGTGGTAATAATGGAAATACGCTGCTTGCAATTTCCAAATATAAGCAGCAAATACAAAATCTACAAAACCAAATAAATGCACAACAAGCAATATACATTAAACAACAGCAAGCTTTACAACCAACCCCACATCCGGCTGCTACGCATATCAATAATACAAGTAACGAATATATAAGAAGCCATGATGCCATATCAGCTTTGCAAGGCAATTTCTCAGAAAGTAACTTAAACAAGTCTGGTAGCTATCAGGGAGCATCAAATCAACAATCCAGATTAAATCAATGGAAGCTTCCAGTATTAGAAAAAGATATCACTACGGACAGCACAGATTTTTCGCGTGCGCCTGGGGCCACTAAACAAGGTAGTGGTTTAGCGACGACTAATGCAAGTAATATGGGACCCTTGGGTCTTCAAAGTGATGGGACGTGGTCAACTGGACGCAGCGTTAACGATGGATGGCCCGATCCAACAAATGATAGTGAGAATAAAGACTGGTCAGTTGGACAAACTTCAACTGCAACTGCATACACCGATTTAGTACAGGAGTTCGAACCTGGTAAACCATGGAAGGGTACGCAAATAAAAAGCATTGAGGACGATCCAAGTATAACTCCTGGAAGTGTAGCTACTAGATCTCCATTATCAATAAATCCAACGCCAAAAGATGCTGATATATTCTCTAATGCTGCTAACAAAAATTCTCCGGCTGATTTACCATCCTTAGGACTTACATCATCATCTACATGGAGCTTTAATCCCTCATCCAGCAATCAAAATTTCCAAAGTTGGTCGGATAATACGCAACAAGAAATATGGTCTTCAATGAATAAGACATCGCGTGGCCCACCGCCAGGTCTAGGAACTAGTAAATCTGGAAGCGGGGGAGGTGTAGTACCTAATATAACAAATCCCGGTAATGCTAATTGGCTAAGCGGTGGTCGAACATCTGGAGGTTGGTCGGGATCAAGTTCCAATTGGAACTCAAACTGGTTACTACTTAAAAACTTAACCGCACAGATTGATAGCTCAACATTACGTACCTTATGCATGCAGCACGGACCTTTGTTAAATTTTCATTTGTATTTAAATCAAGGCATAGCCTTATGTAAATATGCCACACGTGAGGAAGCTAGTAAAGCACAAATGACATTGACTAGTTGCTTTTTGGGCAACACTACCATTATTGCCGAATCGCCCAGCGAAAATGAAGTTCATTCAATCTTACACCATTTGCCCCAACAAAATTCTAATACTACTGCCACACAACACCAACAACAAGCACAACAACAGGGACAAGCCTCAAGCCATAGTAACGCAAGTGCTGTCAATAATTCGGGTGGAGGAAGCTCAAACATGAATTCCAATAATGTCAACAACACCTCAAGTTCACAAATCCCCTCGACACCTGGTGCTAATATTAATTGTGTAAACCAACCCATTAATCCTTCAAATAATGCCTCTAATGTTAACTTAGCCAATAATGGCCAGAATGGAAATCAACCATCGAACCATAATTCTCATCCGAATACAAATACACAAAATACAACAAATTCTGCAGCAAACATCACTAATGCTGTAACAAATAATCCTGCTAATACGAATACGGGGTGGCGTTCAACAGCCCAGCAGCAACAGCAAACCCAAAATTCTCAAACACGACCAACTGGTGCACGTGATGACTTCGAATTAATTTCCAAATATGTTTGTTCGATTGTGGATGATTAGATAAGGCTAAATAGCTTAAACCCAATTCTCCCTTATCCCACTTCCTCAATTATCATTACTACTTTCTAGCTTACAAGAACCACATAGAAGATTTCTCAAGTAGTTTTATCTATATATGTACATGAAACAAACAATAAAAAATGAGATTGTATTAACAATATCCATAAACTCCATTCTTTGTGACCCCCAAGGTTAAGTTGGGCGTTTGGAGGCCAACATCCAACTACTACTCAAGTTGAGGTATATTAAAGGTAATTTTTATATTTTATTGCAAGTAGATAATTGGAACGGTCCTCGCGCTAGGGTTGAGAGAAGGAACACATCCAGCGATAACCAGGAGCTAGTGGGTTAGTTCATCGTACGCCCTGTTATGACCTGTAAAAATATGGCGCACAACCGGAAGACAATCGGCGTCTTAGACGCTTTGATAAAATTCAGTGCTCTGTGTGTGAAAATATCTACACATTTTAAAGAAAATAGCCCATCGTGTTTTTTCATTTTTTTAACTACATTGTATGTAACCGTTATAGGTAATAATCCCAGAAATCCGAAGTACAAAGACATGAAGCCATGTATTTTTGAGAGAAAAAAAAGGTATATAGGAGATCACAAAAAGACCCTATATGTACACTATCTCCTTCATATATAAATTTTTTGGAATTTGCAAACATTCCGATAGCTGCCTTTGGTACAAATTTAGTAAGAGTACGAAAAAGGTACTAGAGCATGAATTTAATTATTAAATTTGATTGCATTAGTTTTTTTTTTTATTAATATCTCATTTGAGATGCTCTTAGGAGAACCAAGAAAATAGAATAAATTACCCGCAAATCACTACCACTAACACGTCTAACAAAAAAAATAAATTATTTTTATTTAATAGTTCGGATTATATGAATGAATTAGTGATAGTAAGGATCTTAGTCTATTTTATATTTCTAGTATTTTTATTTAATTTTACGTATTTTGTATCATTTAAGTATATACATATGTATTATTGTCATGGTTACATATATTAGAGATTTAATTATAGTTATAAATTTTTTGTTCGCATTTGGTTTATTTATTTATTTAGTTATACATTTTTACTATTATTATGTGTAAGTTTTGTGCTATTATTTATATTATATTTATCATTTATACTTCAGAATATCAATTATTCTTTATTTATTTTGATTTTTTGTTTTGTTAGTAATAGAGCCCAAGACGAGAATTCAAAGCATAGGTTGTTTTTGATTCGAACAGATCCATTCAACATACACGACCGAACATAGTAAGAGGAGACTGCCTAAGTCTAAGATGAATATTGGTAATGAAGAAAATCGAGATGTAAACCCTAATTTACTGATTTGTCAGGTATTGTTGTAGCAGGAAACCCAGGAATATCTGTAAATCTTGACACAGGATTATGAGCAATATCAACTAATCATAGTGTTATGTGCAAAAATATAGCATTGGAAGTTAAGAGTATTAGTTGTTGATGAGGCTTTGATAGTACAAAGTCACAGATGAAGAAAGTAGTTGATATTAGGAAATCTATAAATATTTGGCCAATGCAGTAAATTAATTGTCAAAAACTGATTTTCAAAACCAGCACACTCAGTAGGAAATGGTCCAACATTAACGGATAATAGTGCATAAGACCATCAAAGTGTATATCCTACACCTGAGACAGTGAGGGCTAATCCAACAACTGTATATACGAGTTTTCAATTCAATTCAATTCCATTTATTGTAATATTAAATATTACGGAGTATAGCATATATGTATGTACATAATTCAAAAGTTATTACTAAAGTCTAACAATTCAAATTTACCACTATGGCCCCCCAGCCAAAAAATAAAATATTTACAAAAACAAAGAGTCCATGTTAGCTTAAAAACATATAGTTCCCTTTAATTAATAATGTTAATGGAATACTTCCTAGAGAACACGTATTCGTTCGAAATCGACCCATTAGTTATCCTTTTGAATGTCAATTTCCGCCCATTAGCTCTAACAGTGACTTTCCAAACTTGCATTTTCGAAGAAATTTACCAACTTCCAATAATATGTACCGAAATCAACAGACATGGATAAGGATTGATAAATGGAGTCTAAACTTCGACTGTAATTCAATGCGTATAAGTGTAGAAGATTTTATATTTCCATTCGAAGAAGTTGCTAGGGATTTCTATTTGTCAGTCTCCGGTCCTGCGAACCCATTACGACGTTAAATAGCCAGGTCTAAGGCAAGAATTAATTAATTAGTCAATATCAGACATCGTGTTCAATTTGTAAATAATGCGGGATCTAGTGGAAAGAAAGGAACAGAGTAATGAAAGAACGTATCAAAAATCCTTAAGAGAAACGTCAAGGAAAGTATGGCAAAAATTGTTTACTCAATTAATAATGTGTCGTCAGTAGAGCAGCTAAGAATCGAATGTAATGAAACTGAACGTAATTTTCCCAGAAGAGAAATTAGACATATGCAGAAACCAATAAACAGGTTACTGAAATGTATAGAGAGTAATTTAACTACCAACCGAGCGGTGAAAAAAACCAGGAGTTTGAAAAAATTAGATCAGTTCGTCTTAACAACAACAAAATCAACCCATTTCACATATTTATAGAATGTCCATCGAAGGAAAGGGCATTATTCCGTTATCGATGCGGAAAGCCAAATGTAATCACTCCAAATTGCCCAACATGCCAGCAGGTAAGTTTCAAACGGAGCTTGGGATGTATGGGGGGCCCGCGGTCATACCGAAAACCTCACATCGTCGAAAGAATAAACACACCAAATAAGTCACCAGAAATTGAAAATGCTAGATCATTCGAAAAGGTTAAGAAGGCTAATTGCACAAAATATTGACCGAAATTTGGACATTATTTAACCGTAGATATAAGTCAACAAAATTATGATGAAGTTAGTGCGCGCATATTCAATTCAGTAATAGCACTTAAAACACCTTCGTATCAAATTCTGAAAGTTATTAGTAAATTTGCAGAACGTAGTCGATTAAATCGTTGCTTGGTAGGTTTTTTTTATTAAAGACTGTCGAAGAAATTTGTGATGACGCTAGAAGTTACAGGCATTTGAAAATCTGAAAAAGCCGTTCGCCGCAGCTCCGGTTTTAAAGACACGTAGATTTCAGTAAAAGGTTTTATACGAGTATTCAACGTAAACGTTTACAACGTATTTACAAAAGCTCGACAAAATTATTAAAAATAAAATATTTAATGGTAGTTAACAATAGACCATACATGAAGTACTGACTCTTGTTCTGAAAGTGAAATTAAATAAAAAAAATAGTATATATTGTTTAAAAAGATAACATAAAAGTTTAAAAGTGCAAATATGACTGAATGGCATCAATTCGCGGTGAAAGTGGCTTAATGTGTGAAGGAATTTGCAAAAGAGTTTATCATACAAAAAAGTGGAATACAGGAATAGATCAATACTCTCGTGGAATACTTCAATTCAATTATATATTCTAACTTTATTAACATATTTTAACAAATTTGATATTTACATATGAGATCTTATCTTTACATATACAGAACCAGACAAAAGTATTCACACAGCGACTTACTTTATTTTCAATCATTCATATTTTGTAAATGAAAGCCGATAGCCCGATATTGTTTTCAACAAAATTATTAATTCATGTATTTCTTACCTAAATATAAATAAAAAAAATAATGCTAAGAATGTTACGTAATAAGAAAAAAATAAATATGTAATTCAAAGTACGATTTTAAGCGGACAAAAGTATTCACACAGTTACAAGTTATAGTTTTAAAAACTAACATTTCAAATTATTTAATACTTCGTTGAGTAGCCTTTCCTTTGTATGACTTCCAGCAATCTTCTTGGCATTGAGTGAACCAGTTTCTTCGTAACATCAGCTCCAATATTTTGCCATTCTTGCATCAGAACTTCCTTCAGTTGAGTATTACTAGAGATGTGGTACTTTTCTACTCGTCTGCCCAGTTCATCCCAAAGGTGCTCAATGGGGTTCATAGCAGGCGATTGTGGTGGAGTTGGGAGAATGTGAGGAACATGATAAATAATCCACATTCGGACGTCATTTGCAGTATGTTTGGGGTCGTTATCCTGTTGAAAATAGGAACTGTCCCCAAGACCTAGCTTCTCGACGCTTTGCATTAAGTTTTCCTTTAAAATATTTAGGTACACCGTTTTATCCATTGTACCGTCGATGAAAACAAGGTTGCCCACGCCTGCTGCAGCCATACATCCCCACGCCTGCTGCAGCCATACATCCCCACACCATAACTCCGCCACCGCCATGCCTCACAGTACTTACCACATTATTTTTCTCTAACTCGGTATTTGGCTTCCTCCAAACTCTAGTTCTTCCGTCCGATTGGTAAATATTGAATTTGCTGTCGTCAAAGAATAGTACGCCATCCCAAAAGTCTTCGGTTTTGTTTTTGTACTCATTTGCAAAGTTTAAACGTTTTGATTTATTAACCTCACTTATTAGTGGTTTTTTCCTTGCAATTCGAGAGCTGAAACCTGCACGATGCAGAGTTCTACGGACAGTTTTTGGGTTAATTTCTTACCCGTCTCTTCTAAAAATTCGGCAGCGACTTCAATGGAGGTAGTTTTTGGATTTTTTTTAATCTTTCTGATGATTTGAGTTTCTTCTCTTGCGCTGAGCTTTCGCGGCCGACCAGTACGATGGATGCTTGTAAAATCTGAAGAGTCTTTATATCTTTTCATAATGCTGCATACAGTAAATCGGCTTCTTTCAACTATTTCCCCAATATCTGCATACGATATATTTTGTTTATGCAGCTCTAAGATGATTTTTCTTTCAGCTTTGGTGGTTTCCTTTTGTTTTCGCCCCATTTTTAGAAAAACTAGTTCTTTAACAACACTTTACTAATTAAAAACAAAACAGATAACTCATAACGGTTTTTTTTTCCATATGCCATGATAAAAAATCATGTGAGTCCGATCACAGGGAAGATGTGTAAACATCTAGTAATTAAAAATTTTTTTATGTCATTTTTTAAAATCAAACAGAAAGCGTCATCTATTTATCACTTATAGCAAAAACTGTTTCAGCTAATTCAACAACCATTTGCTGTAAAACGTTAAAAATATCCCAATATAAACGTATATAAGTGATACATAGATGACGCTTTTAAAAAAGTGGCAGTAAAAAAACAATGTTATATCATAATTTTTTCACCAATACAATCATAAGTCACACAGCGTTATCTGCTTCAGCTCACACCGATATGAGTTACGCTGTTTTTGTGATTGTATTGTGAAATAGAAATTTACCCCCCTGCGCGTATAGATGTTTACACATCAAAAAGTATTGCCAAGTAAAAAAAAAACACATGGATTTATGTATTTTTAAAATTATAACTTGTAACTGTGTGAATACTTTTGTCCGCTTAAAATCGTACTTTGAATTACATATTCATTTTTTTCTTATTACGTAACATAGAATTAATTTGTCTTTATATTTAAATAAGTAATGAACGAATAAATAATTTTGTTCAAAACAATATCGGGCTATCGGCTTTCATTTAAAAAATATGAATGATTAAAAATAAAGTAAGTCGCTGTGTGAATACTTTTGTCTGGCTCGGTATGTAGATATTGCAACAAATAATATATAGGATCTAAAGATATTAAATAGTTTTTATTATATTTTTTAATGATTTTTAAAGGAAAATGGGAGGAAAAAAACTTATATATGATTTAATAAATTCAAATACTATCTGAAAATATTTATGTGCTTATAGGAGGTTTATTAAGAATAATAGACCTCTATAAGCATACAATTTTCAATTTTCTTATCAGTGGGTAAGAGGAATTTTCAATTTTGGCAAGTAACTGTTATTAATCCTTGTTATGAAATCGATAATTTTTTTCATAACCTGTTTCTTCATGAAGAATATTTGTAGGATACCTCCAGGGCTTTTTATTTATTGACAGCATCACTCTAAATAGGACACGTGTATGTTAATATTGGCCTTATAACACTTTTGAAGAGTAGATTTTTGTTTTTGGGGGTTTAGAAATGCCCTTCTATTTAGTAGTGGCCATAATGCTTTAAATGATTTTATAGCTTTTTGGCACGTAGCCATATGTTGTTCAAAAGTAAGCTTTTTGTCCAAGACAACTCCGAGATATTTGACATGATTAAGTACATTTATGGTATTATTTCCAATACGAAGATGATGTCTTGGCAGTCTTTTGGGAGATTTGTTGAATGGAAAAATTATTACTTGGGCCTTGTTTGGATTAATATTGATTTTACATTTGTGAAAATATTTACTGCAATTTACAAGTCCCTTTTCCATTTTCTTCAGGAGTGCACTTGTAAGTTTGTTTGAAGAAATTAACGCAGTATCATCTGCGTAATAAGCAATTTTCATATATTTCGGGACTTTAAAATCGGATGTATATATCGAGTAAAGCAATGGCGAGCAAGACTGATCCCTGAGGTAACCATGTGGTAATGGTTTTTGGAGATGATGTTTCATTATTAATCGCAACTTTAAAGTTTTTGCCGTAAATGAATTCTGAAATAAGTTTGCATAAATATTTTGGTATATTTGCATCAAGAAGTTTAAATACTAGGCCATTATGCCAAACGGTGTCAAACGCTTTTTCAATATTTAACAATATTACACCCGTTGAACGTTTATTGTTTTTATTGATGATTATTTGCAGCCGAATTCATAACCAAATTTTAGCAGCCGCATATAGATCGCACACAACGAGCTGCTTACCCCCCTATCTCACATCACACTGCAAGTTCGAAAAACTCGATACACTCACACTAATACACACACATTTTCCGCAGTGGTCACAATAATGGCATTGGATTTATTTCTTCAAATGCGCATATAAAAACGCAAATTTGTTAATTATAGAGCTTAAATATTATAAACTATTATTAAAATAATACTAATAATAATAAATGTAAACATTTTCCCTCAAACATGTGCCTGTATAATAAACTTGGTAACTCTATTTAAAATAAAATAAGAGAGAGAAGTAAACAAATTTTTTCAAGTTTACGCTTCGACAACATTTTAAAAATGAGATTGCAGTCAGATGTGTGAGTATAAAAGTTAATGGCGATGGATTCGACTAATTCGAACAATTTTTCGTTGATAATACGTATACAAAATATCAACTCTGAATTTTGTGACGCCATTTATTTTTATGCAAATAGGTTGGCATTTCATCTCATGTTTAGCAAGTGTTTGAAAGTTCTTTAGAATGAATTTAACAAGTGCATTATAAATAACACACTTCCTAAGAGACTGCTAAATATTGGTTATGAATTCGGCTGTTGATTTTAAATTCTGTTTATTTGGTGAGTATTGCTATGCCCTTTTTTAAATCCAAATTGTTCTTTAGCAACAATAGAATTGGTAGTTACAAATTCACTAAGACGAGAATGTAGTATTTTTTCAAATATTTTACCTAAGTTACTTAATTGACTAATAGGTCTGTTTGGGTTATTTTTTGAAATGGTTTGGGAAATAGTTGAGTTTGATGCAGCTGTTAAATATTATAACCAGTAATTTTAGAGCTTTGAGTGGTAGTTTCTTTAAGAGCAGGTTGGGAACATTGTCAAAACCAGGGGATTTTGAGGGTTTTATTGATGAGACAATATTCATTACTTCTTCAAGAGATGTATAAATTGCAGATTCAGAACTGGGATTTTCCTTCTTAAAATTATTTACTGTTGCATTTATTAATGTAACTGCCGAGTGGTTATAGTTCGAAGTGAGGTTATTTACTTGGACAAATGTATTTGCTAGGACTGCAGCCTTGTCCTTATCAGATGTTATTTTTGTATTTCCAACTTTGAAGTGAGCGATTTGATTTTTTCCTTTTCCTCGCAAGTTCCTGCTTATTTTCCAAAACGATTTATCACCTGGTTTTAAATTGGATAATAATTGAGACCATTTCTTATTGCGCTCCGAATTAATACTTTTATCAATCATGTTACTTAGAAACTTAGTACATTGATTATAAAAAGTTTGCTCGGCTATATTTGAAGATCGTTGGCTTTTTATTTTAAAGCTTCTTCTTAGTTTTATATATTTCACAGTACTTTCTGGTAATGTGTAATTATTTTGTTGAGTTATTTTAGGTGTAGACACATCCCTTGCTTCGAAAACTACATTTATAAATTTTTGGATTTCCTGATCAATTACTGCCTTGGTATTGTATATATCGGAATATAACGTGATTTTATTGTCTAAAAAATTCATATAAATGTTCCAGTTGGTTGCACTATAATCATAATAATTGAGGTCAACCTGCAAGGCCATTGACCTTTTAAGTGTACATATAATGGGGCGATGGTCTGATGATATTTCGTAAGCCATTGTTTTTACGTCTATATTTAAAGCGGAGTTGCTTAAAATAATATCGACTGTAGATGCGATTGTGTTGATGGGGGAATAGGGTTGGACTATTAGGAAAGTGAATAAAAAAATTGCTTGATTGCTGTAGGTTGTTAAGTGCGATTCCTGCAGTATTATTTGAACGACAATTCCATGAACAATGTTTGGCATTTAGGTCACCAAAAACTATATATTCTTTGGTGGAAGGTGTTAGGTTCAAGATATCAGCACAGAAGTTATGAGTATATCTTGGTGAATAGAACGAAGATACAACAATAGGTCTATTATTTATAATAACTTCAATTGAGATGTTTTCGATTGATGAGGTGTTCGAAATAAAGAGGTTTTTATGAGCGACAGATTTATGAATTAACAGAGCTACTCCTCCTCCTCTTGCATCTGTTCTGTCACTTCTATATAAATAATAATTTTTAAAATAGGGTCTATGATTTTCTGAAAAAAAAGTTTCATTCAAAGACGCTATTTTAATATTTTCTCGTTCAATTAGTATCTCAAATTGTTTTAATTTAGAAAAGTTTGAAATGCCATTAGCATTCAAGTGAAGCATTTGAATTCGTTTAAATTATTAGTATAATCCATGGGCGTATTTTACCATTGACATTACAACTTTGATTTGTTGTACTTTTGAGGTGCACCTATGCAAATCATCCATAGCTGTAGTGAAAATATCAAAAAGCTCATCAATGCTAAATAAATCGTTGTTTGTTTTCAGCTGGTTAGCATATGTAGCTTTGCTGTTATTATTGATGTTATTGTTACAATTTGTGTTGTTACTTAAATTTGGGAAATCAACCTTTGATTGAAATGAAATATTTGGTGTTGCCTGCTGTTGTTATGACTTTTGGAAGTTACTCTTGTTGTAGTTTCCAAACAGAGAGAACGTAACGGACAGTTGATGTCGTTTGCAGAGTGATCAGTTCTCTCTTTTCCATGTTTTTTGCAATTAAAGCATGTAAAAACAGCTGGTCTTTTTTCATTTGTGTTAAACGGACACACACTTGTATGATGTTGTTCTGCACATATCATACATGCAGCACTTCGATGGCAATGTTCACCGCCATGGCCATACATTGAGCAGTTCCAGCATTGAGTTGGTTTATTTCTGGATCTAGATTTGTATTTTTTTCCAAGAAATTATGATATTGGAAATTGTCCTTACATTTTTTAAGACAGTTGGGTTAAAATTTTTACGAACAAATTGAACTTTGTAAACAGCATTGTTGTTCGAACTGAATTTGGTGACTATTTCAGCCACCGAAGAAGGGGATAGGTTGTAGTTTTTTAACTCTTCGGTGATGTCCTCATAGTTTATGCGGGGTAAACCGTGTAGAAAGGTTGTGTATAACCTATTATCTTTGGAGCCATATGAATGAAACTCCATTTTACTCTCTTTAAGAATTTGCTTATAGCATTCGTACAATTCTTTAGTTGGAGCAAATATTTTGGTACCAATTGAAGTACGTTTGAAAATACAATCTTTACCAAGTAGTTTTCGTATTTCTGCAAATGAGGCGTTGGCTTCTACAACTATAGGTGGAGGTTTGTGTTGTTTAATATCATTAATATTTGATGCAGGAGTTACGTCCATATCATTGAGGCCAGCAAGCAGGCTAAATCTGTTGCTGGAAGTTGACGCGATGTTCGGGTTAACAAAACCCGGAGGAAGTTTTGTCATCTTGTTCACAAGCTTTCTTTTTGATGAAGATTTGGCCCCTCGGGCCATCGCTAAATTTTTATTCCTGTTATAAGCTGGATTGTCTACCACGTGAGTTCAAATGAGATCAAGAATAGGCAATTGCAAAAACAAAAATATACAATTGTTGTTAATTTTAAATAGTTGTATCTAAGCGCTTTAATTATTTACACGACCGTTCGTAAAGAGAATTAGATTCGAACTGAAAAATTAATTAAAAATTAACTAATTCGAACAATTTTTCGTTGATAATATAGGTGAAACTTGGAACCTTGAAGTTAATTTAAGCAAGTCGGAAATGATGATATTTCGAAAAGGTGGAAAGATATCTAATCGCGAAAAATTCTTTTTTAGTGGCAACCCAATAAATATATCCTCAGAATATACATACTTAGGGGTAACACTTACCCCAAAAATGTCATTTAGCAAACATCTGGAAAAAAGAAATGTATCGGCAAAAAATAACATTAATGCTACTTGTAATAATTTTTTGGGGAAAAAGAACATATCCCTAAAGGCGATTCAATAATATGGCGCTCAAATTTGGGGCTATACACTTTTCGATGATGTTGATAAACTTCAACGTTTTTTCTTAAAGAAGATTTTAAAGTTACCATCACTTACACCAACGTATGCATTAATGCTAGAAACATAGAAAATAGCCACATATACACCTTAGACTTGCACCCGAGATATATTATCAAAACATTATTTCTATACAAAAACCACCGCCTTCCAAATCAATTATCCAAAATTTTAATAGAAAAGAATTTATTCTGGTATAACAACATTGAAAAGTTATGTGAAGATTGTAACATAATTCAAATTAGCGAATGCTCAACAAAAGAAGACTGGGAATTTTTAAGATCAGAAATGCTTGCCTCTATAAAAAATAATATAAAAGAAAGGTTTCTTCAACAAGCCTCTCCAACAAACCGCTTTTATAAACGATTAAATTATGGAAACCCACAGTTTTACTTTGAAACCATCCCCAATGTAAATATAGCCAGTTGGATATTTAAAGTCAGATGCGATCTTATTGAACTAAATGCAACCAGATTCTAGCAACAGAGATCCAAAATATGTTCATTATAAGAGGAAGAAACCCTTATACACTTTTTAGCCTACTGCCCTATTCTGCGCCACATTCGATTACACTGTTTGGGAAAAATATCATTAACTGAAAATGAAGTAATTAACATATTAAATAATGTACAATTAAATTGGAATGATTTGTTTCGTTACATCGTAGCTTGAGTACAGAAAGGAGTTAATCATTGAATTCAATTATTAATATATATGTTTAAAAAAATGCTCTTTTATATCAATAATAATTTTAAATACTTATAACCGACTGACGACAGTATGTCAAAGTCGTAAGTTCTTATTTTATTCATATTTTTCTTTTTTTTTACCTAAAAATTATTAAAATCTGGAAATATTAAATTTTATATTTAGTTTTATATTTTTGTAAAACACTTATTTTGAAAAAATAAAGAACAATTAACTAACTAACTATAGGGTAACCCTCCTATCTCACATCACACTGCAACAGTGAAATCGTTGTGTACGTATTATCAACGAAAAATTGTTCGAATTAGTCGAATCCATCGCCATTAACTTTTGTGCTCACACATCTGACTGCAACCTCATTTTTAAAATGTCGAAGCGTAAACTTGAAAAAATTTGTTTACTTCTCTCTCTTATTTTCTTTAAAATAGTTACCGAGTATATTATACAGGCACATGTTTGAGGGAAAATGTTTACATTTATTATTATTAGTTTTATTTTAATAATAGTTAATAATATTTATGCTCTATAATTAACAAACTTGCGTTTTTATATGCGCATTTCAAGAAATAAATAATAATAGATTTAACAAGTTAAAACTTTAATTACAATTTTGCAGAATCCAGTAAATTTGCATTAAATTTATAACAGGGTAACATTAATCATCGTTAGTGGCAGCCACTACTCGCACGAAAAATTTGGTGCCATTAGTGTGACCACTGCGGAAAATGTGTGTGTGTACTAGTAAAAAAAAAATGTGAGTGGATTGAGTTTTTCGAACTTGCAGTGTGATGTGAGATAGGGGGGTAAACGAACAGCAATTTGTAAGAATTTCCAAGTTCAGAGAAACAGCTGATTGTAAACACATTTGAAAGTGAAGAAGTGAAACTCTAAAAGAAATATACCCAAATTAGAAGAATTTATTTAATTTAACATGTAAAAATATTCATTGAAAATAATCATTTATTATGAAAGAAATTGGCAGATATACCTATTTTTTTTTTTTTGGCAGGAACCGGTTTTGAAAGATAAAAATCAATTAAACCTGGTTATGTGAATATTTACTTCTTCTATCGCTATTTTCCTCAGAATTATTTAAAATTTTTGCAATAAAATAGAATTGTAGTATTTTTGAAGAAGATCCCAGCACCTCAGTGTACATTCTGTAATAATTCAATCATCTCAATGAACCATATAATAAACGAATGTAATTACATCAAATCCATTTGCATTAACAACAACTACTATTTCTCTAATATACTTCCCTATGTAACAAAAAATAATGTAATCAACCTTATTAATTTTTTAAAACAATTACATATATATACCAAAATATAATGTAAATTAATTTTAATAATTAACTAAAACGAATTACCTTAAACAAGTTTATAAAAAAAATAATATATTTTTAATGTAACTACAATTTCTTGTAAATCCTTATATATTAAATATTTATGGATCTTCATATATAAAATTATTTTATAAACGAAGAGCTGGCCACAGTAGCTAGTGCTCCTTTTTAACTATTACTTTATAATAATTTGTTATTGTATAGTTATTCATTAAATAAATAAATAAATAATATAAAAAAATGTAGAAAGTAAATAAAAGAATTGAAAAGGTAGACGGTATTAAATACTTGATTTAAGTTTGTAAATCCACAACTGAAAACAAAGAAATGATAATTGCTGCAATATATAGATCACCTAGTTATGGAGAGTCCGAGTTTTGTACAGCTTTTGAAGATGTCTTAGAAGAAATCTGTGATAATAACTGTGGTATTTTAATAACCGGAGATTTTAATATAGACTGGTCAAAAAATTCGACATTGAAAACTAAGATAAATAGCAAGTGATAATGGTCTCAGACAACTAGTAAATGAATATACTCGAGTAACAAAAAATTCTAACAAAGAACTATAACATAAATAATAGTACTAAAAACAAAATAGCAGACCATGAAACAATAAATTTCGTAATTAACAATGAAAGCAATAATAAGAATGAAATAGAAAATAAACAATTGGAAATATTTAAATACAACAAAGAGGAATTATATGAAGTATGGCGAAAATAAAAACATTCATGAAAATGTAATCTTATTTGATAATTGTTTTAAAGAAACTATAAAAAATTCACTGCAAAGAAAACAGTACACGACAAAAATAGTGTTAATAAATGGTCAAAGAGTGGGTTTGAAAACACAATTCAACAGTTCGAATCTAATTCTCTTTACGAACGGTCGTGTAAATAATTAAAGCGCTTAGAGTACAACTATTTAAAATTAAAAACAAGTGTATATTTTTGTTTTTGCAATTGCCTATTCTTGATCTCATTTGAACTCACGTGGTAGACAATCCAGCTTATAACAGGAATAAAAATTTAGCGATGGCCCGAGGGGCCAAATCTTCATCAAAAAGAAAGCTTGTGAACAAGAAGATGACAGAACTTCCTCCGGGTTTTATTAACCCGAACATCGCGTCAACTTCCAGCAACAGATTTAGCCTGCTTGCTGGCCTCAATGATATGGACGTAACTCCTGCATCAAATATTAGTGATATTAAACAACGCAAACCTCCACCTATAGTTGTAGAAGCCAACGCCTCATTTGCAGAAATACGAAAACTACTTGGTAAAGATTGTATTTTCAAACGTACTTCAATTGGTACCAAAATATTTGCTCCAATTAAAGAATTGCTATAAGCAAATTCTTAAAGAGAGTAAAATGGAGTTTCATTCATATGGCTCCAAAGATAATAGGTTATACACAACCTTTCTACACGGTTTACCCCGCATAAACTCTGAGGACATCACCGAAGAGTTAAAAAACTACAACCTATCGCCTTCTTCGGTGGCTGAAATAGTCACCAAATTCAGTTCGAACAACAATGCTGTTTACAAAGTTCAATTTGTTCGTAAAAATTTTAACCCTACTGCCTTAAAAAATGTAAGGACAATTTCAAATATCATAATTTCTTGGAAAAAATACAAATCTAGGTCCAGAAATAAACCAACTCAGTGCTGGAACTGCTTAATGTATGGTCATGGCGGAGAACATTGTCATCGTAGTGCTGCGTGTATGATATGTTCAGAACAACATCATACAAGTGTGTGTCCGTTTAACACAAATGAAAAAAGACCAGCTGTTTTTACATGCTTTAATTGTAAAAAACATGGAAAAGAGAGAACTGATCACTCTGCAAACGACATCAACTGTCCGTTACGTTCTCTCTATTTGGAAACTAGAACAAGAGTAACTTCCAAAAATCATAACAACAGCAGGCAACAACAAAATATTTCATTTCAATCAAAGGTTGATTTCTCAAATTTAAGTAACAACAACACAAATTGTAACAATAACATCAATAATAACAGCAAAGCTACATATGCTAACCAGCTGAAAACAAACAACGATTTATTTAGCATTGATGAGTTTTTTGATATTTTCACTACAGCTATGGATGATTTGCATAGGTGCACTTCAAAAGTACAACAAATCAAAGTTGTAATGTGAATGGTAAAATACGCCCATGGATTATACTAATAATTTAAACGAATTCAAAATGCTTCACTTGAATGCTAATGGCATTTCAAACTTTTCTAAATTAAAACAATTTGAAATACTAATTGAAAGAGAAAATATTAAAATAGCGTCTTTGAATGAAACATTTTTTTCAGAAAATCATAGACCCTTTTTTAAAAATTATTATTTATATAGAAGTGACAGAACAGATGCTGAGGAGGAGGAGTAGCTCTGTTAATTCATAAATCTGTCGCTCATAAAAACCTCTTTATATCAAACACTTCATCAATCGAAAACATCTCAATTGAAGTTATTATAAATAATAGACCTATTGTTGTATCTTCGTTATATTCACCAAGATATACCCATAACTTCTGTGCTGATATCTTGAACCTAACACCTTCCACCAAAGAATATATAGTTTTTGGTGACCTAAATGCCAAACATTGTTCATGGAATTGTCGTTCAAATAATACTGCAGGAATCGCACTCAACAACCTACAGCAATCAAGCAATTTTTTTATTCACTATCCTAATAGTCCAACCCTATTCCCCCATCAACACAATCGCGAAGCATCCACAGTCGATATTATTTTAAGCAACTCCGCTTTAAATATAGACGTAAAAACAATGGATATATACAATACCAAGGCAGTAATTGATCAGGAAATCCAAAAATTTATAAATGTAGTTTTCGAAGCAAGGGATGTGTCTACATCTAAAATAACTCAACAAAATAATTACACATTACCAGAAAGTACTGTGAAATATATAAAACTAAGAAGAAGCTTTAAAAGAAAAAGCCAACGATCTTCAAATATAGCCGAGCAAACTTTTTATAATCAATGTACTAAGTTTCTAAGTAACATGATTGATAAAAGTATTAATTCGGAGCGCAATAAGAAATGGTCTCAATTATTATCCAATTTAAAACCAGGTGATAAATCATTTTGGAAAATAAGCAGGAACTTGCGAGGAAAAGGAAAAAATCAAATCGCTCACTTCAAAGTTGGAAATACAAAAATAACATCTGATAGGGACAAGGCTGAAGTCCTGGCAAATACATTTGTCCAAGCAAATAACCTCACTTCGAACTATAACCACTCGGCAGATACACTAATAAATGCAACAGTAAATAATTTTAAGAAGGAAAATCCCAGTTCTGAATCTGCAATTTATACATCTCTTGAAGAAGTAATGAATATTATCTCATCAATAAAACCCTCAAAATCCCCTGGTTTTGACAATGTTCCCAACCTGCTCTTAAAGAAACTACCACTCAAAGCTCTAAAATTACTGGTTATAATATTTAACAGCTGCATCAAACTCAACTATTTCCCAAACCATTTCAAAAATGCTAAGGTTATAGCTGTCAACAAACCTAGCAAGCCAAAAAATAACCCAAACAGCTACAGACCTATCAGTCTATTAAGTAACTTTGGTAAAATATTTGAAAAAATTCTACATTCTCGTCTTAGTGAATTTGTAACGACCAATTCTATTGTTGCTAAAGAACAATTTGGATTTAAAAAAGGACATAGCACTACTCACCAAATAAACAGAATTAAAAATCAAATAATCACCAACAAAAACAATAAACGTTCAACGGGTGTAATATTGTTAGATATTGAAAAAGCGTTTGACACCGTTTGGCATAGTGGCCTAGTATTTAAACTTCTTGATGCAAATATACCAAAATATTTATGCAAACTTATTTCAGATTTCATTCACGGCAGAAGCTTTAAAGTTGCGATTAATAATGAAACATCATCTCCAAAAACCATCACCACAGGGTTAACTCAAGGATCAGTCTTGTCGCCATTGCTCTACTCGATATATACATCCGATTTCAAAGTTCCGAAGTATATGAAAGTTGCTTACTACGCAGATGATACTGCGTTAATTTCTTCAAACAAACTTACAAGTGCACTCCTGAAGAAAATGGAAAAGGGACTTGTAAATTGCAGTAAATATTTTCACAAATGGAAAATCAAAATTAATCCAAACAAGACCCAAGCAATTATTTTTCCGTTCAACAAATCTCCCAAAAGACTGCCAAGACGTCATCTTCATATTGGAAATAATACCATAAATGTACTTAATCATGTCAAATATCTCGGAGTTGTCTTGGACAAAAAGCTTACTTTTGAACAACATATGGCTACGTGCCAAAAAGCTATAAAATCATTTAAAGCATTATGGCCACTACTAAATAGAAGGTCATTTCTAAACCCCAAAAACAAAAATCTACTCTTCAAAAGTGTTATAAGGCCGATATTAACATACGCGTGTCCTATTTGGAGTGACGCTGCCAACTGCCACCTAAAACGCTTACAAATTATACAAAACAAATGTCTTAAAATGATAAATAAAAAGCCCTGGAGGTATCCTACAAATCTTCTTCATGAAGAAACAGGTTATGAAAAAATTATCGATTTCATAACAAGGATTAATAAAAATTACTTTGCCAAAATTGAAAATTCCTCTTACCCACTGATAAGAGAATGTAGAGAAATAACGTAAAATTAAATAGAAATCACCAAATTGAAAATTATGTGCTTATAGAGGTCTATTATTTCTAATAAACCTCCTATAAGCACATAAATATTTTCAGATAGTATTTGAATTTATTAAATCATATAAAGGTTTTTTTCCTCCCATTTTCCTTTAAAAATCATTAAAAAATAATATAAAAACTATTTAATATCTTTAGATCCTATGTATTATTTGTTGCAATATCTATATGTAAAGATAAGATCTCATATGTAAATATCAAAAAATTTGTTAAAATATGTAAATAAAGGAAGAATTGAAAATTGAAAACACAATTCAAGCATTGACAACCTACAAAACAATATGAAATTTATATAAAGTCTAAATTGAAAACTGAAAAAATAAATATATTAATAATAAGATTAACAATGCAGACGATCAAAAACAAATGTGGAGAGAGATCAAGATTTAGTAAATAAAAAGAACCGAAATGTGATAAAAAAAAAAAAAACTGCAATATTTAACCAAGTAGAATATAAGGATAATAAAGAAATCGCTAGTCAATTCAATAATTATTTTGTAGATAGTATTAAATTAATAAGATACTCAATTGAAAATGTACAATATGAACATTTTAGAACTTAATAATATAGTAACAGAATAGAAAAATAAAATTGATTATGTTCAAATATCTAAAAAAAATGATTCTTGACAACTGAAATATACTAGGAGAAAAAATATTGAAAATAATAAATAAATCTTTAGAGACAGGAGAATTTCTGACAACTGGAAAGAAACTATGGTAATACCAATTGAAAATGTCTCAAAAATAAATAAATGTGAAGAATACCGGCCAATAAATACTTTAAAAACATGTGGAGAAATCTTGGAAAAAGTTGTGAAAGAACAATTAGAAAAATATATTGAAAATAATAATATTTTGTTCAAATATCAATCAGGTTTCCGTGAATACTACTCTAGAAAAATATTCCTAGACTTCAAATGTGCGTTTGAAACAATTTACAGACAAATAATGGTTGAAAAACTATATATGTATGAAATACAAGATTTCGAATTAAAATGGTTAGAATTATATTTGAAAAATAAAAAACAAATTACTAAAGTTAATATTTTAACAATTGAAATTGAAAAGGCAGGCTCTATTTGGGTGTTCTTCTAGTTATTATATATATTAATAACATGACAAAGGTTTTGGACAGGAGTGAAATAGTGTTATAGGCAGATGATACATGATATATACGGAAGGAGATGATGATGGCTGATAGTTGTCGAGAAAAGATGAATCAAGACATAAATAAGATTAATAATTAATTAAAAGATGAATAAACTAAAACTAAACGAAGATAAATCAAAAATAATTGAAATAAATACGATTTCCGACGTAATATTTAAAATTAATCATAAAATAAAGTTGATACTATAAAATTTCTTGGTTTTATAATAGATAAAGAACTAAAATTTGAGGAAAAAATTTATTTTTTAAAAGAATAAGAAATAAAATATCAAAAACAACGGTAATAAATATATATAACACTTCAGTTAAACCACACTCTGAGTTTGTTTCGGCAATAATATATATGTGCTGTAATACAACTCAACCAATAACTTAGCTAGCTAGGAAACTAATGTCACTATCTGAAATAAGCTTAAATATATATGTACGAAGCGTATTGCAAAAAATTACGAGAGGTACAACAAGCGAACGTGAATTATATTTATTGCAGGGCAGAAGTTAATAGAAGGAATACGGTTTTGATTTCGAGAAGAATATTAATGGAAACTTTTGGTAAAAATTTATAAAATGTAGGGTACTCAGGCCACTAGATAACAATATGTACTTAATCTGTGATAGCAGTGAAACTTAGTGCAATATTAGGATAAGAATGCAATTTATACATACGTTTTATTTTAGTTATGTTTTATTCATCATAATAAATGTCATGTAGTACCTGAATTTTATTATATATTGCGTTGTCCATCAACATATTCCACCTGATACGCTTTAATAAGATTCATAGATAGTGTAATACGTCCACTTTTTAGTGCAATCATATACGCAGATTAAATTAAATGATGAAGCAAAGTACCTGTGGGAAAAAAGCAAACAACGAAGCACAAAGAAAAAGTACTTGATGTTCATAAAATTAAATAAACTTCCCTGATAATGATCCAAAATTCTGGGAACGAGTACGTATTTACCAAAAACCTGACACGGATAGCAAATTTAGTTTTCCCTTCTTGGTAAAGGGGTAAAAGAGAATCAGTAACTTACTTGAAATGTTCCCTTTCCGGCTTGTGAGTTCTCAGGGTGTGGGTCTCCAAGTTGATATTAGAAAATGGCCAACGCACACTCGGTGTTTGGTTGCGGTGTCCCCGCGTCCTTGTGGCCTATCGTCAGCAAGTACGCTTTTGTGATTTTCAAAGAATTGTTTTGAACTGTCCCTTGCTAGTATGTTTGACAGTGTAATGGTGTGTTGGGTTGACATAGTTCTGAGAACGATGAATGTACACGTATTGTGTGGCTGGCGGCTGGAATTGGCTGTTTTGTTTATATTCCTTTTGTTTTTTTGTATTGATGTGTTGTCTTTTTGTTTAGTTTTTTCACTTTTGTTTTCTTTCGATAACTTGCGAAGGCTTTATTTTTTTGAGTTGCACGTGAAGTTTTTTTTTAGATTATATTGCAAAATACTTCGTCTGTCCGCAAAATCTATCCATCTCAAACTGTCTGTATGTTATGTGGCCGTATAATTTGATTCGAAGATAGGCAAAACTAGGGATACCAGTGTGTGTCAATTGTACTGTAAGAAAAACGTTTGAAAACGTTTATAAAGGAGATATATTTCGATTATACGCCTTATTTAACCCAGCAATCTCCCATCACACTGCAAGTTCGAAAAACTCAATACACTCACATTTTTTTTACTAATACACACACATTTTCCGCAGTGGTCACACTAATGGCACCAAATTTTTCGTGCGAGTAGTGGCTGCCACTATATTATAATGATCTATTTTTTGAAATGCGCATACAAAAACGCAAGTTTGTTAATTGTAGAGCATAAATATTATTAACTATTATTAAAATAATACTAATAATAATAAATGTAAACATTTTCCCTCAAACATGTGCCTGTATAATAAACTCGGTAACTCTGCATAAAATAAAATAAGAGAGAGAAGTATACAAATTTTTTCAAGTTTACGCTTCGACAACATTTTAAAAATGAGATTGCAGTCAGATGTGTGAGCATAAAATTTAATGGCGATGGATTCGACTAATTCGAACAATTTTTCGTTGATAATACGTACACAACGATTTTACAATTGCAGTGTGATGTGAGATAGGAGGGTAATGGCACCAAATTTTTCGTGCGAGTAGTGGCTGACACTAACGATGATTAATGTTACCCTGTTATAAATTTAATGCAAATTTACTGGATTCTGCAAAATTGTAATTTAAGTTTTAACTTGTTAAATCTATTATTATGATTTATTTCTTCAAATGTGCATATAAAAACGCAATTTTGTTAATTATAGAGCATAAATATTATTAATTATTATTATAAAATAATACTAATAATAATAAATGTAAACATTTTCCCTCAAACATGTGCCTGCATAATAAATTCGGTAACTCTATTTAAAATAAAATAAGAGAGAGAAGTAAACAAATTTTTTCAAGTTTACGCTTCGACAACATTTTAAAAATGAGATTGCAGTCAGATGTGTGAGCATAAAAGTTAATGGCGATGGATCGACTAATTCGAACAATTTTTCGTTGATAATACGTACACAACGATTTTAAAATTGCAGTGTGGTGTGAGATAGCAGGGTTAGCGCAATGGTTAATTGTAAAGCTAAAAGGATTGCAGCATACTTCAACTATTCCAATAATGGAATTTTTTACTGTATTTTGAGGTCACTGCGTTCATCTCTTTCTTAAAATTTTCGTCACTCTTCCCTAAATATATATTCTTGTCTATTTTCCTTTTTTAAATTTAAGTAACAACCACTTTTTGTAATATTAATTTTATGGCGTTAGCTACAGCTAAACATAATTCCAGGTTATTCCGACCCTACACAACCTATGCCTTTGCAAAGAAGGTTAAGTAGAAAGCATGCACTTAGGTAAATAGCTGAAATGTATAGCCGAATACTCTTCATTCATAAACGTTGTACAACGTTTTTCTTCCAGTACATTTAACAAGAACTGGCATCACTAGATTTTCCTACCTTCGAATGAAATTATACGGCCACACAACATACAGACAGTTTGAGAAGGACAGAATTTGCGGGCAGACAACATATACATATTTTGTGATACATCTAAAAAGAAAATTTACACGTCCAACCCAAAAAAGAAATTATATGCACTTTTTAAATAAACCTGCGAAAGTTGTCTAAATAAAACAAAAAGTGGAACAAACTAAACAGAACTAAAAAAACAACACTTCAATGGCAAAAATAAAAGGAATATAAAAAAAACTCAACCAATTTTAGCAGGCAGCCACTCAATCTGGGTGCATTCAACGTTCCCAGACCTATGACAATAACCAACACTCCAGGACACATGTGTCGAACACTGAAACAACACAAAACTGCAAACGAACTAATTCAAATCAATCTACTAAACCTCACCGGGACGTACTCGCGGGCAAAATCACCCAGGGACTCGGGGCCACCCCAACAAAAACAAATTATCGTAACATAATCCCTATAAATATAATAGTACTAATATAAAATCACAGTATTATTATAATTCATTTTTAATAAGCTGGCACCATTCTGCTGTTTCAAAACAAATACAATTTTTCCAAACTCAATCGAAATACATAAAATAAAAAAATGGATTACGTATAGTGTGCAAATATAATTTTTTTTAGCAACACGTATCAGATTCTTTAAAATTTCATCCTAGTCAATTTTATTAAAACTATTTGTATATTAAAAAAATTAGTAATGTTATTCAGTTAAAAGAAACCTACAAACTTGACGCGATTACATCTTTTTATTACAGTTGTCTTTCAATGTTGCCCTTTTGTTTTTTAATGGAAATTTAATATAAATGACGCTGAAGGAACACATAAAATGGTGTACATACATCGTATTGTAATATTAGAAAATTTACCAAAATTCTCCTATATCTCATATCGCTTTATCAAGTTTATAAACAATTTAAGGGAAGCATAAAAAAAATAATATTTGCATATGAAGAGAGGTCATTCAATTTGCAGGAAAAATAAAAGAATTTTGAACTATTAATTCGCAGGCGCACAATGCTAACAGCGAATTTGCCAGTATGCCAATATGCTGGAATGCCCGGTGAAAGCAACAGTACTATTTCTAATTCTAATCTCAATAACAACAATACAACTACGAATTCCAATAACATAAATTGTATTAATAATAATCAAAATAATATAAATATCAACAACAATAATAATACATCATCCATTGGTAACAGTCAACAAACACTCGTTAATTCTGTGAATACCAATACGAACAATTCAAATATAAGCAACATCGGCGTCCATAACAACAGCAACAACGTATTGATAAACAATTGTAATAATACCTGTGGTAACATCAGCATCAGTAATAATTGTGGCGTTGCAAATGCCCATCATATTGGAGGCTTAGTAGGTGGAGGTACTTCGACAGCAGCTGCAAAAAATCAGTTGGAGCAATTAAATACAATGCGTGAAGCTCTTTTTTCTCAGGATGGCTGGGGTTGCCAGCATGTTAATCAGGATACGAACTGGGAAGTTCCTAGTTCACCAGAGCCCGCAAATAAGGATCCTTCGGGTCCACCAATGTGGAAGCCGACAATAAACAATGGTACTGATTTATGGGAATCTAACCTGCGCAATGGGGGCCAACCTACAACACAACCTGTTCAGAAAACTCCATGGGGTCATACTCCTTCAACAAATTTGGGTGGTACCTGGGGGGAAGATGATGATTGTGCCGATACTAGTAATGTGTGGACAGGTGGACCGAATGGACCTACTGCAGCAGCTGTTGTTGGCGTGGCAGGGGGCTCAGGTGCTTCTGGGCCAACAAATGGTCCCCAGTGGAGTCAAGGTGTAGTGGGTGGTGGTATATCAGGCAGTGGTGTTCAATCTGCTGTTGCAGCTCCAAGTTCAATGACAGGTGTTACAGCTGGAGGTGCTTCAAACGCAGCTGGAGTAAATGCACCTGGTGCACCAGGTGCAGGAGGTTCCAGCGGAGCTGGAAGTGGTTGGGGTGATCCTCGAAGTGGAGCTATGGGAGTCGGGGGCCCCTTAGATATGCGTTCTGTTGACCCTCGTGATCCTATGCGTGCTGCCTCAGCTGGTGAACCTCGTGACTTACGAATGTTAGATCCTCGCGATCCAATACGAGGTGACCCACGCGGCATTTCAGGTCGTTTAAATGGTACTTCAGAGATGTGGGGTCAACATCATACAATTGTTCAGCATCAAATGCCTGGACTTAACAAAATGGGAGTTAATGGGTCTAACGTCGGCGGAACTGGAACTGTTGGCGGTGTAACTGGTGCTTCTGGCATGGCAGGTCATGCCTCCGTTGGCTTGAATGTGGCTGGTAATGTTGTCGGATCCCAATGGGGAGCACTTCCACAATCAGTTGTCGGAGATCCTAAAGATTTGGTAGGCTCCATTGTTCCCAAACCTCCAGGTGGTGGTTCCGGTTGGGGGGAACCCTCGCCACCACCTCAACGTCGCAATATACCTAATTATGATGATGGAACCTCTTTGTGGGGCCAACAATCACGTGTATCTGGAAACGTTGGAGTTGGTGGCGGTTCACATTGGAAAGACATATCTGATCCCCGCAATCATTTAATGCGAAATGCTATGGGTGGACAAAATACTTCTAACAATAACATTGTATCTAACCTTGGCGCAGGTTGTGGCACTCCGGGAAACAATGTAACATCGGGTTCGGGCGGAGTCGGTAGTGGAGTTAATCCCAACAATTCATTGAATGTCGGATCTGTTGTTCCACCTGGTGCACGTTTAGTCTCTGCAATAAATGGGCCAGGTGGTATAGGTGGACCGCACAAACCGGACAATGGTATGTGGCCACATCCAACTGGTCCACCAAATGTACCTACAACTGGAGTTGGCGGTAATCGTAGTGTTGGTGGATGGGGTGATGTAGATAATCATGTCGGAGGCTCTGGATCTGGTATAGTAAGCGGGAATGGCACTGGTAACTGGGGCGATGATAAGGCAAATCAATCAGTTATCATGGGGCAGCCAGGAAATTCGTGGAATGATCCTTCTAATGCTTCAGCTTGGAACAAATCAAATCAAAACAAATTACCTGGTGCCACAAACAGCGGTGGTTGGGGAGCTACCGTAAATTCTGGAGGTAATGACGGTAACGACATGAATCCTAACGATTGGACAACTGCTACTGCGCATAATACAATAATGAGTAAAGCTCAACAACAGCAACAAAAACTAGGTGGTGGTGCAAATGTAAATCTTAGTGGTATTAATAGTGACCTTATGAAGCAAAGTAAACAGTACAGAATGTTAGTTGAAACAGGATTTAAAAAAGAAGACGTTGAGCGTGCTTTAATCGCTGCCAATATGAATTTGGATGAAGCCACCGAAATATTAAGATCTAATTTAAGTATGGTCAGCAGTGGTGGTGGCATGGACAATTGGAGACGTCACGACGATACTTTGGGTTCGTACGTTGACCATAATGCTGCAGTAGCTGTTGCTGGTGGCGCATTCCAGGGCCGTTATGCTGCAGGTGGTAATCAGCCTTCTATATCATTCCCTCCGAACAATCTTTTAAATTCGATGGTTGGTGGTTCTCTCGGTGGTAATGGTGGTAACAATCCACAGCTAAATGCCCTTAATTCAATGCAACCTTTGCAAGTGCAAAAGTACATTAATCAAGGCCCACATAACATTGGTGTCCCTGGCCCACAGTCGATGAATTCAGCTACTGCATTCGGACCGGGCTCAAACGTAGCTGCTGTTAATGCATCCGCTGCCGCCGTATCAAACAGTTCGAATCAACCATCTACACAACAATTACGCATGCTGGTCCAACAGATACAATTAGCTGTTCATAGTGGTTATTTGTCTAGCCAAATATTAAATCAGCCATTGGCTCCCACCACTCTTCTTCTCCTTAACCAATTACTTAGCAATATCAAGCATCTCCAAGGGGCCCAGCAATCATTAGCACGTAGTGGTAATAATGGAAATACGCTGCTTGCAATTTCCAAATATAAGCAGCAAATACAAAATCTACAAAACCAAATAAATGCACAACAAGCAATATACATTAAACAACAGCAAGCTTTACAACCAACCCCACATCCGGCTGCTACGCATATCAATAATACAAGTAACGAATATATAAGAAGCCATGATGCCATATCAGCTTTGCAAGGCAATTTCTCAGAAAGTAACTTAAACAAGTCTGGTAGCTATCAGGGAGCATCAAATCAACAATCCAGATTAAATCAATGGAAGCTTCCAGTATTAGAAAAAGATATCACTACGGACAGCACAGATTTTTCGCGTGCGCCTGGGGCTACTAAACAAGGTAGTGGTTTAGCGACGACTAATGCAAGTAATATGGGACCCTTGGGTCTTCAAAGTGATGGAACGTGGTCAACTGGACGCAGCGTTAACGATGGATGGCCCGATCCAACAAATGATAGTGAGAATAAAGACTGGTCAGTTGGACAAACTTCAACTGCAACTGCATACACCGATTTAGTACAGGAGTTCGAACCTGGTAAACCATGGAAGGGTACGCAAATAAAAAGCATTGAGGACGATCCAAGTATAACTCCTGGAAGTGTAGCTACTAGATCTCCATTATCAATAAATCCAACGCCTAAAGATGCTGATATATTCTCTAATGCTGCTAACAAAAATTCTCCGGCTGATTTACCATCATTAGGACTTACATCATCATCTACATGGAGCTTTAATCCCTCATCCAGCAATCAAAATTTCCAAAGTTGGTCGGATAATACGCAACAAGAAATATGGTCTTCAATGAATAAGACATCGCGTGGCCCACCGCCAGGTCTAGGAACTAGTAAATCTGGAAGCGGGGGAGGTGTAGTACCTAATATAACAAATCCCGGTAATGCTAATTGGCTAAGCGGTGGTCGAACATCTGGAGGTTGGTCGGGATCAAGTTCCAATTGGAACTCAAACTGGTTACTACTTAAAAACTTAACCGCACAGATTGATAGCTCAACATTACGTACCTTATGCATGCAGCACGGACCTTTGTTAAATTTTCATTTGTATTTAAATCAAGGCATAGCCTTATGTAAATATGCCACACGTGAGGAAGCTAGTAAAGCACAAATGACATTGACTAGTTGCTTTTTGGGCAACACTACCATTATTGCCGAATCGCCCAGCGAAAATGAAGTTCATTCAATCTTACACCATTTGCCCCAACAAAATTCTAATACTACTGCCACACAACACCAACAACAAGCACAACAACAGGGACAAGCCTCAAGCCATAGTAACTCAAGTGCTGTCAATAATTCGGGTGGAGGAAGCTCAAACATGAATTCCAATAATGTCAACAACACCTCAAGTTCACAAATGTCCTCGACACCTGGTGCTAATATTAATTGTGTAAACCAACAAGCCATTAATCCCTCAAATAATGCCTCTAATGTTAACTTAGCCAATAATGGCCAGAATGGAAATCAACCATCGAACCATAATACTCATCCGAATACAAATACACAAAATACAACAAATACTGCAGCAAACATCACTAATGCTGTAACAAATAATCCTGCAAATACGAATACGGGGTGGCGTTCAACAATCCAACAGCAACAACAAACCCAAAATTCTCAAACACGACCAACTGGTGCACGTGATGACTTCGAATTAATTTCCAAATATGTTTGTTCGATTGTGGATGATTAGATAAGGCTAAAATAGCGTAAACCCAATCCTCCCTTATCCCATTTCTACTGTCACATTACTACTTTGTAGCTTTCAAGCAAGAACCATATAGAAGATTTCTCAAGTAGTTTTAACTATCTATATTATTTAAATTTATGTTATAAATGTAAACAATTTTTTAAGTTTATTACTAAATTTAAATTTATTATGTTCATTAAAAATATTGTAAATATGCATATATCTTGTTAAACAGAAGATTTTTCTGAACTTATAGCTGTACTTCCTAGAGTACATCTACAAATGTCATTTTTAAATTTTCATCAAACTTGCTTAATATCTTATGTATGTAGATAGATTGCAATTCAAATAAACAATAAAGAAAAGTAGTTTTAACTATATAGTTACATGAAACAAACAATAAAAAATTAGATTGTATTAACAATTAAAAATAAATAAATAAATAATTACGAATCTTAAATAGTATTAGCTCCTGGTTATCGCTGGGTGTATTCCCTCCTCCAACTCTAACCCAAGGACCGCTCCAATTACTGACTTACAATAAAATACAAAAATTACCTTTAATATACCACAAATTGAGTCGGGGGTAGATGTTGGGCTCCAACCGCCCAACCCAAAAATGATCACAATATCCACACACTCCATTCTTTGTTCATACATGAACGGGAAAATCTTTACAAGTGTGAAAATGAACGGAAAATAGAACGGTGGATTTTCAGGAACAAGGAGGTATGAGTTAAAAAAAATTCTAAAAGGGGCAAAAAATGGAAAATGAGTAGATTAATGTATGGACGGAATGTGATAGTAATATAATTTTGTGTTACTCTGTAGGAAGATAGATATACTTCCCTGGCAGACTGAGAGAGGAAAAACAAATATCAGGAAATTGGTTGGGCGAAGCCTCCATCTGGTACTGGGCCAGAGGCATTTATTTCGGGAGACCAGAAGCTTCGGGGAGGTACGCCCCCCAAAAAAAAATTTCAAGGAGAAACTCCCTGTTGAACTATAAGTATATATGTATATAATATCCAGAGTTCGAAACAAAAATTTGAAAGCCACAATTTTTTTTTTTTTTTGCCATCACTCAAGGTAGAATGAAGAAAAGAAAACAGCTTATAAAAAACGGATCATCCCATACTAGACATATTTCAATATTTATTATAATTTCTTTATTTAATATAATATTTTTAGTTGTAGTTTAAGTATAGATCAAGTATTATTGTTTAGGGTGCAAACGGTTATGTCAAAAAAATAAAAGGGGGGAAATACAGAATATATACTGGTGAATTTTTTTTACCGTATCCGTTCCCGCTGGATGTTTTAGGGACAGCCTTAGGCTTATAATAGAGAAAAGGGGGAGGAAGGAAATAGTATTTAAGTAAAAGGATATTTATGTGCTATATAAGTATGTTATTGTGAAGTAATTAGAATATACTAAAATTGAAATCAACGCACATGAATGCAAAAAGAACAATAATGATTGAGTTTGAAAATTTACAGGCCAATGTTTTTACTTTAAAATAAAGTGACAAACATTGGCACATTTGTTTCAAAAATTGATCTATATTCTGCATGACAGGTTATACAGCTGTTTCGGGAAGAGTCACCAACCCTCATCAGTAACCAAAAACAGAAGTTTGTTTGGTAAATAGTTAATTCATGCATACCTTTTGGAGAATAAAACCATTTCCAATGACAATTTAAATCAAAACAAATTATTTCGAAGTCATAAATTTTCAAAAGTTTTAATTTTAATTAAAACGGTTGAATTATTAGTACTTATTGGCTTAGACAATAAAATCTTTACTCCTTTTTAGACCCTATACCACTATGTGGTTTGGGTATAATGACTTTGGGCTGCTGTTTGTAACTACCAAAAATATTTGACCTAGACCCATCTTTTATTATACCGATCGAATCAGATTCATTATCTAATTCGATTTAACGATGTCCGTCCGTCCGTCTGTGTGTCCATGTAAAGCTTGTAATCAAACTGCAGGTCGCAAAAATGAATATATTTTGATGAAATTTGGTATATAACCTTTTATCGACCATGGGATGAACGCTATTGAAATTGGTGAGAATCGGTCCATGTTCAGACCTAGCTCCCATACAAATGACCCCTATGAAATCAACATAAATTGCCATAAGATCCAAGTTATCAAATAAATCTTAGTCAAATGGGACAACTCTTAGTCAAAGGCCCCATATAGAGCTGCTTCCCGATATTCATCTAAATCTATAAAAAAAAACAGAAATATTGCACTGATTCTTCTCGAATTTTGTTTGTATAAATTTTTGCAAAATACAAGAGACTTTACCAAGCATGGTCAGGATCGGTCCATTTTTGGGCCTAGTCCCATATAGATATATCATCCGATATGAGCTTTTTGATATCTACAGCCAAAAAAATTTATAAAAATCTCACTCAAATTTGATTTATGCTTATTTTCTATATCCAGTTAGTTGGGCCTGAGAGATAGGGTCTCTAAACGCATGGTATAGGGTATCGTATAGTCGGTCTAGACCGACTATAATTTTCTTACTTGTGTTTATTAAGTTAATTATGAAGAGAACGAAATTAATATTTATAAAAATTGTCGTATTAAGATTTATAGTAATTTTTCAGACATATTGCAATTAATACTGTAATTAACATGCAAATTTTTAATTTTGTTTCAATGGTGCGTGGTGAAGAAGAAGAAGAAAGCATATACTTCAAAAATTCATAACTACACTGTATTCTTAATCGGACCGGTTTCTGGCATTTCAGCCTTCATCAGCGATTTATTGAACATTGTGATAATTGTTATGTTTTAATTGAATAGATTGTTTCTATATGAAATTTTTCAACTTAGGGCGGCCGTGAGGATTGAACCTTCACATACACTCATACTTGCACTTTTTGGTCAGCGCTTTAACACACTCACCTAAAGTCAGGCCTACGAGTAGTGTGGTTAGAATCAGTTTTCGTACCATATAGCTTTACTTTGTATTAATTTCAGAAGATACAACTCTGTCCAAACAAACAATCGTTATTTTTGAATTTTGAATATTTTTGCATTTATACTTCTAATTTCCACTATTCTCAGTTACATAGTATAGTATTTTTTATTGCATCTTATTAAATATTGACCACCAATGGCTCAAACATGCTCAAAAATAAAACTAGTTAATTGTGTTTGAGAATTTTTCTAGATAAATAACCCAATATGAAAAAATCTTGTAAATAGGTTTTTGTATATAAATTTAAAAATTATGAAAAATTATTAAGTAGAAAAAGATGAAATCTTGACCTCTTTATATTATATAATGAAACAATGTAAATAATATTTAACAAATAAATAAATCAATAGAAAAAAAAAATAATTTGAATTTACATTATTTCATATATCTACATATATACATATATAAAAACGTTGGTGCATTTGTTTGTAACGAATGATCTCCGGAACCATAAGAGCTGACGAGCAAAGATTCGCACCATAGGTTCGGTTCAAGCTCTTCTGTGTTTTAACCCTCTAGCTGACGTTGGGGTCAACTTATAAACAAAATTCTTATTTTCAGTGCGATTTGACTGAAATTCAGAATGTATGTATGTTTCGTCATAAGAAATTTTTGTATGTATAAATGGACCCGATAGGTAGCGCTGTGGTAAAGTTATTTCGAATATTCTTATTTACGGTGCGATGAGTTGTCAAATTTATTTAAATTTTATAAGTAACAAAATTCACAAAAGTTTTTATATATAAACATTCTAACCAAAAAGTAAGGAAAAATTGCATTGGCTATTGCTTCGTCCGGAATAGCTGCAACATTATTGCATGGTGGTCGTACAGCTCATTCAGCACTCAAATCACCGTTAAACGTACAAACGAATGAGAATGCCGTATGTAATATCAAAAACCATTCCTGTATGACAAAAGTTCTGCAGAAATGCAGTATTATTATTTGGGATGAATGTACCATGGCTCACAAATATTCCTTAGAATTATTTCATAGAACTTTAAAAGATTTGAAAGGTAATGAAAGACTTTTTGGTGGAGCTCTCATTTTATTATCTGGAGATTTTCGTCAAACATTGCCAGTCATACCAAAATCAATCTATGCTGACGAAATAAATACCTGCTGAAAATCATCAATATTATGGAGTAGCGTTCAAATTAACAACAAACATGCGAGTACGTTTCAAAATGATCCAACGGCTGCCCAATTTTCAAAATTAATATCGTAACCATGATTGGTTAAGTGAAAGAGCTATTTTAGCCGCAAAAATGTCGATGTTGATAACATGTTGTTATTCAGGACATGATTGATTCCGAAACGTTTTCTTTCAAATCTATGGATAGTGTTGTTGAACAAAATGAAGCAGTCAATTCTCCAACAGAATTTTTGAATTCACTTGATGTGCCCGGTCTACCGCCACATTTATTAAAATTAAAAGTTGGTTCTCCAATAATTTTTGCTACGTAACCTCAACGCTCCGAGACCAATGTATTGAGGCCACAATTCTCAAAGGAAAATTTTAAGAACCTGTTTTGCTGCCAAGAATTCCTGGTCATGGCAAAGCCATTAATAAATCTCAAGGACAATCATTGCAAATATGTGGTTTGGACCTCGAAAACAGTTGTTTTTCCCACGAGCAACTATATGTGGCATGTTCCCGCGTCGGAAGCCAGCAAATTTTTTCATTTATTGACAGAATAATGAAGCTAAAAATATTGTTCATTCTTTTTAGAATTACAATAATAGAAATATATTGGTCATTCTTATATGTATGTTACAATAAATATTTGTTTTCATTTTCATAAATAAAACATGGTTTTTCTTTAACAGTTTTCAATTAATATTAACAAATGCAAAAACGTTTTTTTATATAGGTATACACAGATTCTAACTAAAATAAAAAATTCATTGAGGGCAAAACAACGTTTGCCGGGTCCAGCTAGTTTTTTTTTATATTTTTCTTAATATGAACAAGTAAGAAAATTATAGTCGGTCTAGACCGACTATACGATACCCTATACCATGCGTTTAGAAACCCTATCTCTTAGGCCCAACTAACTGGATATAGAAAATAAGCAAAAACCAAATTTGAGTGGGATTTTTATTAATTTTTTTGGCTGCAGATATGAAAAAGTTCATACCGGATGCTATATCTATATAGGGACTAGGTCCAAAAATGGACCGATCCTGATCATGTTTGGTAAAGTCTCTTGTATTTTGCAAAGATATATACAAACAAAATTTGAGAAGAATCAGTGCAATATTTTTGTTTTTTAATAGATTTAAGTGAAGATCGGGAAGCAGCTCTATATGGGGCCTATGACTAAGAGTTGTCCAATAGGGTTCATTTTTAGACTACTGATTAATTGATGTAATATATACATACAAACCCAAATTGACTAAGATTTGTATGATAATTTGGATCTTATGGCAATATATGTTGATTTCATAGGGGTCATTTGTATGGGGGCTAGGTCTGAACATGGACCGATTCTCACCGATTTCAATAGCGTTGATCCCATGGCCGATAAAAGTTTAAATACCAAATTTGATCAAGATATATTCATATTTGCGACCTGCAGTTTGATTACAAGCTTTACATGGACACACAGACGGACGGACGGACATCGTTAAATCGAATCAGATAGTGATTCTGATTCGATCGGTATAATTAAAGATGGGTGTAGGTCAAATATTTTTGGTTGTTACAAACAGCAGCACAAAGTCATTATACCCAAACCACATAGTGGTATAGGGTATAAAAATAAACTAAAGCAGATAAAAAAAAAGACATGCAACTAACAAGTAAGAAAATTATAGTCGGTCTAGACCGACTATACGATACCCTATACCATGCGTCTAGAGACCCTATCTCTTAGGCCCAACTAACTGGACACAGAAAATAAGCAAAAACCAAATTTGAGTGGGATTTTTATTAATTTTTTTGGCTGCAGATATGAAAAAGTTCATATCGGATGCTATATTTATATAGGGACTTGGTCCAAAAATGGACCGATCCTGATCATGTTTGGTAAAGTCTCTTGTATTTTGCAAAAATATATACAAACAAAATTTGAGAAGAATCAGTGCAATATTTTTGTTTTTTAATAGATTTAAGTGAAGATCGGGAAGCAGCTCTATATGGGGTCAAAGGGATCATTTTTGGACTACTCATTAGTTGATGTAATGAACGCATACAAACCCAATTTGAGTAAGATCTATATGACAATTTGGATCTTATGGCAATTTATGTCGATTTCATATGGGGAATTTGTATGGGGGCTAGGTCTGCACATGGACCGATTCTCACCAATTTCAATAGCGTTCATCCCATGGCCGATAAAAGCTTATGTACCAAATTTCATCAAAATACATTCATATTTGCGATCTGCAGTTTGATTACAAGCTTTACATGGACACACAGACGGACGGACGGACGGACGGACGGACGGACGGACGGACATTGTTAAATCAACTCAGAAAATGATTCTGATTCGATCGGTATAATTAAAGATGGGTCTAGGTCAAATATTTTTGGTTGTTACAAACAGCAGCACAAAGTCATTATACCCAAACCACATAGTGGTATAGGGTATAAAAATCATCGTATGAATGCAAAAGGTTTGTGGTAGCAGCTTCAAAAGGGAATTAAGAAAAACGACGTCGTAAAAAATCACCGTGTAAATAATGCCTTAGATTTTTTTGGGTTTGGTTTCTGTCTGACAGGGTTGGTCGAGTATAGTCAAATACTTCTATACCAGGAGTGGTAGCACACATTATGTGTGGAGTTCAAACGATGGGATATGTAACATAACCAGAATTAGTTACATAACCTAATTGCTTGCTGAGCAGCAACCACGAGGATCTTGAAATAAACACCGAAACGTGTTATCTCTTATCCGGAAATAATACACCATTTCCAATTTAAATTGAGAATGAAATTGAGAAAATTCCAATTGAAACTGAGTTTTTCCATTTGAAATTGGGAAAATTACAAATGAAATTGAGATTTTCCATCTAAAATTGGGAAAATTCCAAATGAAATTAAGATTTATCATTTGAAATTGAGAAAATTTCGAATAAAATAGAGAATTTTTCATTTGAAATTGAGAAAATTACAAATGAAATTGAGAATTTTTTATTTGAAATTGAGAAATTGGTCCCAGAAACTACACGGCTCATTTTCAAACTGCTTTGCATATACCACTCGTTTCTTCTGATTGATAGCAGATATTAATGAATTGCGTCTAACCACACGTGAGTTGTACCCACTTCATGCAGCAATCTCCAAACAGTTTTAGAGTGTCGTCTTTACCAAAATCTTCCTTTATTTCTGCTGCAATCTGAGTCGGTGTTATTTTTGGGTCAACTTTAATTTTTCGTTTTATTTGGGTACGTTCTCTCTCGGTTAGTTTACGCCCTGCATTTTCAAAGTTAGTTTTGCTTTAAAACGATTTACAATTGTCCTAATGGTAAAACGACTTCGATCCATTAATTCCCCAATCTCCGCAAAAGATTTGTCTTGATTATGCAAATGTATAATTATTTTGCGCTGTGATCTGTAGTTTCACTTTGTTTTGGGCTCATTGTTAACAAATGGTTAAGAAAATAATTATTTGAAGAAGTTTTTTCAACTTTTCATTAAAAATAATAAATAAATTAAATAATAACGGAACATAACAGCTTGTGTTGCCAGACTGGCAAAATTTGAATAATGTAACAGATGTCCAAAAAATTGTGCCTATACTTCTGTCCACCGTATATTGTACCTATACGTACATTTCATTTGCAGCATGCTGAACGAAAATGTTTACGAAAAAAAACATGAAGGCTTAGTTACACACGCGTAACGGTATCGGCGGGAATCAGCTGATTCAACCTGTCTTATGAAAAACACATACAAATGCTTACTCAACTTAAGCTAAACGCATCGTATCGTTAGCCTCTGTTGATTTTAGATTTTTGCTACGTTTGTACGTGACATTTGTGAACAGCTGATAAAGTTTGTTTAATTTTACACAGCAACATGCTGGTTCGTTTTTACGTTCTATAATTGCACTAAATGCCAACGTAACGATACGATACGATTACATTTTAAATGTGTGTTAAAATCTACAGCAGTCCATAATAGAACAAGAGCACTAATGTTTAAAAAAAATGTATGCCGCTTTTTAATTATTCTTTAAAAACTAAATCATTAATATATATATTAATTTTTATATTTTTATATAAAATCTAACTATAAGTATAGACTTTTATCAAGAAATCAAAAATAAAAAAAATTTCCGAACATGTGTCAACGCGAAAAATCCAAAGCAAATGAAGTTTGATTATCAATTAAGACCGGCAACGATCAAATAATCAGCTGGCAAATAAAAATATCGAAATTTTTTGATATTCATCAATCATTACGTGTAGCCGAAAAAGAATGACTGAACGCACACAACCTTGTGATTGATGAGTTTATTTGTCCGTTGCCAGTGACCCTTAAATGACAAGGTTCTCAAACATTAGCTTCTACAGCTGATTAATGTAAACAAAATTATGAACTAAATTTTTAGTTTTCATTAGTTTTAATTAAAAAAAAATAAATATACAAATTAAAAATGAATTTACTTAAAAGAATAACGAATAAAACCTTAATTAAACATTTAGTGCACAATCGTTATGCGTCCAACGAAGTAAGAGTACGATTCGCACCAAGCCCTACTGGTATGTTTGGAATTTTGAAAATTTTAATGAAATTTTAAACAAAAATTAATTTTAAAGGTTATTTACATTTGGGAGGACTACGAACTTCATTGTACAATTATCTATATGCTAAAAATCACAATGGAAAATTTGTCTTACGTATAGAGGACACAGATCAATCACGTTTGATACCCGGAGCAATGGAAAGTTTAATTGATGATTTACAATGGTCTGGTATTGAAATTAATGAAGGTCCTGGAAAATATGGTGGCTCTTATGGACCCTACATACAAAGTGAAAGAACATCAATTTATCTGTGAGTTTAAAAATTTTATTTTTGAAAAAGTTAACCCAAAATAAGTTTTTGGTTTAAAAAAATGCATTTTATTAAAATAACGAATTTATAACTGTATTATTTTAAAGGGATTATGTAAAAACACTATTAGATAATGGTTCAGCATACCGGTGTTTTTGCACCGAGCGACGGTTAGAGTTATTACGCAAGGAAGCAGTTAGAACTCGACAAATACCAAAATATGATAATAAATGTCGGCATCTAACACTAAAACAAATCAACGAACATTTAGCAAAACATACACCGTATTGTCTACGTTTTAAGTTAACCGACTACGAGGAACCCATTAACGATTTAATATATGGTCCGGTACAGCATAATGTAAGTGATAATGAAGGTGATCCGGTCATCATTAAAACAGATCAATTTCCAACTTATCATTTTGCCAATGTAGTGGATGATCATCTAATGGATATAACACACGTTTTTCGAGGTGTAGAATGGCAAATTTCAACAACCAAACACTTATTGTTATATAGGTACATAACTTTATTCAAAATTTTATATGTTTTGTTAAAAAATAAAATATTTTCAGAGCGTTTGGTTGGCAACCTCCGAAATTTGGTCATTTACCTTTACTAGTTAATGCTGATGGGACGAAATTAAGCAAAAGGCAAGGAGATATAGGTATTAAGCATTTTAGGTAATACATTTTTTATTGATATTTAAAGAAATAATTTAGAAAATTAAATCTATTTAGGGACAGAGGTTACTATCCGACTGCTCTCTTAAATTATGTAGTCTCTGCTGGAGGAGGTTTTCCACATGTGCAATTTAATAAACCCAAAATATATTCCATGACTGAATTAGCTGAAAAGGTAGAGCAAATTGTATACTGGAAAATCATAAAAATTCTAAATTTTCTTTACAGTTCACCATTGAGAATGTCAATTCTCATCCCAGTCGATTGAATCCGGAGCTGTTAGATGATTTTAATCGTTTACATATTATAAAATTATTGAATTCGGAAACATCGTCAAATGATTTGGTGGAAAACGTTAAAAATTTAATCAAGGCATCCTATCCCAATGAGTAAGTAGATTAATAATTGATTTTTATGTATTGCAGGGATTCAAATGCAAATTGAAGTAAAACGAAAAATGTATGTTTTGCACTTCTTTTAGACAAAACTTGGATATAAATACCACTCATATTAAAAATGTTTTACACTGGTCAGTTCAGCGTTTAAGGTTCGTAAAGGATTTAACTTCACCATCATTAAGTTTTCTATGGGTTAAACCTTCAAACTTTTTGTCAAAGGATATAAATAAAGGTTATTTCTATACAAATTTTTGAATTTTATTGTTTTTTAATTTCATGTTTTTTTTTTTTTTGCAGAACAAATGACAATTCTAATCGACAATATAAGTAAAGCAAATTTTAGTAAAGATAATTTAAACAATATTTTAAAAGAATTTTGTAAACAACAAAATATAAAATTCCCAATATTAATGAAATTTTTAAGATCGGCTTTAAGTGGTTTAAAAGTAAGTAGTTTGTTTATTTAGTGATAAAAATTGTAATTGTTGTACCATGAAATTATAGGAAGGACCTGCTGTAGCAGAAATGATGGAAATATTAGGCAAACAAGTAGTGGCAGAGAGACTTACAGATGTCATAGTAGAGAAAAATAAGACCAATGTTATTAAAAAAGCTCAAGAATCAGCGTGACCGTATATTAATACAAATTAAAATTAAACATTGTTATACTTGTTAAGGCAGTTATAATTTATTAAATAAAACTTTAAGCCTATTACATCAATAAAAACAAAGAGTATTAGTTCTAACAAAAAATTAAGTCATCTGACAGGCGTTATAAATAAATAAAATGTATGGTAATAATCTAAATGCCTTTCTTCGAAAATCTGTTGAAATAGTCACTCATTTATTTAATGCAACAATTGGCCAATTTGCTAGAAAGTTTTTCTCCTTCAGGAGTTAAAAGGAAATTATCTTTCCACACAGCAATTCCTTCATTGTTAGTTTTTAAATCAACCGACAACTTTTCCCAAACTTTCTTTTTTGGATTCAACTGCTCATCCGGTTGCCCACTATAACCTTCAAAAGCTAAACGACTACCAGCAGCAGCAGAAGGAGTAACAATTATAGGCTCTACAATAGTGTGGTCTTCACTAGAATTTAATTAAAGTAAATTATTATATATTTTTGACAGAGAATGAAAGAAATATCAACTCACTTAGAAGTACATAAAACCATGCCTTCTGAGAGAATACCACGCATTTTGGAAGGTTTGAGATTACACAAAACAGCTACTAAGCGTTGGTCGAGTTCTTCGACAGTAACAAATTTCACCAAACCACTGATTATGGTACGTGGTTTTGCTTCAGCTAAATCTATTTTTAAAACATACAGTGTATCAGCATCAGGATGTCGCTGTACTTCAATAACTTTGCCCACGCGTATATCTAATCTCTGTGGACCATCCTCCTCAGCAGCACCAGCATTTGCAGCATTGCCAACTTTTACTTTAACTGGTGGTGGATAAGCAGCAGCACTGAGTTTCCTAGGAAAAGAAAAGTTATGGTTTATTTTTTTTATTATACTTTAGTGCTATATCTTCTTACTGTAATTCCAGTGTTTCGAAATCCTTTCTAATAGGTTCCAATAATTTATTGATGTATTTCTCCACACTTGCCTTCAGATCTCCAGGATGTAAGTTGTTATCAGCAAAATATTTTTCTAAATCGGCATAATTATGGAACGTAACATCACCACCATTTTCGGGCGCACGGTTTACTTCAAAACCTTCACCTTCTTTGAACAAGGAGAACAATACATGTTTGACAAACGATAAAAGACCATTATCAGCAACATTCCCTGGTTCGCAGAAAGCTTTCTTCAGCTTCTTTTTTACATTGGCTGGAGAATCTAAGAGGTCAATTTTGGAATCTTCTTCAGAAGAGGACATTTTACCACCCGCCAAACCGGGTACCATGGGGTTCATAAAGTGTATACGTTTTTCGTAGCCTAGTTGTGGTAAATATTTCTCTGAGAAGGTAAAGATTTTACGTTGATCAACACCACCGAACTGAGCATCTACTTTTAGATATTCTTCATCCAAGGCCTGCAAGCCAGGATAAAGAAGTCCCGATAGCAGAGGATATTCGATTTGTTTTACTACTTCAGCACCAGCTTTTCTAGCGTCATGTTGTGTTACCACTGAACTGAGTTTGTAGACGTCTAAGGTATACTCCTTGGTTAGTTGGTAATCAGTACCTTTGACAAATTTCAATTTATCCAGTGGTACTCCGATAGAGGACAGCATGGATTTGATAACAGCTTCATAATATTGGGTACGTAATTGCAGTAGAGACCATGGAGCTTTCATATTATCCAAGTAGGCATGAAGATCCGCAAAAAGAATAGTAACCTAAAATAGTAAAAGTCGAAATCTCTACAAATCACTTACAAAAATGTAAAATGCAAATTCATACCTCACAACCTGCTTTTAAAAAGTCAGCAATCTTTGACATTGGTACAAAATAGGCCACATGAGGTTTACCAGTGGTAGCAGTTCCCCAATAGATTTTCAAATCACGTTCTTTCAAAATTGTGTGCAATTTATCATCACCCAATGTTTCTTGAAGATTACGTGTAATCAGTTCTTTTTTCCGTTCCAGAGTAAGAGAACCCATTTTGATTGAAAAAATTGTACGTGAAACAATCAAAAAAATCACACAAACTGAATAAAACTTTCGGAAACGTGGACAAGAATGACTAAATTGCAATAGACGTCATCAAATACAAGTCGTTATACGGTGTACAATTGTACACAATTAATTGACTTAAGTCTAATAAGAAACTGTCAAAACTGAAACTATTGTGAATTACTGAGCAGCTGTGTTTTGTTAACTGTTCCCAGTTTTTTCTTGTTTATGTTCTATAGTGATTGTATATAAACAATTGAATTTCACAATATAAACAAAAGACAGCTGCTGTCTTTTTCAAGATCAAACGTAAACAAAACTTGTTGAAATACAGGAAATTTTGTTTGGTGCAAACATTTTTATATAAATTTTTTTTCGAAAAATTCGATAAAAAAATAAATTAAACTAACTCGTGCTTTGTATGTGATCTGCTCAGCAGCACTCGTGTTTCGCAAAAAAATTTCAAATGACGTGAGTGTTTAAGGTTATGTTTACGTTGTATCAAAGTGAACAGTAATTTTGGCAATTCTAGATTCGTACCATACAATCAATGTATTTCTAGCGGCCGAAGAAAAAACACGGTTTTCATTTTATGCGAGAACTTTACTTCAAGTTTTTAAACGTTATTACTCTTTTAAATTTCGTGCGCGTTTTTTTTTAATCGAGAGTTTGTGTTTTAATTTTTATTGTACAAAATGCCGGTTGTTAAGTCAGAAGATTTAGTGTATTTACAAAAGAACATAGATCGAGTGCGCAATATCTGTATTTTAGCGCATGTTGATCATGGCAAAACTACTTTGGCCGATTCTCTGGTGGCCAGTAATGGTATCATCTCTCAACGTATGGCCGGTAAACTGCGTTACTTGGACAATCGTCAAGATGAGCAGGAACGGGGTATAACGATGAAAAGTAGTAGTATTTCCCTTTATTATCATGGAGTCTTGGAACAGAAAGATTTCTTAATTAATTTAATTGACTCTCCCGGTCACGTAGACTTTTCAAGTGAAGTGTCCACGGCCGTACGGTTATGTGATGGTGCCATTGTTGTCGTCGATGTAGTAGAAGGTGTATGTCCTCAAACTCGGGCTTGTCTGCAACAAGTCTATGTAGAGCAATTAAAACCGGTGTTGGTTTTAAATAAAATTGATCGTTTGATTATGGAAAAACAAATGTCTCCCTTAGATGCTTATTTTCATATTTCACAAGTGCTCGAACAAGTCAATGCTGTATTGGGCAGCATTTTCGCCTCTGATGTTTTAGCTAAAGAAGACATCACCCGCAAAGATAACTATGAGTCTGCCTTAGAAGATAGTGATGATTCAACATTGTATTTTACTCCGTCATCGGGCAATGTTGTATTTTGTTCAGCTTATGATGGTTGGGCTTTTGGCGTTCGTGATTTTGCTGCCACTTACGAAGAGCGGTTGGAAATGTCAGCAACGGATTTAGAGCAAGTGTTGTGGGGTGATTATTTTTATAATGCTAAGAAGAAATGTGCTGTGCCTGGTGCTCAAGAAAAGGCCAAAAAACCAATGTTTGTACAATTTGTTTTGGAGAATATTTGGAGTTTATATGATACTATTGCTATTCGAAAAGATAAGGACAAGATAGGAGGTAAGTCATTTAATATATTTTAGTTACAAAATAAAAAAAAAATATTCTCAAAGATGAAACCGTTAATAAAGTATACTTTTAAAAATATAAAAACTATTTGAAGCGAAAATATTTGGTAAAACATTTTTCAGAAAACAATTCAAAAATGATTTTTTGGAAATTGTATTAATATGATTGTATTTTGACGAATAACTAAATTTTAATAGCCATCCAAGTTAAATGTTCAATTTAAATTGTTTTATATTTTCAAATCAAAATATACAGATTTATGTATGTTTATATACTAAAGTTTACAAGCTAAAATTTAAATTACGCTAGCTCTCCTTGAGGCACTGGTAATTCCAAAGCTTCTTTTAATGTATCACTTTCTTCTAACGAAGGCATCACCGGTGCTCCCTTACTACGTAACATCAGCTGTATAGTCTTTGTTTTCCAATTATTCTCTGCAAATGGATCTCTCAGTAAACCAAATACACATTCAAATATACCAACACAGTCATTTTCAGTGTGGAGAGTACCACAGCTCAAGACCAGAACCAAACCATGTACATCCATACGACCCTGAACACCAGCATGTGTTAAATTGGGATTGAAGTAGAAACCAAAACGTTGCCGTGTTTGCAACAGATTTTCCAGCAGCAAAGTGGAATTTTCAGATATGTGTTCATCTACGCCATCATTGGCGGTTATTCGCAGCAAAAGTCTAGCATCTGACCAAAAATCGTTTATTGTTAAAGCGTCCTTGTTGTAATTTTTAAAAAACCATTCAGAAAATTGACGAGATAATAAATGAATAGGAAATTCAGATGCTTCTTCTATAGAGCGTGATGATGACGCGGATGTATTAGTTATATCTTTGCTTTGTATTTGACCATTAGTTGCACTTTGTAAATGTGATATTGTTGGACTATTAAGATTTGTATTTTCTTGTTGTATTGGTTCCTTTTTAAATATATCGTTCCAATATTCCATTATTTTATTGACCAATGATGCTTTAGTAAAATCCACCGTTATTGCTACATGTTTTTTATGCAAATATTTAAATAGCACTTCCCGAGTGATGGCACGTTTATTTAATAAAGTCACACAATTCGGAATGTGTGTAAATATAATATTCAATGCTTCTATAATTGAAAAAAAATAATAAAATTTTAATTAAATTGAATTTTATTTTCACTTTTACCGTACATACCTTGTTCCGTTGCTATGCCTGTAACATTTTTGGTAACGCTTTTTGCTAATTGGAGTAGAATATATGTATTTTGTCTTTCTGTTTGCAACAAGTCAATTATTCCAATTTTTTCCTCATATGTAAACGACATTTTTTAATATATTTGTTCTAATGATTAGAAAATACAACTTGGCAATGTGTAATTTTTATTTGTTTACAAAAATAAGAATAATGCAAATATCAGCTGTAAAAATTTAGTGATGCCATATTATTGCTAGAAACAGCTGTGTTGACTATAGATGGTAGTATTAACAATTATCGAATGTTTCGTGTTATTGATAATTTAACGGTAAAAATTAAGATATGTTAAAAAATTTTTTTTTAATTAAAAATTTAATAGCATTGGGCTATTAAGAACAAATATAATAATCTAACTGTCTTGCTATGGCTGTAAGTGTTATACTTTATTTATTCATGTTGTAAGTACTAAAGAAAAATTCCTCTTGCACTAAAATAACATTGTACGAAAAACTTTGTCTAAAATAAAAGAATATCTACGAAAATATTTCTTACAAGGTACGAAATATTGCACAAATATCCAAAAATATAATTCGCGATTTAGGTTTTAAAAAAACCAAAGGTACAGAACTAGTTTTTGAATCATTCCGAAAACCAAAAATTCAATTTCAAGTAGAAATACTTAAAAAGAGAATTGTTGATAAATCTTACAAAAACGTGTATTATTTTTTTGTGTCTTTATTAAAATATTAAAAAAAATTGAAATAACTTTATGACACTTTTATAATAAAAGTAAAATATACTTATAGAATTTAAATTTTATAAATCATTCTTGAAATATGTCTATCAAAATCTAGGAATAATATTTATTTCGTAAATTATTCTACGATATAATATCGATACGACATTTGTTTCGTAAAACAAAACAAGTTACTACGAAATAGTGGATATTTTTCACAAAAATGTAATTTTTTTTAAATAAAAGAAACTTTCGTATATTCAACGAAAGAAGTGACTACGAAAATTTTTCCTAAAATGTCGCATGGATTTTTTTTTGTACTTAGTGCCGGTTTACACATGAAAGTTTTCTTGCTGAAAGTCTTGAGTTTATTGGTGAGACGGGAGAGAAGAATGGCAGGTTTACATACTTTCATGTACTCTGAAATTCTCTTTTGTTTCTTGCTTCGCAATTGTCAAAGTGAAGTTATTTTACGTTTTCTTTAATTTTTATGTTTTGTTTGTGTTAAGAAAGATAATAAATTGAAATAAAGTTAATTTTAATGAATTAAAATGACAAAATAAACAGATAAGATGATGAAGTAAATATCAAAAAATCTTGAATTTCAGTACAAAAATTTCAGTGTGTAAACACGGATGAAAGTTTAAAAGAAAATTTCAAACAGTTTCAGAAAGAAAAATTTCATGTGTAAACCGGGACTTATATCTGTGTTCATAAGTTTTCAGTAGAGTATTTATGATAATCAAACTATATCTGAAATCAAGTAATTTCGATAACCACATGCTTAGTTTGGCATTCAATTTGAAAGTAGAAAGAGTTGATAACTTATTGAGTAACCTGATTCAGATTCCCCTATCGGTATAGAGATCCACTAAGAAAGGGCTTAAAGGGGGAAAATTATAATAAATAAAATTACAATGTAACAGAATGCGAACTTATGGATGCCATGATGAAGGTAAAATCAAATTCGGTTGGTGTGGATGGAATTTCGTTAAAATTTGTAAGCTTAATATTTTATCGTATTTTAGACACTTTTTACATGTGGTCAATAGTATAATTACTACTTCTTCATATCCCTCTGCTTGGAAAGTGTCAAAAGTTATTCCTATTCCTAAATCTGGTTCTGAATCCAATGTTGAAAATATAAGACAGATATGTATTCTTCCCGTGTTCTCTAAGGTCGTCGAACACATACTTAAAACTAAAATGTTGGTCTTTCTTGATGATAATAATTTGATAAGTAGTGGACAGTATGCATATAGGAGAGGTTACAGTACTTCATCTCTTCTTGTTGAGATGACTGTGTTGTGTTGTGTTAATGTCTTGGTATCTCTAGATCTGTCAAGAGCATTTGATTGCATTGGTCACACTAAACTTGTGATTGAACTTCGTGATGAATTTAAATTTTCGAAAACAGCCTGTAAACTCATTTACTCATATCTGATTGATCGTTCATAATTCGTTGAAATTGGGGGTCAGGTTTCTGAGACCCGCAATGTTAATTTTGGAGTACCACAAGGCTCGGTCCTTGGACCCCTTTTATTTGTTTTATACCTTAACAATATAGAGAAAGTGATTTCAACTATTCATAGATGCGAATCATTTATCTTTGCAGATGATGTTCAATTGCTTTTAAGTAGTGATGGGCAGTTTTTAGATGTTTTAGAAGCTAAAACAAATTTTTGCCTTGCCAATATTTCATCCTGGATGACAGAAAATAGGATGGGTATTAATCTAACTAAAACTAAATGTATGGTTTTTGGTAATAGTCACCCCTTTAATTTTGATATTCATATAAATGGCTGTAAATTGCAGTTTTGGATCATCTTAGATGTTTAGGAGTCTTAATTGATGATAAACTTGATTTTGGCAGACATATTAACATTTTAACTGGAAAGGTTATTTACACCTTGAGACGATTATACAATTCAGATATTTTTTTACCTATGAAAATTAAGCGAAACGTTGCCTTTTCCTTGTTAAAGTCTCACATTTGCTATTGCCTGGAAGTTATATCAGGAACGATTGCCACAAATTTTCACAGGTTAGAGAGGGCTTTCAATATGATTGTTCGGTTTGTCTTTAATGTAAAAGTCAGAGAGCATATTACTCCATATGTCATAAAATTTCTAGGTTGTACGTTTCGTAAATTTGTGAATTATCGATTACTTTTTTTCTTTTATAAACTTATTTTAACTACAACACCACCAAACCTGTGTTATACATTTAATTTTTCCAGATCCATACGTAATGTACAGATTATAATTCCAAGAATCTCAACGTCCATTTTTGAACGCTCATTTCTTATAAGGGTCGCTCGACTTTGGAATAGTTTACCTTCTAATTTCAGAGTTTTTTGTGATTCCAGTAACGTCTTCAAGAGGAAAATATTCTCATATATTAGTGAGATAGCTTAACATTATTCTAAATTTTGAATAATAATTGTCTTCATGTTATTTGATGGTTAAAATGATCCCTGACTCACTGACTGACTTCTGATTCTGTAACGCTGAAATAATACACACACATAGCACTCCCTACAAGCTATGGGAAATACACAAACAAACTTTAATCTTTCTCATTTTATACTAACCCATACACAATTTTCTCTCTTCTTTGTTACCGACCAGTGCTTCTAATAAAATCTTCTGAAAATCTACAATTTTGGAAACTAAATCGCCAAAATTGTCATTTTTAAAACAAGAAATTGTCAAGAAAATTTTACCGCTTATAAAACTCGAAAAAATATTACAAAAGGAAGCAATAAAATTTATTTATATCATTCATATTACGAATATTATTACAGCATTGGTTATTTCGATATATAAAAATGTATTAGTGGTGAAATTTCAACGAAAAAAATTTAACACAGCAATCAACTAAATAATTTTATTGACATGTATCTATAGTTGAAACATATAATATAGGTTTAAAGTATAGCCGTAATTAAAACTTAAATCTTAAATAGAGATGCTATTCAAGGTGTTTCCGTTTTGAAACGACTTGATCCAGAATTAAATCTATACATATTTTGTAATTTACATTTACACTGAACTAAAACTATCAATTTTCGATTTTCAACCCATTAATTGTTAACCCTTGAAATCCTAATTTTTATACTACTGAAAATTTAAAATCTACAATCATCATTTTAACAAATTTAACAAATCATTTTAACAAATTGAAAAATCGTCGAAATTAAAATGAGTTGTCAAAATTAGCAGCACTGCTAACGACAATAGCACTACATATGCAGATTTCGTGTTACATATGGAATAAGATGAACGCAAAAAATGCATAAAAAACTAATATCTATTCAAATTCTTCTTTAAATTCCCTTTGTTGGTCAATGAAAAAATTCTGCAAAAAAAATAATGACGGAAATTTTAAACATTTTTATTTTTCTCATTTAACGTCGTCCGATATGCATACATACTTTTTTTTATCAAACTAAACTTTACCGTTTGTCTGTTTTGTTTTTCATCTCAAAATTGTTTTGAATTGTTAGGAGTGCTTTCGCTCAGGTTCTCTGATGGCCAGCACTTACCAAAAATTATGCTTTTTTTGATAAATATTTGAGAAAAAAGAGATCTTCAATGTGGATTTTGTTGTTGTCCAACGTATGAATTCGGTTAAAGCTCTGTATTGAAAAGCACTTGAAAAAATAGTGCAATTTTTAGTTTAAAATTGAAATTATTCTGACTTTGCTTAATTAAATTACATTGTAATTTCAGAAGAGAGGTGGGAAAATATTTTTTTTTCACTCATAATATTAATTTTTGCATAATTTGCTTTCAAAAAATTTAGACAAACATAAATTACGTAAATAGGTATATATATGATTTTATTTTGAATAATTTAATTGAAATAATCATAGAAGAATTAAAGGAAAAATTTGGAATAATAATTTTGTTTTTTAAGTAAAACTAATACGCCCTTATTTTTTTTTTTTTGGATTTATAGATAACTGGAAAAATGTTCGCTTTTTACAGTTCACATTTATGATGGCATATGAAATATTTTCATTTCTTTTTTGTAGGTGTATTGGTGTTTGCACTTCCTTAAGGGGTGGTAGGTTTTAAAACCATTTTTTGCATTTCTCTTTCTGAATGCACAACATATTGAGAGTGTTGTGTCAAAATTTTAAGTAAATCAGAGCAAAACTTAAGAAGATACAGCATTTCCAGCGACCGGCCTCATACGGTATATAGTATATAAATCATAGTATATAAATTCGAAGTCCGTCAACATCATAACTCAAAATCTACTTGACCGATTCTTTTGCAATTTTAGACACTATATCGACATATAAATCATCACGTAAACACGAAGGGTTTTTTTAATTCCATTTTCTTTCCCATTTTTTAACAACAAATTCCCGTTTTTCACTTCAAAATGCTGCAAAAAAAAAAATATTGAAAAAACTCTTCGTCACCACCACAGGAAACATGTCACCTTTGAAACGCGTTTCGATTTCTTTATTTCACATGATCCGATAACGAGTTATGATGTTCACCGCAAAACAACAACGCCTCCGGAGATTCGCTGTCACGGACTTATTTATTAAAATTTTTAATTGAAATTTTTTTCAAAGATTCTTCAAATATAATGCTATAACGTATATATGAAATAAATAATCCAATATTACTCATATCTTCAAAAAAGAATTATTAAAATACTATTTTTTATAACTTTTAAAAGCTTACCCCCCTTAAGAAACTTTTAGGAACCTTGCTATGCTATTCTATTTCTCTACAATAAAATGGAGTTAGGTTATAGCGAACTCGGCGGGACCGGCCAAATTAGTTACTTATAGACTAAGTTCGTTATAACCGTAGTATTTTTTTGATTTGTCCGAAAGGTTTAAAAAGTTTTTTTAGTTGAATAAGTTTATTTATTTTGGGGCATTTTAAAAAGTTATAAAACATAAATTAAATTACTAAAAAGATACATATTAATTGTTTGTCTTATTAAGACTAAAATTACCGAGTTTCTATCAAAATAAAATATTTTTTTAAGATCATATAATATGAAAAACTCCTTATGTATAGAAGCAGAAAGTAGAAAGCAAAGGTTGGTTAGTGGCAAACTTTTACGAAAATATACATAAAAGGACCTTTTACAAAACTTCATTTGAAAATCGAAATCGAAATTTTTTTAAATATATAAAATATACGAAAATTCTGAAATGGAAAAAAATTTGTTTGTTAAAGTCAAAAGTTTGATATAACCACTGTTCGCTATAAGAGAAGCAATTTGTATGAAAAATGTGATTAAAACTCTTGGGACCGAAGAAATTCTTCGCTATAAACAAAAATTTATTACAACCAGGGTTCGTTATAAGCGAACTCCATTGTATTAAATTTTAATCATTTTGGGATTCTCCAATCTCCTCACTTTACTCGGCCTTTCCATGTTCAAGTCAAAATGATCACACATCCAATAGTCAAAAAATTGTTAAGCAACTGTCCCATTGAAAAATTGAAAGAGAGAATTGAAACGTATGTGTACGAATTAAATTCTATTAAAATAAAACGCGTACCGTTTGAGTAGTTGTAAGATACTCTATAATTTAACTCAACTAAATCAAGTTAAACTATATTCTTTGAATGTTTGTAAGACACTCTATAATTGAACTCAACTAAATCAAGTTAAACTATATTCTTTGAATGTTTGTAAGACACTCAACTTAATAATTTAGAAACTACCGTCTCTTTTGAGTATTTGTATGATACTCTATAATTGAACTCAACTAAATCAAGTTAAACTATATTCTTTGAATGTTTGTAAGACACTCTATAATTGAACTCAACTAAATCAAGTTAAACTATATTCTTTGAATGTTTGTAAGACACTCAACTTAATAATTTAGAAACTACCGTCTCTTTTGAGTATTTGTATGATACTGTTTTATTTATTGAAAATACAATTCCTTAAATACTAAACATAAATTTCTTAAAACTAAATTAGGCTACCTATTAGCTATATTTACTATCCTCTAAGGGATGAATTCTAAAGAGTTTACGATAAGCGAAGCAACCATAAAACCTTTTTTTATTTTTTGCTATATCTATATGTAATATGCCTTATCAGTATCTCAGTACCTCACACATGTGCGTACCACATGCTAAGACCTAAACATACAAACTCATTTAATAATCATAATTTTCGAGTGATAATTTTATGTCCCTTTTTTCCAGAATGCAGTTATGAATACTTGCATTTCTATTGGTAATTAGGGAAATACAAATAGTCTACTTCTACTGAAATATAAGATAATATAAAAAATGTTCAACTAATCTTGAACAATTGGTAATTAGGGAAATACAATTAGTCTACATAATTCTACTTAAATATAATATAACATAAAACATGTTCAACTAATCTTGAACATTCTGCCGGGGCGCATATGCAACGGGCGGCGAAAGGTCCAATTTAACCACCGACTTATTGACACTGCAACATTTGTGTTTGTTTTTTCGTATCCCGAGTCCAGTTGTTCTTTTTCCGAGTACAACGCATGAACTTTTTCATGTAGTTGGGGTACACGATTTAATTCTAGTAGTATATCACTTGCTTGAATTTCTGAGGCAGCTCTTTCATCAAATGCGGATTTATGGAATTCTTTGACATCCTTCAGCTGTTCTTCAAGAGTGACGTTTTCAAGGCCATCACGATCTTTGTCTGTATCTTCTATGTTTTGATCTGAAGGCGATATGTGATCTTGATCTTCACAATTGCGCTGCTCTTCTTCGTCTGTCGGTTGTTTTTTTACAGCCTTTGAGATAGTTTTTTGCATCGATCTCACTATTGTATTACCACTCACCGATGCAGCGTCCTCATTTTTGTTCTGATTATAATGTTCTGAGGGTGATTTCGGAGGGACTGAAGTAGAGGCATCAGCATCTCGTATAATTTCCAACACTTTTTCGGGGGTACTCGATTCTTTTGAGAAAGCCAAGGACTGTTCTGGATTTTGTGGCAAAGCAACGATGGCATCATGATGATATGTTGGATTTTGTTGTTGTGGTGCATGTATACCATCAGTACAATTTGTTGGTACTGTCACCGGTGTTATTGGTGTAGTTACTGAAGATGGAGAGGTGTTGGTTGTAAATGATGATAATGATGTTGCTTCCTTTTCTTTAAGGTAACTTTCATCATATTGAGAATCACCCTTCGCCTGATTTCCTTGTAGCCTGGAACTTATATATATTAAATTATTTTTGTTCTTACCACTTGTTGGTCTTGCCGGCGCGTCAAAAACCACACGCGATTTTGTTGTTGTGTGTTTCTTTGCCGTCCATAATTTTTGTGTGCCAGGTTTTGTTTCCTGACTTTTCATTTTATTTTCAGCATAGTCTTGATTATATTCTTCTTCATCAGCATTATTTATCAAAGTACTTTTATAGATTTTATAACCCTCTTGCCAGTACATTTCAGGTTTAGTAACAGTATAGGATTTTTGTTGATGATAGGTGTGTTGTTGCTGTTGAGGCTTATTTTTGCTGTGGGCCACACTCATAAATAAATCGTGGTATTGATTCCACTCACTCGCTATCCCGTCGAATACTGGAGTTTTCACATCAACTAATCTTGATTTTGTAGCTTCAGGCTCTTCGGTCAGTTGACTTTTTCTTGATTTGATGTTTCTAATAATTTCCCGCTTCAACTCTCTGATACTTTTCATTTCGTGGAAAATTTGAGGAAATTTTTTAGCCTTTTTATTAACTTGATTGAAGATTTCCTCGAGTATTTCATAATCTTCATCAATTATTTTCAACTCATCATCTAACTGGTCATTGTTGAATGTGACAAGGCGACCTTGTGTTTGGATCAAGTTCTTGTACATTGACCTTGCCTGATCAAAAAATATAATTTCATTCAGGTCTTTATCATCTCCTTCAGTTGATTGTGGAGTGCCCACCTTGTCTTCTATTTGAAATTGTAGTGATGATGTATTTAATTGTTCTGGGTGAGTGTCATCTTCTTCGTTTTCAACCACTTTAAGCTCTGACTGCTCATATAGCTTCGCTATTTCCGCTCCGACTTCCCCAAAAATCTTGGTGATGGATCCAAAATAGTTTGGAACGAAATATTCATTCGTTTCTTCACCTGCCTTCACTAGTTTTTCGTGATTTTTAATAAACTCCGTCTTAATTTTAGCGAGCCGTCTTTTCTTTTCTGGAAGTTGCTTAAGTCGAACATTCTCCTGGCTGAATGCGTTTCTTAGATTGAATGCTTCCTGTCCCAGTATTGATTGGCGCTCAATCAGTTTTTTCGACATTTTAAGTCTTCAATATTTGATTTATTTCCAATCTAATATTTATTTATTATTTTTTTTAAATAAATTTTCACTCTGTTTTGGCCGAGCTTGCCTTCTATGACATTTATTCCTCTGATTAGAGATATTTTTGTCTTCTATTTTTAATTAGGTTAACCAAATCACTGTTATAGCCGTGATTACGCTTATTTAATTTTTTCTGGTTTTTCTTTTTTCGAAGGACCAAATGATTATTTATAAATCACTGGTTCAATCCGGTTCGAAGGACCAAATGTACGTATTAAATTCTCACACATGTGCTTTTAAATAAATTTTCACTCTGTTTTGGCCGAGCTTGCCTTCTATGACATTTATTCCTCTGATTAGAGATATTTTTGTCTTCTATTTTTAATTAGGTTAACCAAATCACTGTTATAGCCGTGATTACGCTTATTTAATTTTTTCTGGTTTTTCTTTTTTCGAAGGACCAAATGTACGAATTATTTATAAATCACTGGTTCAATCCGGTTCGAAGGACCAAATGTAAATTATTTATAAATCACTGGTTCTATCCGGTTCGAAGGACCAAATGTACGCGTAATTAAAAATCACACGTGAACCGTTTGAGTAGTTGTAAGATACTCTATAATTTAACTCAACTAAATCAAGTTAAACTATATTCTTTGAATGTTTGTAAGACACTCTATAATTGAACTCAACTAAATCAAGTTAAACTATATTCTTTGAATGTTTGTAAGACACTCAACTTAATAATTTAGAAACTACCGTCTCTTTTGAGTATTTGTATGATACTCTATAATTGAACTCAACTAAATCAAGTTAAACTATATTCTTTGAATGTTTGTAAGACACTCTATAATTGAACTCAACTAAATCAAGTTAAACTATATTCTTTGAATGTTTGTAAGACACTCAACTTAATAATTTAGAAACTACCGTCTCTTTTGAGTATTTGTATGATACTGTTTTATTTATTGAAAATACAATTCCTTAAATACTAAACATAAATTTCTTAAAACTAAATTAGGCTACCTATTAGCTATATTTACTATCCTCTAAGGGATGAATTCTAAAGAGTTTACGATAAGCGAAGCAACCATAAAACCTTTTTTTATTTTTTGCTATATCTATATGTAATATGCCTTATCAGTATCTCAGTACCTCACACATGTGCGTACCACATGCTAAGACCTAAACATACAAACTCATTTAATAATCATAATTTTCGAGTGATAATTTTATGTCCCTTTTTTCCAGAATGCAGTTATGAATACTTGCATTTCTATTGGTAATTAGGGAAATACAAATAGTCTACTTCTACTGAAATATAAGATAATATAAAAAATGTTCAACTAATCTTGAACAATTGGTAATTAGGGAAATACAATTAGTCTACATAATTCTACTTAAATATAATATAACATAAAACATGTTCAACTAATCTTGAACAGTATGATTGTTTAGTAAAAAAGAGTAAAAAAGTGTGAGTGCATTACAACCTGAAAGCCAAAAATATAACGTGTGAAGGCCAGGTAATATCTTAAATATATTTACGCTTGATCCTTGACTAACTGACTGACTTACTGACTGAGAGACTGACTGATTCTGTAACGCTGACCAAAATTATACGGTTCTAATTCCTAGGATTGATCTCGCCCCAACCGACACCACATTACCTTTCATATTAAAACGCCGCCAGTTTCCAGTAATTCCTGCATACGCAGCATTATATTATATTATATTAATTTTCATAATATAATACCAAAATTTGCCAAGAGAAGTTAACGTGCAGTAAAAGTAAAGTTGATTGTCCACCCATAACTTTCCTCAAACCCAACGAATTTGCCAAGAGAAGTTAACGTACAGTAATGCCAAAATATGCCAAGATAAGTTAACGTACAGTAAAAGTAAAGTTGATTCGCCACGCATAACTTTCCTCAAACCCATCGAATTTAATAGCTCAAAAGAAGGAGCTTGATCCACTGAGTGTTCTTAGACCTATGTCAACAGTCTACGTTAATTAGAACTCTAGTTATAGAGGTTTGAGAGAAGAAAAATATTGAAAAAAATCTTGAATGCAAAGTTTATTCATAAATTCTTTTAATATATAAGATTGTACTTTGTAGTACGCTTTCGTACTATTATTTCCATTTCAATTTTCGAAAGGAAATGCCTTCAATTCGAGTGCAATTTCTAGGCAACTTTATTTTTCAACCTAGCCAATTCTCAAACCAACACTTTTTGTTTTATTTTTATTGTGAATGAAGATAATAAACTCATAGCGTATGTATAATTTTATGTATGTGTTAGTAGCAACTTTAAACGCAATTTACTCAAAATAAAGGAAAAAATTAAAAAATCTGTAAATCTGGTGAACAGCTAAAAAGAAATACCTTTCAAATAATATACGTTTGGTCCAAATCGGGATAAAACGGTAGAACAAAACATCGGTAACAAAAAATCGCCTAGCCTATTAATATTATAGATAAAACTAATACAGATTATTAAGCAAAGCTACAAAGGCTCTAGGTAAAGAGAATTCAAATACATTTAATTTTTAATATATTGAGATCAAAAGGAGTTGAGTTATTAAACTCTTTATTTTAACTCATACTCTCTGTCTGTCTGTCTGTCGTGGGGCAACCCCATTCCCCCTTATCCAATTGATCTGAAACTTGGCCCATAGTTTTGTTGTGATTACAGATTAATTTTGGAGTAGTTACGCATAGTCACGCATGGTCACGCACAGTCACGGAGTGATCTAAATGTCATTCCCCTCATCCGATCGATCTGAAACTTGGTCCATACACTTGCTGATTAACTTTGGCTTAGTTCACGCACAGACACGTATGGTCACGCACAGTCACAGAGAGATTTAAAACGGATTTCCGCTCATCCAATCAATCTGAAACTTGGTCGATATACTTGCTATAAAGAAAGATTAACTTCGACATAGTCACGCACAATCACGTATAGTCACGCACAGTCACCGAGTGATTTAAAACCCATTTCCCCTTATCCGATCGATCTGAAACTTGGTCGATAGACTTGCTGTGAAAAAAGAATTAACTTTGACATAGTCACGCACAGTCACGGAGAGATTAAAACCTCACTTCCCCTCATACGATCGATCTGAAACTTTATCCATAAACTTGTTGTGGTCAAAGATTAATTTTAAGATAGTCACACACAGTCACGGAGTGATTTAAACCCCCATTTCCCCTCAGCCAATCAATCTGAAACTTGGTCCACAGACTTGTTGTCACCAAAGATTAATTTTAAAATAGTCACGCAAAGTCACGCACAGTCACGGAGATATTGAAAACTCATATGCATAAGGAAAGAAAGAGTTTTAATAAAAACTTTTGTTTTTATGGGTTAGATTATTTCTATTATTCTTTTTGTTTTTCGCTTATTTTGACAGAGATACCACTCGTTTACAATCTATAATATTAATAGGCAATAAGCAATAAGTTTATTAGATGAAAGTGAGGAAATTAAAAGACTGAAAAGGCACCATATCCTAGATTTACCTTTTAGAAAATAATCTTTAAATATTTTTGCTGGACTAGTAGAGTTCAGATTATGTTATGATACTTAAAAATTATCAGATTTGCTTATTGTTGTATAAACAGATTGTAAATAAAAAAATAATTGTAATAAAAAAAAAAACATCTAACTACCGAATTAAAAAAAAAAGTCACGGAGATATTCAAAACTCATTTGCATAAGGAAAGAAAGAGTTTTAATAAAAACTTTGTTTTTTTTATGGGTTAGATTACACTAGTCAACAGTCAAAATGTACTCGGGATGCGATAATTTTTTCTGTGTAGATAACCTTGACATGAGCTCGAAAAACGCAATAAAAAATTTTTTTTTCGTTTGGTTTTTTTTTTTTTTTTTTTTTTTTTAAATTTAAAAAATTTTTTTTTGGTTAATTTGTTTCGTCCGGCATAACTCGGGAACCACTAGCCCGATTTAATTGAATTAAATTGTAAAAAATTTAAAATTACAATTCCCTTAATCTGTTTATATATTGTTTTCCTATACAAGCAACAGTTTCCAAGTCAAAAATGAATATATAAAGGAAAAAACTTATTTTTGCCTAAAAATTTAAATTTTTTTTTTTTTAAAAATCCATAAAAAATCCCAAATGAAAAAAAATTTCAAATCTTATTACTTTTACGTAAAGATACATAACCTATGAGCAAAATAAGAGAAAGATCATGAAAATCGATGCACGCGTTTCGCTTTTATTCGCAATTGAGTAAAGGTATGAATTTAAAAAATTTGCTCGACATATGCACAACTTTGTCTATGGTAAGGTTTTTTCTTTTTTTTTATGATTCTCAGAATTAACAAAACGGAATAAACAAAGGGTTATTTAATTTTTATGATTGCGTAAGCAAAGTAATAAACGGTAATAAATGTGCGTGAACAATTAAAAGGAAAAAAGGAAAGGGGACTTTTTTACTTATTTGGGTTTTCCGGTGACTACCTGTATGATTTTTTTACATAAATGCAACCCACATTTATTCGGAAAATTTAAGACTCACACATGGTGAAACAGGTATGTAGCCACCGTAAAAAAATATACACCCATTTATAAGTACCTGTCAGTAAAATACTAAACAATACACAGTACAAATAGGTCTTCATTGATCGATTTTACTCATTCAACAAGTGTCGACGAACGCGATAGTTAAAATGAGCAAACGTTCGCGAGTATTTGAATGCAATACCAATCCAAGTAATTTTTGTTACATGTGCGGAGAATACGTTTGTGGAAAAAACAAGCGTTATTTTTCACCTAAATTGAGAGATTCATTTGAAGAGAGCTTCAATTTAAAGGTCTCAAACATAGATGAGCGGTGGACACCAAGTGCTCTATGTCCAAGGTGCTACGTACAGCTAAGTGACTCAAGGTAAGTGTAGATTACGAAATTCAAGAACATATATAACTTATTATTGCAATTCTTTCAGACGACAGCCGAGAATCATCATGCCAATGCTTTGGAGAGCTCCGCTTTGCCATGCAACAGATTGCTACTTCTGTCTTAGCAAAAAAACAGGCGTGGGAAAAAATATACGATGGACTTACGCTGCTGTTTCAACAGTGAATTTTCCAGTGCCATTTTCCAAAGAACCAGTGGACCCGCAACCGCCCGTTTCAAGATGGGCATCTAATAATGAGGCGATACATCCATCATCAGATCCGGAGACAGTAGGAACCACATCAGAATGCGAGTCAACATATACATTGCATGGAGGTCAACGCTTATGTTCCCAAGCAGCTCAAATTACAGAGAGATCGTCGAACAACTACTCCAAAATTATAAAAAAATTGGAGCAAATATGTCGCTTAAGATACATTTTCTACACTCGCACTTGGACTTCTTTCCGGACAACCTGGGCGATGTGAGTGACGAGCATGGTGAGCGTTTTCATCAGCAAATGAAAGAAATTGAGCACCGATACCAAGGATTTTGGAACGAAGCTATGATGGGGGACTATATCTGGTTCCTAATAAGAGAAACAGACCCACAACAATATAAAAGAAAGACAAAAGCACATAATTATTTTTAATTTGAAGGTTTTTATTTTTGTGTTTAGATATTTTTTTTTAAAACTTTTTTATAATTAATTAATGTTGATATCCTTAGGATAATTTCTTGTACATATATCGAATTGTTTTTTAATTTAAAGTCATATATTTTTGTCACCCAACAAATTTTAATTTTTTTTGTAATAAAAAAGAAAAAACCTTACCATAGACAAAGTTGTGCATATGTCGAGCAAATTTTTTAAATTCATACCTTTACTCAATTGCGAATAAAAGCGAAACGCGTGCATCGATTTTCATGATCTTTCTCTTATTTTGCTCATAGGTTATGTATCTTTACGTAAAAGTAATAAGATTTGACATTTTTTTTCATTTGGGATTTTTTATGGATTTTAAAAAAAAAAAAATTTAAATCTTTAGGCAAAAATAAGTTTTTTCCTTTATATATTCATTTTTAACTTGGAAACTGTTGCTTGTATAGGAAAACAATATATAAACAGATTAAGGGAATTGTAATTTTAAATTTTTTACAATTTAATTCAATTAAATCGGGCTAGTGGTTCCCGAGTTATGCTGGACGAAACAAATTAACCAAAAAAAAATTTTTAAAATTTAAAAAAAAAAAAAAAAAAAAAAACCAAACGAAAAAAAAATTTTTTATTGCGTTTTTCGAGCTCATGTCAAGGTTATCTACACAGAAAAAATTATCGCATCCGGAGTACATGAAATTTTTTTCATTTTGTTGAGTAGTGTTATTAATAAATTATTTGAACTTATATTAATTGCGTCAGTGAATCAATTAACAGAGTACCGGTTAAATGTTTTTCCCGCTTAATTCCTACAGAAACCATGCATTTTAGGAAAATCAATTAAGCGGAAATTATTGTATTAATTCTTTTAAAAAAACAAAATACTAACGATCGGAAACTTAAAATAACAAAGCGTCAAATATGATAACAAAACCTCAAAAAAAAAAACTTCATTGATGCTCTCAAATTGGATCGAATGATTCTGAGTGCAGAAGATATACATCTGCGAAACGTGTTTCGGTGGCAATACCGCGGTGATCAGAGCAGCACCCTGGATAATCTAAGGATACTTTGGAATTGCATATTTTTTGCTACCTCCTTTAATGCCTGGTAAAAGTCTATTTTAAATGTAGCTAAGAATGGTGGAGTGTCCGCTACTTTCTACTCAATTTAAGAGACAACACTTAATATAAAAAAATAAAATTATATTAATTATTTGGAGTTCAAATTAACTATTTGGATGCTAATAGCTCCTCACATGAAACTTAAACTGCACTTCGACTTTCAGTTTTCAATGTAATTCTTTTTTTAAATAAAAAAATAACTAAAACACCAGACCTATAACATATAATATGAACAATTATAATATTTTATAATACAAACAATTTTAATTTTATGCTGAATATTGTTCAAAATCAATTAAATTTACTGTGGTTAAAAAATCATCAAAAATTTGTCGATTTCTTTGATTATCTCCTGATCTGTAAGTTGTTCACAGCATTGCAGCGGACATAATTTTCAAATTCACCTTGGTTTTCAACATCAATACAGAGTTCCACAATATCGTCTTCCAAATCGGCATGGGTGGAGAAAAAGAAAACATATGCGGCATGAATATCAGCGGATGCACCTTCTCCTTGAACTTTTCTTAGTGTTATGCCTTCACCTTTCTGCCAAAGATGAAGCCAACCAGAACTCGAATTGAAACCTAATTTCATTTCCACAGCAAATTTCTTAGCTTTTTCCAAAATCATGTAGCGTGAAATCAGGGCAATGGATTCACGCATTTGTTTGAACCACAATGAAAGGGTTTTCTCCACATTTGCGCATTCACGGGTTCTCTCTCTTTTGGTTGACCACTTAAAAGTCTTTGACTGTTCTAGAATTGCGTCTTTATTTTTTAAAATTCTGTTTATAATACTTATATTTTGCGCAAGGTTCATCCTTTCCAATTTGTTTAGCTTCAGCAGTAACAATTAATTTTTGCTTAATGTTTAAATTGGTGTGTTTTCGCCCACTCATTTTTTACAAAAACTTCTGACAAACTTTTTACAAAAACTTCTGAAGAATAAATAAAAACATATGATTTTTGGAGTTGCCACATACTTTTATTTTGGATGTACTAATTAACATTTCTGGAAATTTTCAAATAACAATTAACCGACAGTTTTGTATGTGATTTCCGCAAAAGGTTTTTATTTTTGAAGTCAATTAAAAGGGTACTGCAATTAAACGGAACTTATTTAAACCGGAATTTTTCCACGCACATTATATTATTATTTTTCATAGTTTTTTTAGAGCAATTAAGCGGATAAATCCGTTTTGCGGGGATCAATTAAGCGGAAACTACTGTAATAATAAATAATTGGCATTTATAAATATGTCCATATACATTTAGCTTTGGAGTCAGATTTGGAGTAGGAGTAGGAGTCGGAGTCGGAGTGGGAGTCGGAGTTGGGTCTTTTTTTGACAATTCCACTGCCCTGGTTAAAGATTTTGGGACCGACTTTCCATTTATTAACCCTTGCAGGACCATAAGCTTCTGGGGACTTTCCCTTTATCATTTTGATATGAAATAAGCTTGTCAGAATCCAACTAAAGCCAAACCATTCAAAAATGTGAAAAAAAATTTTTCGTATACGAGTTTTTTATGGGACACATGTGTCCCTGTGGTCCTTAAGGGAGCCAAAATATCTTTTTTATTATAATGTTCTGCGAAACAATTAATTAATTATGATGTTCTGCGAAACAATTACGGTTAGTAGTAAAACATAAATGCACATTGCATTCATTACAATAGTTATAAGTGCGATTTTCTACATTAATTTTTGCGCATTGAACACATCTCTTTCTCACGTTGGCTTTGAGCATAGAGTGCGAAGAAGCTGGTCTCTTGCTGACAGTGATTTTTGATGACTGGAATATGACAGCGATTAAATTTCTGGCCACTAATCGTCTAAACTCAAGGGAGTTAAGTTGAGTCCCTTCAACAAGTTTTTTTGCTTTACATTCGGTGTAAATAACGTAGGAATTGTTTACGCTTATATCAAGTAAGTCAAAAAATAACCGGAGGTAATATTTTGTTTTCGATTTGCGGTCTAGTTCATAAAAGGACTTGCGCTGATCCATTAAATCTACTCCACCCATATTTTTGTTGTAATGCATAATAGCTTTCGGGCATTTTACGTTGTTTTTCTCAGCACTACCAGCTATGCGACGTCTGACGGTGTCTGTCTCCACTGGCGAAAGAAAATTTGTGAGAAGAGTCACAGCTCTGTTGTCCATCCACTTCACAAAGGATATGCCCTCAAAGCTTTATGTGTGAATGTCTCCTCGCTTCATATTCTTATCGAGAGGCACATTTTTTGGAAACTTTTTTCGGTTGCTTCTTACTGTTTCACAGGACTTTATTTGACTTTTTTCAACTCATATTGTAACAAAGGCGAGTTGAAGAAGTTATCAATGTAGACCTCGGAGCCCAAACCTGTGAGTTTTTCTGTCAACTGAAGCACGACTGATTCTCCAAGTCCATATTCAGTTCCATACTCTTTTTTTTCAGTGTATAGCTCAAATTCAAAAAGATATCCGGAAGCAGAGTCACATCTACACCACATCTTAAATCCTCATTTTATTGGTTTGTTATTGATATACTGTTTCATAGCACTATGACCTTTGAATTTGATCATATGTTCATCGACAGCCTGTTTGTATGTGTTGTTCATTGCATTTTGAAATGCTTTGTTGAAATGACTTATGACAGGTCTGATCTTAAAAGCCCGAACATTCCTGTTTCCTTCTTCATCGTTATTGCTGAAGTGCAAATTTTGACGGATATTTTCAAATCTTTTTCTTGTCATTACATTACTTATGAAAGGTACACCCATATCAGGTTCTGTTGACCAATAATCACGAATGGATGGTAAAACGTTATATGTAATTACCAGATTGATACCAAGAAATGCTTTCATTCGTCAGCTGTAACATCAAAAACTTCCATTTTGTTCAGCATACAGTATTCATGAACTATAAGTTCTATCAAAACATCAAAGTTCGTAGTCAGTAAAAAGATCTGAAATGGTGATAGATTACAGTTGGGGTCCCCAACATCAGAGATTTGCACTTTCCAAACTCATAGTCACTGTTAGGGAATACGTTTGCAGTGTATGAATTTCTCCATCTAAAATTTGGTTCACTTTTTTCTGTCGTTTTTTTCTTGTAATTTTCTGGAATACGAGGCGCTTGTTCCGTTATCTCAACGACTTGTTCTGTTGTCTGTTCCGCATTATCATCGATTTCACAAAATGCTGCACCTGCATCAACATCACCTTCAAGAAAAACCTGGTCTTCTTCATCTAGACACAAATCGTCTTCATCTTCGCTATTTTCCGCAGTAAGAAATTGCAATATTTCTTCTTCATTCAGTTTAAAAAATCTACGACGCTGGAAAGCCATTCTTCTAAAAAAATGTTGTTACAACGTGCTATGGAATATACATTCACCAAACTTACCAAAATGAATCAGCAAATCAAAGAACAAAAATGTTTCTCTCAAATATCACTTTTTTAGCAAATTAGAAAACACGACCACTTCTCACAGCGTAAAGTAAGTAAATAGAATACAAATTCTAGGAATTCAGTCACCTGATAAAGTTTACAAACTTAATGGAGAAGTCCCTTTTTAATTTTTTTTAATATGCCAACTCTCACCACTATTAGCAGTTACATTCAAATTCATCAAACAAAAGTTACCATTGACGACCACAGGGACACCCGTGTCCCTTTTCGTTTTTTTTAATAAGACTAGTTTTTTTCTTGGAAATATCTCAAAAACGAATTTCAATTTGTAGAATATTGTTAAATGCAAAACTTGCTTTTTAGCTCTTAAAAAACATTTATACATTTTTTTTCACACAAATTTTTCATAAATTTTAAAACCCCATCATTTAACTTTGCATTAAGCTAAAAATACCAATAATTAGTTTATTTTAACTCACATTTTTCTTTTTGGGGACACATATGTCCCTGGTCGTCAAAGGGTTAAGGATATTAAGAATAATATGAACTCTGTCGAAGACTTTTTCAAAATCAATAGAAATGATTGAGATGTGGTTACGAGATGAAAGAGCTTTTGTTATATAAAAATCAATATGTAAGAGAGCGCCAGTGCAACCCTCACTGGTTTTAAAGGCAACTTGGTTACGGGCAATTAGATTATTTTTTTTTCAGTGAACCAATATAGACGTGTTAGTACTATTTTTTCATTAAGTTTTCTAAGGCATTGTAGAAAAGAAATTGGACGGTAAGATATTACATCAATAGAATTTTTTGATGTTTTTGAGATAGGAATTATTGTTGAAACTTTCCAGACAGATGGCATAACACTTGTATTTAATATGTTGTTATAAAGTAATAAAAACCTATTTTTTGAGTGAGGACTTAACTCTATTATCATTTTATACGACACTCTGTCGAAACCTGGGGTTGATCCTTTTACCTTTGCGAAATAGATTGATAGGTCTACAGGTGTGATATCTATTTCAATATGAAGTGCATTGGAGTTGCTGGATTGAGTTTTAAATTGATTGTAAAGTTGAGTAAAATTACTATCAGATGAGTATGCTGACCATTTTGTGGCAATGAATCAGCTATTTGAGAAGGATCAGTGACGACATGATTGTTGGACTCAATTGCGAATAATTGATCCTTAATATTGTTGTTCCGTTTGTCACCAATTGATGAATTTCTCTTGATATTGTTGCTAAAGTATTTTTTGCTTTTTCATTTCCCTTCGGAATTTTCTACTTTCTTTCTTAAAATTTATAAAGTTGAAGCTGCAGTTAATTTTTTCCCATTTACTTATTTTAATTTTTCTTAAGGCAGAGAGTTATTTATTCATTTCCGTAGATGATTGTGATATAGTTGAATTTGCAGCAGTTTTTATGGGTTCTTTTAATTAAAGATGACTCTCTATTTACATTTGCAGATGGAGGTGTTTTTAAAGTTCAATATCCACTAGTTTGCTAAATTTTGGCCAATTAGCCAGGTTGATTAGGAATTTACGAATGAAGTGAGATCATTGATTGCTGGGAAAATGTTGATGGGAAAATGTTCGCTGCTGTACATCTCATCTAAAATGTCCCAGGAGGTTAGATTTAACAGTGTAGGAGAGCTTAATGAAATATCCTTGTGCGTTAATGTTCCAATGCATAGAAAGATGAGTTGCTCGACCATCATTGAGAATACATAATTCCGAAGATAAGATTGCATTCTCCAAGATAACACCTCTGGGGTTGTTGCTTTGAGGGCACCAACCTAAATTCCAGGAATTAAGGACCCCAATGACGAGTTTTGGAGTACATATAGATTATAAATTTGTGAGTTCTTGACAGGAAAACAATTGACATGGTGGTAAATTTAATTAATATTGATGGAAAATATACATACATATTTCATCATAATCTGATTAAAAATTTTTTATAATTTTTATTAAGTAAAACTTTACAAATGAAAATGAATGTTTTTCGTGTGCAAACCCTATGTAGACAATAAATTCATAATTTTTTTTCTTTGTTTCCAGTTATTGCCGAAAAACTCGGTATTAAATTACAAACTCGTGATTTACGCATTGCAGACCCAAAAGCACAAATAAAGGCTGTACTTGGACAATGGTTGCCCATTGATCGTACCATTTTAGAAATGGTAGTACAACATATACCAGCTCCTAACAAGATTAACGATGAACGGGCCCAACGGCTTCTCTATCCTGAAAATGTTGATTTAAACACATATCCTAGCGAATCTTTAATGTTAAAAGAGGACTTTAAGAAATGTGATGCTAATTCGAAAAACATAATTGTATTCGTTTCAAAAATGACTCCCGTACATGTAGCACAATTGCCACAAAATAAACCAACTCGTTTAACAGATCAAGAGTTGAAGACACGTCGCGATGAAGTGCGAAAACGCATTGAAGAACGTAAACAGTTGGCGGCCCAAACAGAGATGGAAAAAATAACCATGGGCGTAGAACAAATGACCACCGAAGAAAGGCAACAACAGGAAGACGAAGAAAAACAAAAAGCTTTAGAGAAAAAGCAGGAAGAAGATAAACCGGAATATGTGTTTATTGCATTTGCTCGTATTTTTAGTGGTACCTTGAAAAAAGGCATGAAATTGTTTAATCTTGCACCAAAGCATGATCCTAGAAATAAAGAGTAAGTAGAAATTAAACATTTTGGAAATTTTAAACAAAATTTTTAAATTTTTTTTTAGATAATTTTAAGGTGTTGGATACTTCAGTTTTTTTTTTCTTTATTTAAGCATTACTTAATTAAACTTTATGTCTAAATAATACGGCTAATTCCATGGTGACAGTCATGACATTCAGTGATCTTTCTTATCCAATATTATACAGTAAAAGTTCATAAACATATACAAAATTATGCAGACGGACCTGACCAACATATTTACCATTAGAAAAAGTGAGAAAGTATTATTGTTATTAATAATTGCTGGTAAAAACAGTCGTGACAGACATGACAACAAACAGAATGATGTCTGTTAGAGGATGTTAGAGGATGTTTGTAAAACACAGAAAAGCTCTAAAGTTATTTGTATGACAAATAACAAACAGTTGTTTATAGTTAATAGAAGAGCTAGTTTATTAATAAAGCACATGAATTCTGAAATAAGTTATAGGGGCCTATGACTAAGAATTGTCATACAGGTTTTATTTTTGGACTACTGATTAATGAATATAATAAACACATACAAACACAATTTGGCTGAGATCTATATGATAATTTGGATCCTATGGCAATTTGTGTCGATTTCATAGGGGTCTTTTGTATGGGGACTAGGTCTGAACATGGACCGATTTTCACCAATTTCAAAAGCGTTGATCCTATGGCCGATAAAAGCTTTGTACCAAATTTCATCAAAATATATTCATATTTGCGACCTGTAGTTTGATTACAAGGTTTACATGGACACACAGACGGACGGACGGACAGACGGACATCGCTAAAACGATTCAGAAAGTGATTCTGAGCTGATCGGTATAATAAAAGATGGGTCTAGGTGAAATATTTTTGCTAGTTACAAACAGCAGCACAAAGTCATTATACCCAAACCACATAGTGGTATAGGGTATAAATAGGGTTTGCATATAACAAGTAGGAAAATTATAGTCGGTCTAGACCGACTATATGATACCCTATACCATGCGTTTAGAGACCCTATCTCATAGGCCCAACTAACTGGACATAGAAAATAAGCATAAACCAAATTTGAGTGGGATTTTTAGTAATTTTTTTGGCTGCAGATATGAAAAAGTTCATATCGGATGCTATATCTATATGGGGACTAGGCCCAAAAATGGACCGATCCTGACTATGTTTGGTAAAGTCTCTTGTATTTTGCAAAAATATATACAAACAAAATTTGAGAAGAATCAGTGCAATATTTTTGTTTTTTGATAGATTTAAGTGAAGATCGGGAAGCAGCTCTATATGGGGCCTATGATTAAGAGTTATCCCATAGGGATCATTTTTAGACTACTTATTAATGGATGTAATAAACACATACAAACCCAATTTGAGTAAGATCTATATGACAATTTGGATCTTATGGCAATTTATGTCGATTTCATAGGGGTCATTTGTATGGGGGCTAGGTCTGAACATGGACCGATTCTGACCAATTTCATCCTATGGCCGATAAAAGCTTATATACCAAATTTCATCAAAATGTATTCATATTTGCGACCTGCAGTTTGATTACAAGGTTTACATGGACACACAGACGGACGGACGGATGGACGGACGGACAGACATCGTTAAATCGAATCAGTTAGTGATTCTGATTCGATCGGTATAATAAAAGATGGGTCTAGGTCAAATATTTTTGGTAGTTACAAACAGCAGCACAAAGTCATTATACCCAAACCACATAGTGGTATAGGGTATAAATAAATAGCGTTTACATATAAAAATATTCAAAAATACATCTAACAAACTACATATTGTCATATTTTCATACCCTTGGACGTAAGTTTGACCTTTGCATGGAATTATCCATACTACAACTGTTCTCTACATTGACTACCTAGAAGTTTTTTAAGTTTACGTTGGGTTATTATTGGGTGATTAAGTTTAATGTAATTGAGTCTCCTGGTCAGACCGGAAATACGCAAAAGAGGTGGTATTTCATCTTTTGAGTGTAGTTGAAGACCAAATGTTTGTTTTTGGGCTGTTTGAGAGACTTCTTGCTTGATCGTAGTGATGCTTAGGTCTCGATGTATGTTATCATTTCTGACACAACCACAAAGCACACTACCATAAGACCACACTGGTTTTAGCTTGTTCGTGGTTGTTGGTTTTTATTTTGTATTCATAAGCCATTTAATTTTCCCATATTTAATGTCTAATTCTTTTCTCTTCTTTTTACGTGTTCTTTCCAGTTTAACTTCGCGTCTAAGGTCATTCCAAGATATTTTGCGGAGTTTGTTTTGGGCACTTCTCGCTGATTTATAAGTAGAAGCATGTGTGTTAGTTATATGTTTAGTTTTAGTCTCCTTATTTTTGTCCATTGTTCTGGAACAACGATTGCAGTTTGCAGCGTATTTACAGACTCTATATTTGTTTGAGCAGTCTGTAGTAGAACTGTATCATCTGCAATGGATTCTACCGTACACTCATTATAGGTTGGCGTATCTTGAGTGAATAGGAGAAACAAGACTGGTCCCAGGATGCCACCTTGTGATTCCCCAGATATTATTTGGTATAACTCTGAATATTGGTTTTCGAGTTTTACTCTATAGCATCTATCGGATATATAAGATTCGAGTAGATTACATTATTTTCTTGGTAGGATAGTTTTAAGTTTTTGAATTAATCTCTTAAGTGACAAACTCCGTCAATGCCTGTGATACGTCTAAGAATACCGTTTGTTTATTCTCGAATGCAGTTTCTATAGTATGTGTAATTGTATCGATCTGTTCAAGTGTTGAATGGCTTTTGCGAAAACCAAATTGGTGGTTTGGTATCAGAATCCTAAATTGAATAATTCAATTCAAATTTCAAAGAGTTTTCCTATAAATGGTAGCAGTGATATGGGTATATAGGAGATTAAATAATCTGAATGTCCTTTCCTAGTTTCGGTATCAATCCAGCAACTGAGCACATATTGGATTTTTAATGCAGCATTAAATAAATATGTTAATTTTACTCTTCCTTGATAAGGTAAAATTTTAAGCATTTGAGTACAAAACAAGATCATAGCCAGGAGATTTTAAACTTTAATAACCTTTATTTCTTTCATCAGTGCTGCTAAAGATATTGGCTTTATTTTCGAATACTGTATTTAGATGTGCTGCGAAACTATTGAATTGCTTTTTGCCCAAGTTTAAGATGGAAGGAAGACTTGTATATAGTTAGTCTGCAAAGTTTTTTTTTTGTAGCTTTCCAAAGCGAGTAATTTGTTTTACTATCATATGTTAAATTCATTAGAATAATTATTAAAGTTGATTTGTTTAAATCTGTGTATTTCGCGTTTTAATGTTTGGACTGCGTTGATAAGTGCGTTTTTGTTAGTTGGGGAACGAGATTTTTGCTATTAATACGAAGTTTGCGCTTCTTTTTTTAAATGCTTTCTGGATATGAGGAAAGAAACGCCCTTTTAGTTTCTCTGAATTCAAATGTATCTTTCTCGACATCATCTATTGTGTTTATGGATGTGTTTATCATAGATTCATTTACCAAATGTATGAAATAGTTCCAATCAGTTGATTTGTTTATGAAACCTTGCTGATATATGTATGTATATATGGAATAATTTCCGTATAATACGTTTTTGCAGTTAGTATTATTTAGTTGTAATACAAATTAAATCCATCACAATCATCAGGATTGCCATTTCATTGTTATATTGATATTGAAAAATTTCATTAAAAATAATTTAACAAAAATAAAATTTGTTTTTTATTTTTACCTTAAAAAAAGGAATTCTTGATTATTTTATTAATTTTTTTACAGCTTAATTTATTTAAACTGCACCTATAAAAGTAAACTTTTAATCCGATAATTTTTATTATTTTTAGATTGCTCTCCTTGGATTCTCCACACATAAGTGAGGTTACTATTGGCGATTTATATTTGTTTATGGGTGGTGAATTGCAAGCTCTTGATGAAGTACCGGCTGGTAATATCGTTGGCATAGGAGGCCTAGAACAAGATATTATTAAAACAAGCACTTTAAGCTCAACAATATTTTCAACATCATTTAGTGAATTAACTGTCATGGCTACACCCATATTTCGTGTGGCTATAGAACCAATAAATCCTTCGGATATGCCAAAATTAATGAAAGGTCTTAAGTTACTAAATCAAGCTGATGCCTGTGTACAGGTTTCTGTTGAACCTACCGGAGAACATGTTATCACCACTCTGGGAGAGGTTCATGTCGAAAAATGTGTACATGATTTAGAAGAAAGTTATGCTAAAATTAAAGTTAATGTTTCCAAACCTATTGTATCATTCCGTGAAACTATTGTACCTGAAGCTATGATAGATATGGTTAACGAAGCCATTGTCCAGACATCTGAGGCTAAGGATATTTCGAAGAGAATTGCTAGCGTGCAGACATTAAACAAATTATCAACTGTAAGGATTTTAGCACTGCCTCTGCCTCAAGCTGTAGTGGATATTTTAGAAAAATATCAAACATTCTTTAAAGAATTGTCGACAGCCTCCAAATCGATTAATTTTTTTGATAAATCAAAACAACTATTGCAACAAATTAAGATTCAACTTATAGCTGCTTTTAAAGATTTCGACATAAAGGGTGTTTCAAATCTCTCCTCTGAAGAATTAATCGATCGCCTTTGGTCTTTGGGTCCACGTCATTTTGGTTGTAATATCCTACTCAATTTAAGTGATTATGATCATCCTACGTTTTGGTGGCCTTTATTAACAACTAACGATGATATTGATTCAGTGAAAGCAACTGACTTTAGACGTGATTATAATAGTTCGTTTGTAAACGGTTTTCAATTAACAACTTCAGCTGGTCCTCTGTGTGAGGAACCAATGCAAGGTGTTTGCTTTATGGTTTTAGAGTGGTCTGTAGACCAAACGGAGGACTTAAATTCTAAAGCTTATGGTCCGTTTTCGGGTAAGTCGCAAATAATTATAATTGTTTAGAGAGAACAATAAATTAAAATATTTAATTTTAGGTCAGGTTCTAACAGCTTCAAAAGAAGCCAGTCGTCAAGCTTTCCAAAATCAACCACAACGTTTAGTCAGTCCTATGTATAGCTGTAATATTGTGGTTAATGCTGTAGTGTTGGGTAAGCAATATATATATTTTTATTTTTTATTTATTCTTCCTTTATTTAAATATTTTAACAAATTTGATATTCACATATGAGATCTTATCCTTACATATAGATATTACAGCAAATAATATATAGGATCTAAAGATATTAAATAGTTTTTATTCTATTTTTTAATGATTTTAAAAGGAAAATGGGAGGAAAAAACCTTTTTTATGATTTAATAATTTCAAATACTATATAAAAAAATATTTATGTGCTTATTGGAGGTTTATTAGAAATAATAGACCTCTATAAGTATATAATTTTCAATTTGGTGATTTCTTTTTAATTTTACGTTATTTCTCTACATTCTCTTATCAGTGAGTAAGAGGAATTTTCAATTTTTGCAAAGTAATTGTTATCAATCCTTGTTATGAAATCGATAATTTTTTCATAACCTGTTTCTTCATGAAGAAGATTTGTAGGATACCTCCAGGGCTTTTTATTTATCATTTTAAGACATTTGTTTTGTATAATTTGTAAGCATTTTAGGTTGCAGTTGGCAGCATCACTTCAAATAGGACACGCGTGTGTTATATTGGCCTTATAACACTTTTGAAGAGGAGATTTTTGTTAAATCTTTGTTAAATCTTTCGTACAAGAATTTACTAAGTTATTAAAAAAAATTGTGAATTTCGGAAAGAAACAAAACGAAATATTTAAAGTGCAATGAGAATATATTAACAATGTTAATTTAGTATATGAAATCGAAAAGAAACCACCAAAAAATACTGCTCGCATGGAAGCAAGCTTGTAAGAGCGAGTTTAGAGAGTAGAGTTCGCATTTGTGGCATATACAATGTATTAAGGAGTGTTTCGTTTCAAATACAGTCTAGACCAACTATATGGTATCCTATGCCCTGAGTTACGAAAAGTGGTCTTAGGTCTAACTTTGCTGAGGTCATAATTGGATAAACTCAAATTTTTGTGTAACCAGCTTGTTGCTGAGTCAAATAGTTTTCAATCAAGTTAATTTTAAATGAAAATTCAGTTGCTTTCCCAAGAAATATTTATTTTAAACTAGCAGATTCCAGCGCTCGAAATTCGAGTGCTATTTCTAGGCAACTTTGTTTCTCAACTTAGCCAATTCACAAACCAACACTTTTTTCATTTATTATTATTGTGAATAAAGATAACGAACTCATTAACAAACACATCAACAAATTTAATAAACATACACATAGCATATGTTTAATTGTGTGTATGTGTTAGTAGCAACTTTAAATGCAATTTACTCAAAATAAAAGAACAAATTTTAAAATCTGTAAATCTGGTGAACAGCCTAAAAGAAATATCTTTCAGATAATATACGTTTGGTCAAAATCGGGATAAAACGGTAGAACAAAACATCGGTAACAAGAAATCGCCTAGCCTATTAATATTATAGATTATTCAATATTTATTGGAAACAAGTTACTGTACTTAATGTTTTTTTCAGTGTCCTTCGTTTGTTCCAGTTATTTGAAATTAAACTACGTGCTACATTTTCTTTAACTCTATTTTCCGTTTTGCAGTTATCCTCTTTCAATTTTAAAAAATATTTTATTCATTCTTTTATTATTTTTTCTACAAATGTTTGCTCAAATACGAGTTTCAATTCAATTAAAGTTATGTGTATGAATATGAATGATGGCGTATACAACATGTTGCTACAATAGATGTTTACAAACATTGTCGTAAACCAATGATCATCAACCACACCACCGCGGAGAAGGTCTATAATCAATCCGCTTGCAACTTGTTGAAATGAATTCCGGAGATCCCATAAACTGTATATATTCTTGATCTTTATAAAAGGAGGAATCGATATTGCGATATCCATGTGTCTGTGTGTCTGTTGAAAAAACATTCTCTTGTCAGCATCAGGTAGTGTAGGTCGCTTTACATAGGCTTAGAACGTCATAATCTGGAGCAGTTTGGTATTGAAGTTGGAGCCTCTAGACCCAATAGCTAAGGATTAACATATAAAATAATACTCCGATAAAATTTCATATAAAAAACTAAAAACATCAAAAAATGTTGATGCGTAACAGAAATATGTATATAAGTATACTATACTATAAATATGTATATAAGTATATATATAATTATAATTATATATAACAGAAGCATACACGTGTGTACGCTTTTTTTTGGACATGTGAACGAATGGTTCATCAAATAGAATAAGAGTATAACTATCTTGGTTATACGCCAGTGAGAGACAATACAATGGAAACTTTTAACAACATATATTTTTGACAATACAAAAAATTTGATCATAAAATAAAAACTTATTAATTTAAAAATTTTTATGTTTTATTTATTTAAAAAAGAACAAGTATTTACATAAAATAACTTAACTTCAGAAAAAAAAAACAAAAATTTTTATGCTGTTGACAAAACATTGGAAACCTTTACTATACAATAATTGAAATCGTTCCTCCTATTTTTGGTTTCAATATTTTCTTGGGTATACATTATTTTTTAGTACTGTTTCACAACGCCGAGATATGGATAATATCCATTGAAATTTTTGTCACTCTCAATGAACTGCGTCTATGAGATCTATCTAGTATGTATAAAGTCTGTATTTTTCGATAAATATTTCCTATAGATTTCCTATGGGATTGAGATCTGGTGATTGGGCTGGCCATTCAAAAACGCTGATTGCTATTCGGTTACAACTTTGGAGGTGTGTTTTGGGTCATTGACATGTTGGAACTACCAGACCAGGGGCTTATTTTCCTCCGTCTATGGACACATTTCGTCATTTACAATTTTCCTGTATCCAATTCCAGTTATAATATCTTTTACTACATGAATTGGTCCCATTCCTTGGCCCGAAAAGCAACCCCATACAACAGTTTTATTGTATAATTTGGATCTATCCGTTTTCCTTTGGTCGTCGTCCAAACGTTCTTCCATACTGGCCTCTTAAATTAAACTTGAACTCATCTGACCAGCTTATATGTTATTTAGCCAAATTTAAGCGAGCCAGACAATTTTTTCTCTGATATTTAGTGGTTTCTTCCCAGACGATAACAACCAAGATTAGCCTCAATTGCTCGTCGGGTAACAGTTTGAGCACATGTTTTTAGTTTCAGATTTTGAACACTCTCTTGCTATTAAATTATCCTATCTTTGACTCATTTTACGGAGCCTGCAGAATACATATTGACTCGTCACAGTACCTCTTACAAGATATATCTAGATAATTTTAATTTATATATTTATTACTAGAATATTTCTCATAAATTTTATTTTGCTTAACAAAATTATTCTTGTTATTATTTTGTAATAATTAATTATAAGATAAAAAGATTGATAAATACAATTGTACTTAAAAAACAATTGAAAGAAAACGTCAGAAACTATAAATATTTAAATAGCGCTTAAGATTTAATAAGATTGTATTGTTGTAAACAACTCTGTTGCAGATGTTTAAAAGTTTCCATTGTTTTGGCATCACTAAAATAAATACTTTTTGTGGAAAATACGAATTAATATAAAAATGTATGTTGTGTTTTTGTAAGAATATTTTATTGAACAGAAGAAAATATTATTTGAAGTTCTTAAGAAATAAAATTATAAACTTTACAATGTTTATTTTATAATATTAACTTTTTTGCGCTAAATTTCTTACTCAATACCCATTTTGAGTCAATAATTTTCCTATCATCGTTATATTTTATTTATAACATTAAACAAAATAAAAATTAAAGTATATGTTTACTAAGTACGTTAATTTGGTGCTCATAATAATATACACATTTTAGAAAAAACACGAAAATTAAAAATTCTTCAATTTGAGTTAAAAATCATTAAGGAATAATAAAGCAAGACTAGTACCCATTATCCATTGGTTTGCAGAACTTTCTGCACTCTTCTTGGCATAGTAGTTATTAGATTCTGACAAGTTTCTTTTCTTTACTTCATACCATAAGTTTTCTATGGGATTTAGATCGGGCCAGCTTGGCCAGCTTAAAACACGAACACTATTCTCCGAGAACCAATTCTTAACTAACCTGGAGCTGTATTTAGGGTCGTTGTCTTGCTGAAAGGCCCAAAGTATTGGCATATCATATTTACCATACGGAAGTATTACATTTTGCAATATTTCCCTACACCCATCTGCGTTCACTGCATTTTCAATTCGATATAATGGGCCAACACCGTACACCAAAACCTTTTTTTTCTGTTAAATTTACGTGGAATTCTTTTCCATTGGCAGTCATTTCCAAATAAATTTAGTTTTGTTTCGTCGCTTCACATCCAGACTAAAGTAAATGTTCTTTAGCAAAATGAAATCTCATCTTTATATTTTGTTTAAGCATGAGTGCAACTTTTCTAGTAATTCTTCCGGGTAATTTAGCCTGCACAAGACGACGACGAACTGTTGGAGCACTGACTACATTTTCAGTCTATGCAGAAATAGGCTTTGAAGATTGTAAGGGTCTTTTTTGTAATCATAATAACACGCCTATCAGTTTCTTGGCTTGTTTTATGTGGTCTGCCACGTATTTCTACAGTTTTCTTTTCAGTTAAAGCATTTTGGACACAATGCAAAGACCATACTATCCCTTTTAATATTTCTCTCAATAATTTTCCTCATTTTCTCATGGTTTGAACTATTTGTCTCTCTTCTTTGTTGCAATGTTTGTTTTTTCCCATTTTATAAAAAATCTTCATTAAATTATATTATTCTTTAAAACAAAAATATACTTACAGCTTAATGTAAAACAAAACAAACAAGTAAGAAAATTATAGTCGGTCTAGACGATACCATATACCATACGTTTAGAGATCCTATCTCTCCGGTCCAACTAATTGGATATAGAAAATAAGCATAAACCAAATTTGAGTGGCACTGTTATTAATTTTTTTGGCTGCAGATATGAAAAAATTCATATCGGGTGCTATATTTATATGGGGACTAGGTTGAAAAATGGAACGATCCTGACCATATTTGGTAAAGTTACTTATATTTCGAAAAAATATACACAAACCTAATTTTGAGAAAAATCTGTGCAATATTTTTGGTTTTTGATAGATTTAAGTGAAGATCGGGAAGCAGCTTTATATTGGGGCTATGACTAAGGATTGCCTATAAGGTTTATTTCTGGACTACTGATTAATGGGTGTAATAAACACACACAAACCCAATTTGACTGAGATCTATATGATAATTTGGATCTTATGGCAATTTATGTCGATTTCATAGGGGTCATTTGTATGGGGACTAGGTCTGAACATGGACCGAATTTCAACAATTTCAATAGCGTTCATCCTATGGCTTATGTACCAAATATCATCAAAATATATTCATATTTGCGACCTGTAATTTGATTACAAGGTTTACATGGACACACAAAGACGGACGGACGGACATCGCTAAATCGACTCAGAAAGTGATTCTGAGTCGATCGGTATAATAAAAGATGGTCTGAAATATTTTTGGTAGTTATAAACAGCAGCACAAAGTCATTATACCCAAACCACATAGTGGTATAGCAAGCGCGGATCTAACTCAGTCCTTTGGGGGGGAAATTTTTGACAAAAAAATTTTTACTTATAAAAGTTTATATAAAAGTTATGTACTTATAAAAATTAAAAAAAACAAAACAAAAACTCAACAAGTTTTTCAATAAATTCATTACCAATAAAATAACAATTGTTGATATAAAATAATTTTAATTATATACCTTGTTTTATAATTAATTATATAAGTTTATAAAAGAATTAACACTAAAATGACAAAATATTTATATATTAAAGCAATTAAAAAAATTACAGATTATAGTTTATAAAAGTTCAACAAATCAAATTTTTATACCAAAATCATTAGATAAGCATTATTACAGTTTATCAGCCCTGTTCTTGAAACGTTGTTATTTGAATAAGAGTGAATTTAAAATCACATGAAATTGAAATTTTGGGTTTCTTGAAACCACTTTTTTTTATTTATTTTATTTGAGTTAAGAACCATATGTTTGAGTTAAGAACATATGTTATCTAGAAACCGAGGTGCCATATGGTTCTTTATTCAGTTTCACAAAAAAGTATTTTGTGCTTGTTTTTTTTCTTAAGTTTATAGAAAAAGTATAAAGCAAAATATTTTCTTTTAAAATAACTTATTTGTTCATTTAATTGTTTTTGTTCTTCAATTTCATTCAATTTAAAATGACTTCTATTTTTAAAAAGTTAGGCATCACAAAAAAAATTTCGATATTCAAATAAATTGGATTTGACTGGAATCACACTGTTTCGAACATATGCAAAAAAAATAAAAATATGTGATTTGATGAAAATTTTTTTTTTAATTCCTTTATTTGCAATAATTAGTGCATAAAGAATCTATGTTATAATTGAAAAAATTATAATGGAAAATAGATTGTGTAAATAAAAAGTTTTTATTATAGTTATAGAACAACCACTTATTACGAGTTTTTTTTTTTAAATCAGCGCAAAATATAGACGTTTTTTAAAATCTTTTTTTTCATAAAATTAATGTCTAATTTTTTAAAATAATGACAAGGTTCAATAAAAAACATGTTAGAGTTTAAATATCAATTAGTTTTTTTAATCTCTTAAGACCTGCTTAGTAGAAAAAAAGGGCATTTGTTTTGATTTCACAAAGCCTTTTCTATGTGAATTAAAACGAGAAAAAATATTCTTATTGAAATTAGAGAACAGCAAAAAACTCGTAGATTTAAGAATTTTTTCATTTACGAGTTTTTTTGTGATAGTGGTTTCAAGAACAGGGGTGTATATACTTATTACATAACGATATAAAAAAATAAAACATAACATTGCTTAGAAATAATAAAAATGAATAATATTCATAACGAAATTAAATTAGACCATTAAAAAATCAATTCCAAGGTTTGCCCAATATTTTTTTTTAAATAAATATTTTTTAAGGTTTGCCCAAAAAATTACTTTTAGTTATTTTTCTTAAAGAAGAGTTTGAAAAGTTTTTCATAAAAAAAGAAATTTTTTTTTTAAATATTTTTACTTCCAGAAAAGCTTTCCATATATTTTAATATTTTGAAATTCAAATACAATTTTTTTAACCAAAATTAAAAAATTTTTATTTCAAATTTTAGAAATTTAAATCTTTTACTAAACAAAACAAAGTTATCAGTTAAAAATTCAATTTACAGTTAAAAAAAGATCTATGAAAGTTAGAAAATTTCAATTGAAATTTACAAAACACCATTTAATGTCCAGAAAACTTCATTTGAAATTGAATAATTTATGTATAAACTTACATTTAAAATTTCTGAATTAAATGGAATTTTCTCAATTTTAAATGGAACTTTCTGAAATTTAAATTACATTTTTAAATGATAATTTTGCTATTTTAGTTTCTGATCTTAAATGACAACTTCTGCATTTCAAATAAAAAGTTCTTAATGTTAAAAAACCCTAATGAAATTAACGAGAATTTTATTAATATTCCAATGCCTCAAGCTGATCACTCATATTATGGCAACTATATTCACCCTACTTTTCTAAAAATGCTGCTTCCCTTCATTTTGCCGTATATCACGCACATTTTTAATAAAATAATTACGGTGAGTGATTTTCCCCAACGATGGAAACAAGCTAAGATCTTACCTGTACCAAAGTCGGCAACTGAATATCGGCCCATAGCTATATTACCATATCTGTCGAAGGCATTTGAACGGCTCCTTCATTGTCAAATAACGTCCTTCATAAATGATAATAACCTGCTTACCGACCGTCAATCTGGGTTTCGTGCCAAACACAGCTGTATTACAGCTTTAGCTGATGTAACAGAAGATATAAGGAGAGATATTGATGATGGCCGCGTGGTAATATTAGTGCTGTTAGACCATTCAAAAGCTTTCGATACGGTGGATCACACAGTTTTGCTACAAAAGCTTAAGAACATGATGCACTTTTCACCAACTTCTGTTGCACTTATGAAGTCTTACCTAGTAAATCGTTCGCAATGCATAGAAACTAATAAAATTGCATCGACGTTCCTTCCTGTGGTAAGAGGTGTACCACAGGGTTCTATTCTTGGTCCCCTCCTTTTCTCAATTTATGCTTCTGATCTACCTAAACAGTTAATTCACTGCAATATAAGAATGTATGCTGATGACGTACAGCTATATATTAGCAGCAAGAAAGAAAAAATTGAAGATTGCAGTAGAAATTTGAATGATGACTTAGAACGTGTTTCTCGTTGGGCAGCTGCAAATGGACTGAGTCTCAATCCACAAAAAACAAATTGTATTTTGGTGCGTAACAGATTGACAAGAATCTCAGACAATCTAAACATATATATAAATGATCAACAAATCGAAATCGTTGAACGAGCAAAAAATTTGGGTGTTATCTTTAATAAAACATTGACTTGGTCAGACCATGTCGCTGCTGCCTGTGGTAAAACCTATTCGATGTTACGAACACTTTGGCCTACCCAATATTGTACACCAATTAATATACGCTTGCTACTTGTAAAGACATACTTAATACCAACACTACTATATGCATGTGAAATATTTGCAAGTTGCGATACTAAAAGTAAGTCCAGGCTAAATATAACGTTTAACAATATCGCAAGATACGTTTACGGGCTCAGAAGGTTCGATCAAATTTCATCTTATTCAAAGCAAATTTTCGGTGTCAATTTTGATGACTTATTAAAAATAAGATGTCTTACTTTTTTACACAAAATAATTAGTAACCAGAGACCAGAATATCCTTATAACCGATTGCGTTTTAGTAGGCTTCGGAGAAATAACAATTTAATTCAATTTCGGCACCATACGTTGGTATCTGAATGGCAGTTTTTCATACATGCAGCACGTCTTTGGAATGGTTTACCTTCTACAATTAAAGAAATCAGCAACGGCTCAATTTTCAAAAAGAAAATTTTACAACAATACATTTAGAAAATTTTTATTTTTTTACAATGCACATATACTATCTTGCTGTTAACAAATATATATTGAAAATTTTTACTGTATACTTTTTATTTGTTTTTTTAAATTATATATGCCACTTATAAATATCTATTATTTGTATATAAATCAATATTTTATTTTTTATTATTAATATTTAATATTGTCACAGTTATGTTAAGTTGTATTGTAAATCAAACTCCAACTAACATATTTAAACCTGTTCTGTTTTGAAGATTTCATGTCTTGTTGAACAGGATACCAAATTTAAATAAATAAATAAATAAATAAATAAATAAATAAATAAATAAATAAATAAATAAATAAATAAATAAATGATAATTGAAACTAAAATCATGAATTTCAGTTAATATTTTCTCAGTTACAGTTAGGAATGGTGTTTTATATGTAAGTAGTTTCAACAAAATTAGGTTTCTGGTATAAAATGAAGGTCATATGACCGTAAGAATACTGTTTAAATATTTACTTTGTGGTTGCCCATGGATGAAAATTTGTTTGAAACAGCACCTGTAGATATTTCTTATTTGTGGCTAAAGCACTCAGTCTTTCTTCATTGTTGATCTGAGCCATGTTTTAATTATCCACAAATTTGAGAAAGATCTTTCAGCTGTTGAGTTGCTTACCGGCAATGAAATTTGAATTATTATTCGGAGAGTAGGGTATATATCTTCCACACAGTGAGATAATGCATCTATGCTTTCATCTGGAACTGCTGTTGAAACTTTCCATTTCAGCTGCCAATGAATAATTTCAGATTCCAGCTTTGCAATTTGAACTTCTTTTTTTAGTTGGTGCATTGAAGCCTCATTAAAAGACCTTTTGCATAAGTCTAGGTATTTTTTTTTTTGCAGAATTACGCTCATGGGTTATGTGAGGGCAAGAATATCACTAAGGATATACAATCCGCATATAAAATCAAATGAGCTTAGCGAATTTATTAAAATTGTTGCCTTTGTGGACGTATCTCTGTCCTTCCAATGAGATATTTTCTCCAGTGCCTCCAATATCTATTTAATATTACTTGCAAATTGTAATATTGTATCATGCCGTTCCACCCATCTAGTTTCACACAATATTGACAGTTTTGATCCCAAAAATTTCATTAAAACAATATTCCTTTTGGGGTGTTGATTTTAAAAAAATTTTGTTGTCTCTTTTACAAGCGAAGTCACTTTTTGTATGAGTGGAACTTTAATGCTTTTAGATAAGGAGTTATTTAATTTATGAGAATAGCATGGTGTCCCTTTTGCGTTGGTTGCTTCCTCCTGTATTTTTTCACTGTGCCTTTTTCTTCTAACATTAGAGGGCAACCATCCGTACCAGTACCAACACAATTTTGTTCATGAAGTTTAAAACTATCGAAAGGTGTTTGGGGGGGGGGGGGGGGAATTTCCTTCCCCCCTGTAGAGCCGCGCTTGGGTATAGGGTATAACTATACTAAAAATGTTCACAAATTATAATTTAAAAAGCGGAGTAATGAGACCTCCATGGAAGTTAAGATAAAAAAAAGTAATTTTTCATTTTCTTAAAATTAAAAATTTTAAAAGATATTAATTTTTAAAAAATTTACGAGATGATGAGACCTCCATGGAATCAGAAGTTAAGATAAAAAAAATAAGTATTTTTCATTTTTATTCATTTCAGCTGACAATATTGGTTTCGATAAATACTAAAAAACTGTCCGGTTAAACTTCGGAGAAAAATTGTTTACTTTTCTTTTTTTCAGAATTTACATATATTTACAAAAATTTTTTGTTGAAATGTCATTTACAAAAATTTTTTTATTCAAAATTATGAACTTTTATTTTCCAGTAAAAATCGCTTCTTCTCGACATTGTTTTTGTTTTATTGCGAGCAAACGCGGATCCATCTCGCGGGCAGCTTCCTCATTACAAAATTTCGGTCAATATGCGATGAACTTTTTGAAATACCTATCATTTCAGTTAGTTCACGCACCTTCAGACGACGATCATCTATATCATTTTATTCGTCTTGGCAGCTCGGACGGCCTCGTTTAAACTCTGCCACCCAATATTTTAACGTCGTAACGAAGGAGCAGACTCCCCCAGAGTAGAATCTTTTTTCTTTTTATTTATTTATTTATTTTAATGCAGTGCAATTTGCTGATATCAGGAAAATATCTTATGGGTAGGAGGAAAGAGAGAGTATTTGTGGATAGTCATTGAGAAAAATAAGAAAAATTGGAGGAGATAGATGAGAATCATGCGATACCCCTGCGTTTAGCTGAAACTCTTTGGATGAGACCCCATACGATCTCTGAGAAAACTCGATATAAATCAAGAGAAATCATTATCAACACCAAAAGCAATTGGTTTTGACAAGAGTGCGACGTGCCACAGACGATTGAATCATTGCAACAACCTTAATGTCACCGAATAGGTGAATGGACTGACTCCAACATTCCGAAAGAAGCGCCATCAGGTCACCCATGGAACGACTTCTACGAAAGCCATACTGTCTCGTTAAGTAATAAGTTCGTCTCTAGGTAGTTCACAAAATGGTAATTCACCATCCTCTCCATTACCTTTGAAAGAATTTTCAGGGTTGTTAGCTGCACCCGTATTTACGATTGGCTGGACATTGGCAATCTTTCAACACGAGGGAAAGGTACCCATACGGTACGAAAGGTTTGCCAATGGACGCGGTAGCGTCGAAGAACACTGTCAGTTCCAGTCCCGGTCCCGGTGATTTGTTTAGATTGAGCTCTGCAATGACCCTCTTAACAGCTTGAGCTCGAAGGAATATCTTGGGCATAGCATGAGGTACTCTTTCAAGTTCGGTCAGTGGTTGATGGCTTTCCGGCAAGAAATAATTACTTTCGAATTGTTCAGCCAAATGGTTAGCTTTATCAACCGGGTCAGTGAATATTAACTCAATTTTTATAAGAGTTGGAATGGATGAACTAGCATTGACCTTTAGTCTTTTAACGAACGACCAGAAGATCTTACTGTCCCTAGGAGCAGAAAGAACTTTATTCCTAAGACGCTGTTCATAGAGAAACTTTTCGCGTCTAAGCACTTTGGCACATTCTGCTCTCGCCTGTTTGCGTAGGAGTTCAGTATTTGTATGTTTATTCATACGCCAAATACTGAACGCTTCCTCTGGATCTGACTGCAATTTTGCACGTCTGGTTAAACCAACACTTATGATTTGGTTGAGCCGAAATTAGTTTTGAAGGAATAAATGTTCTCATTCCAAGCAAAACCACATTTTCTACCACTTTCGCAGTGGCAGCGATATTATCGTCGTGGAAACAAAGTTTCCAATTAAAATGTCGATAAAAACTGTTGAGTTTAGCCCAATGAGCCTTTTCATATATAAATATAGAACGTTTCGTGACTGTTTTTAAAACGCTTCGAAGTTCGGATGCAGAAATGGTAGTATGATCCTAGTTGCTGAGAACTGCATTAACTTTTACTTCGTACTTGTCAGGCTGCGAAGTAAGACAAAGGTCGAGAGTATTGTGAAACTGCCCTGCAACACACGGAATATGTGTTAGCTCATTCACTAGTTGCGTTAGATGATTATGCGAGTTACGATAAACTATTATAATTTAATGCTCTAGTTCTTTATCCCTTTTCACCTTTCACTCTCTTTCTTATTTCTGTATAGCTGTTAAGTTAGTTTTAAGAATTTGTTGTATAAGCTTCAATTTATAATTTTATGTTAAGTTAACTTTAGATGTAAATGAATTGTTATTTGATATACATTGACATTTAAATATTGTGTTGAATAATTTGTAAGTTGCGCGCCAAAAAGTTCAACATATCGGCCCACGGAAGTTGTATGACTCGAATAGCGAAGCAAGGAAGAATTGCGAACATTAAAATCACCAGCAATAACGATTTCGCTGTTGGGACAATTCTCCAGGAATTTTGATTTGGACTCTGAAAGGCATCAAACATATTGAGGGAGACATCCCCATTCAGATTTGGGCTTTTATACAGAAACCCGAAATTAATGCTATGTGACCTGGTATTGAATTTAACGAAAATAAAGTTAAATTCTTCATCATTCGTGTTTAGTTGTTGCTGACACTGGTACGCAACATCATTACGAAAATAAATTGCAAGGCCCCTGTGAAAAACAAAAAGTGATAGTGGTTGATAACTAGGTACATATGTGAAAATCCTGTGGATCAGCATTCCCACCTATCTGGGTCTCACTTAAGGAGAAAACATGCGGCCGAAAACATGTGAGCATATACTGCGAAAAAATTCACCCACAGTCTACGTATGCTGCAGAAATCTATTTTGAACTTACCAGTCATTACAAATTAAGAAAAATCCAAGTCAATTGGGCAGTTCACAACAGGTGTTGTATGTTGTATTAAAATCAAGGTTCAGAAAATACACACATGAAACACACAATGTTCTGTTCAAAAGCAGCCAACACATATCTTTATTATACCCTATACCACTATGTGGTTTGGGTATAATGACTTTGTGCTGCTATTTGTAACAACCAAAAATATTTGACCTAGACCCATCTTTAATTATACCGATCGAATCAGAATCACTTTTTGAGTTGATTTAACAATGTCCGTCCGTCCGTCCGTCCGTCCGTCCGTCCGTCCGTCCGTCCGTCCGTCTGTGTGTCCATGTAAAGCTTGTAATCAAACTGCAGGTCGCAAATATGAATGTATTTTGATGAAATTTGGTACATAAGATTTTATCGGCTATGGGATAAACGCTATTGAAATTGGTGAGAATCGGTCCATGTTCAGACCTAGCCCCCATACAAATTACCCATATGAAATCGACATAATTTGCCATAAGATCCAAATTGTCATATAGATCTTACTCAAATGGGGTTTGTATGCGTTCATTACATCCATTAATGAGTAGTCCAAAAATGATCCCTTTGACCCCATATAGAGCTGCTTCCCGATCTTCACTTAAATCTATTAAAAAACAAAAATATTGCACTGATTCTTCTCAAATTTGTTTGTATATATTTTTGCAAAATACAAGAGACTTTACCAAACATGATCAGGATCGGTCCATTTTTGGACCAAGTCCCTATATAGATATAGCATCCGATATGAACTTTTTCATATCTGCAGCCAAAAAAATTAATAAAAATCCCACTCAAATTTGGTTTTTGCTTATTTTCTATGTCCAGTTAGTTGGGCCTAAGAGATAGGGTCTATAAACGCATGGTATAGGGTATCATATAGTCGGTCTAGACCGACTATAATTTTCTTACTTGTTTTCATATCAATTATGTGCGTTTCTAAATTTTCTACGGTGCCCAACACAACCATGACTGTGTTCGTTTTAATATTTCGTTATTTACACGAACATTTTTGTATCACGTACTTTTTGTTTCAATCACACATAAAGCACACATATTTGAGTGTTGCTTTATTTGAAGTTCATGTTCTGGTACGTGGACTGAAAAAAAAAAAACAGAACATGTACAATAAACAGGTTCGAGTTCAGTTATATTTTAAGTCGTGTTGTGGCTCGTGTAGTAAGAAAAAACAGAACATGTACAATAAACAGGTTCGAGTTCAGTTATATTTTAAGTCGTGTTTATTGTACATGTTCTGTTTTTTTTTTCAGTACACGTACCAGAACATGAACTTCAAATAAAGCAACACTCAAAAATGTGTGCTTTATGTGTGATTGAAACAAAAAGTACGTGATACAAAAATGTTCGTGTAAATAACGAAATATTAAAACGAACACAGTCATGGTTGTGTTGGGCACCGAAGAAAATTTAAAAACAAACATAATTGATATGAAAATAAAAATATGTGTGTGTTGGTCTAAGTTATGTTTGTTTACATATATGTACGAGTTTTTTATTCAGTGTGTGTTTTTTTCTGAACTCTGATTAAAATACACAATACAATCATTTGTTGTGAACAATCAGTTGTATTTTCATAATGCAAGACGTTTTCTTTAGCAATTTACGATCCAACGAAGAAAGGTCGCTTCGTCGCTTCTGTTATTTCGTATAAGAGAAAACACGTGTCGGTGTTTGCTTTTTAGTCATAAGATAAACCCTAGAGTTTTAATTAGAATACATTTTAATTTAGAATACAAAAAAATGTAAAATGTTTTGATTGAGACTGAAAGAGAAAATACATACTAAAAATATAAATATTAATTTTTATATAAATAAACTTACCGATGTATTTGCGTTATTTGCATTATTTGGCATTTTTTTTATTTTATAATTATTTATGCTGTTAAAATTGTATTTGTTTTTTCTCTTTCATAAAAACTAGCATTCACTGGGGACTATGTTATGATACAATATACAACATTTACTAAACGTAGCAAATACAGTTGTATCGTTGTATCAGATTTGTCAATGAAAATTACCAACAATAATTTTACACTATTGTAAAGTAATACACGATACACCAGATACAACGATACAATACCCATTGTGAATTGTCAAAATATTCATTTGATTTTCAGAAAGTATCAATCGTATTGCAGAAAGTGTCAATTGTATTTCAGAAAACATCAACTGAATTTCAGAAATCATTAATTGTATTTCAGAAAACACCGATTAATTTTCAGAAAGCATCAATTGAATTTCGGAAAGAATCAATTGTAGCCCAGAAAGTATCAATTGAATTTCAGAAATTATCAAATGTATTTCAGAAAACATCAAATGTATTTAGAAAGTATCAAATGTATTTTAGAAAACATTAATGAGTTTCAGAAAGAATCAATTGTATTTCAGAAAGTATCAAATCTATTTCAGAAAACATGTTTTATACGGTTGCCACTTTTCACCAAAGTAATTTTTTCAAACTACTGCCGCCATCTATACGTCAGGTCGGGTTTTTCTGAGACCGCCCTCGTAGCGCCTTCCATTCAACGTTGTGTGAGTACAAAGCACTATGCGAGTAACGAAAAATTTAATTTTTATTTTCGGGGATGCATTAAATTTTTGTTTGTGGAGCAAAACTTAAAATTTGCATTAACATCTAACTAATAAAGTATAAGGATGAAATTTTTATGTTTTACTGCATTTTTTTTTTTTAAGAATTTATTTATTACACTGCTCTAGAAACAAAAAAGGTAAATGATATTGCAGTGGATTTAAGATAATTCGGCGGTGCTGATTTCGAATCTGCAACCAGTTTACTCAAATTGGCTCTAGATTTTGCACAATTCACGATTATATTTTTTTGCATTTCTCAACCGATTATTTCAATAAAAAATTTTAAATTTAGTAGCCGTAGCTCCAGAAAGAAAGCCCTTTACACAGTTTAAGCCTACTTGCCTACCCTATTTTTTAAATTTAAGTGTGTATAAATATCTCAAAAACTTTGGTAAATATAGTCGCTCAAAGTAAAAATTTAAAAACCATAATTTTGCAGCCTATTCATATGACAGTTAAAACAAGATATAAATTATATTCTTTACCTAATGGTAATAAAATGAAGAAAAAGTTATTTAAATATTTTTTTATTAGATTTTCTTTTATGGAAACTGTCAGAACAATCACGCTGAATGGACCAACAGTAGTCAACCATCATGTGTTTGTCCCATCTGTCTTGATACCTTTCCTCCATAACTCTTATATCTTGATGAAACCTCTCTCCTTGTTCTTCGCTAAAATCGCCAAGATTATATGCAAATCTATCTAAGTGGCTATGTAGGTAGTGTACCTTTATGCTCATATTAGCACCCAGCTTTTCAAAGTGGAGCAGCATATTCTTAGCAAGCTCTTCATAATTGTAAGCTTTGTGGTTACCTAAAAAATTATTTACAACTTCGACAAAGCTGGACCATGCTGACAGTTCCACATTGTTCATATTGTTTTTAAAATTAGGATTGTTGATTAGCTTACGAATTTTAGGGCCATCAAATATTCCAGCTTTTAATTTCTCAATACTTAATCCAAGGAACGACTTACAAATGTATGCGAAGCAATTACCGTGTTTGTCCAAAGCCTTAACAAACTGTTTCATAAGCCCCAGCTTAATATGTAGCGATGGTAAAATTATTTTTTCCCTGTCCACCAAGGGCGCATTAATGATGTTCGCAGCACCTACAACCAGGCTTTTTCTTAAAGGCCAGGTCACTTGTTTCCAGTGATCTTGTTTCGCTCTACTATCACACAAGCAGATAAAACAAGGATTTTTGGTATATCCACTTTGCTGCCCAAGCAAGAAGTTCACCATTTTTAGATCAACACAAACAGATAACTATGTTGATGATAGCAGATCTTTTCTAATACCTTTTTGACATTTTCGTATTGTTCCTTAAGTTTTGTAGAGTGAGCAATTGGGATACAGCCATATATGTTACCATTGTGCAATAACATACTTTTAAAGCTTCTAGTAGTGCTGTCAATGAAAAGGCTCCAGTCCTCTGGAATAAATTGCATTCCCATTTTACGAAAAAGTTCTGGAATATTATTGCAGTACACAAGATCTTCATCTTCGCTGAAATATGGCAGAAAGCCCTCGTCTCTTGTCCGATAAAAAGTAATTTTAGTTTCTGGCTGTAAGCAATTTTTTTCTTTTAGTCTGGATGTTAAAAGTTCAGCAGCTTCCTTTGAGAGACTGAGGTCACGTATCAAATCGCTGAGTTCCTCTTGTGAGAATCGGTGAGATTTTCCAATATCTACTTCATACTCACTTTCACTGCTACCAACTGCTTCCATTTCATCTTCATATTGCACTAATATTGGAATGACATCTCTATGTGGCAAAGGCCGCTTAGCAGATTCTAAATTGCGATACTCCCACTTCTTCTTGAATCGATTGAATCCATTTATATTTACCATACAGAAATAGCAATCATTATAATGATTTTTTAGTTCCCTCCACAACATAGGCACACCGAACTTCAAACTGCGTTTTTCATCATTTTTCCACAGTCGTAATGATTCTACGCAATTTTTACAAACTTTATGAGGAACCCAAGGCTTCTCTTGATTGGTAATCGATATTCCAAAATACTCCAAGTACAATTGCTTTACCATGTCGGTGATATTTTGCTTTCTCTTTTCTTGAGCATATTCCCCGCAAATGTAGCAAAATGCATTCGGGCTGTTTGTACAATTATTTCGCGACGAACTCATTTTCAATGTGAATGAAAATAATGTGATTTTAATATATACTTTGAAAATCAGAATAGTTTTGCAACAAAATCAATAGCTGCTGTTTTTAGAAAAAAAAATTTTGACTTTGAGCGACTATATTTACATAGCCACTTGGATAGATTTGCATATAATCTTGGCGATTTTAGCGAAGAACAAGGAGAGAGGTTTCATCAAGATATAAGAGTTATGGAGGAAAGGTATCAAGGCAGATGGGACAGACACATGATGGCTGACTACTGTTGGTCCATTCAGCGTGATTGTTCTGACAGTTTCCATAAAAGAAAATCTAATAAAAAAATATTTAAATAACTTTTTGTTCATTTTATTACCATTAGGTAAAGAATATAATTTATATCTTGTTTTAACTGTCATATGAATAGGCTGCAAACTTATGGTTTTTAAATATATGAATTGTACACAAAAAAAAATTTTTTTTTAAGTCGAAATTTAATTACAAAAGGTTCTAAAATTTCATATAATTTGTTTATACAAAATGACATATATACAAATTTTAGACTTTTTCCTTTCAAAATTGGCTTTGATATTTAAAATCGGACTCTTATATTTAATTTTTTTTTCTAAAAAAACGATAAAATTTTTTTTTATTTTTACTTTGAGCGACTATATTTACCAAAGTTTTTGAGATATTTATACACACTTAAATTTAAAAAATAGGGTAGGCAAGTAGGAGCAATGGCTACTAAATTTTAAATTTTTTTTTGAATTAATCGGTTGAGAAATGCAAAAAAATATAATCGTGAATTGTGCAAAATCTAGAGCCAATTTGAATAAACTGGTTGCAGATTCGAAATCAGCAACCTCGAATTATCTTAAGTCCACTGCAAAGTTGTGCGACTTATTAATTTTGTTTTTTTTTGTAGAGCTGTGTTATTATTGCTGTGTATAACTAATAAAAAATTTAATGTAACTGCCAAAATTATTTTCGTAGGGCGTGTATAATTGTATATTTTGAAATATTGAAGTCCTTTTGAAAGCAAAACAATAACACGAAATAAGCAAACACTTCTTACTCCATTTGGCCTATAGTATCAGATATACATATTCCGGTTCCGGTGTTATATTTACAGTTGCTTACAATGTAATTAATTGAAATTTGCCATTTTAAATTACTTTTCAAATTGTTTTTTTATTGATGAAAAGTTTCATATAAATATTTTTATTACATAATTTATTGCAAACGCAAATACATACAAAAGTAATATTATCCTCATTAATATCATTATCATTATTTTTTATTAATTAATTTCATTTTTAAATATAAATAATTTTCTATAAATTAAATTATAGCTAATAAATGCCGCTTATAGTAAAATCATTCATTTATAACGCTAGCGAGAAGCAGCAAGTGGTTGGTACTTTTGTTCCGCACTTGCCACCTCGTTTAAGTGCAATTAATTTAAACAATAAATATTTCTAATTAATTTAATTACTTTAAATGGTTTTCTTTTTGTTGCCTTATTAAATTTAAAATGAATATTTAAAAAACCAAAAAAGAAATTCTCATTTAAAATGCAGATAATGTAAAATAAAAACAAATTAATTAAATAATTCTTGTTCGGTTACAATACTTACTATGATCAAATAATAAATTATTTAATTAATTCGTTATATTATTTGCTTGGTCTTAAAAAAAAAACTAACTAAAACTAAAAGTCAAAATATTAAATATTTTCTTTTTTAATCAGAAATCTGTCGACAAATTTCCTAAATTTCTTAAGTAATTCATTTAAAAAAAAAAATGTTCCTATTGATTATTCATTCAGTCACACACAGTACGTTTGTATTTTAATAAAATGTGTTCGCTTTTGTTTTAATATCTTAATTATTTCAAAATCTCGTTTTTGTTTGTATACCCTTAAATTACATACATACATGCAAAAGTTCTATATATAAATGCTACCTACACCCCTGTTAGTTAGTTACTTGGATTTGATTTTGCGTACGAATATCAAAATTATCAAATTTAATCCCACACTAAAGTTTTCTCAAATTCTATAACACGATCCCAAGGAAATTCGGGTGTATCTTCTTCTAAATCTATGGTATTTTCACTCAATGATCGTTTATCACGTTTCAATTCTTCCGATTTGGTAGTCTCTTCGCTCAGTGTAGTTTTGGCCTCTTCGGAGACTTGTGTTGAAGTATTGATCGCTAGCTTATTATCCACTTCAGTGGCTGCCTCTATGGGTGTTTCACCATTACGTTCATTATTGCGTCCATAACCACCTCCAGGGAAATTATTTATAGATACAGGTTCAGGTCTAAAGTTGTTGTTGTTATTATTGTTGTTGTTGTTATTATTAAACGATGATGTTGATATGCTTTCGGGTCTATTTAAATACTGATAATTTCCCTGCGACTGATAAGAATCGGCTGCATGATAATTGTTACTGGTAGCTGAATTAAATGCCGACGACGAAGACGCTGATGCTGCTGATGTCGATGAAGAGGATAATCCTGATGATGAACTACCATATGTTGGTCTATCATAAATATTTTTGTTATTGCCGCCATATTGATTGTTGGAGGATGTGCTACCAATGTTGCCATTGCTTTGTCCAAAGGAAGTCTGTGATCCCGGTCTATAGAATGGCTTTTGTAATTGATAACGTTTTGGTGGCTGAACTGAGGGTTTGCGTACTGAATAACCTGGTTTAACGCACATCATACCAAACACTCGAATACCAGGTACACTAGCGTATGTGGGCTGATCATGAGCCATAGGACCCTCTGAAAATGAAAACAAAAAAATAATTAAAGTTGAGATTATTTTTAAGTTTATTATTAAATGGGTGCCGAAATTTTTTGATTTGCTATCAAAAATATATCTCCAAAATATTTGTTACAATTATGTCATTAAAAACAATATTTAATAAGACTTAATAAATTGCTCAAAATTTATTCCAATTCCAAACGAATGAAAATTCAATTTCTTAATTAAAATCATACTCCCATTTGAATCTATTACAAATTGAAAACTTATTATTAAGGAAACGAAAAATGTGCAATGCGTTTTTTTCCAGTGAATTGAATTGATAAATAGATAATATATCTCTCAGTAGTGTGATACTGCAAATTTAAACGATCCGACAATCGCAAAATATATCGACAGCTATTGTTGTTTGCCCTAATTACGTGATTCACTAACTACACCTTAACGATAGTCGACAAATCTATTTTTCTATTTATTTAAACTACTGATTCCAGCCCTCGAAATTCGAGTGCAAATTCTAAAAATTTTATTTTTGCATTAAATAAAGACCCTAAAGGTGTGCTAATCAATTGTAGGTAATTCACAAATCTACAAAAAAAAAACTCATTTTTATTACAAACAGATTAACAAATTTAATAAACGCACACACATCATTGTATAATTTTATGTATGTGTTAGTAGCAACTTTAAATGCAATTTACTGAAAAAAATCAAAAAATTTAAAAATCTGTAAATCTGCAAAACGGCTAAAAAGAAATACCTTTCAAATAATATACAATATATTAAGTATGTTCAGTCAAAATCGGGTCAAAATGGTAGAACAAAACATCGGTCACAAGAAATCGCCTAGCCTATTAATATTATAGATTGTAAACGAGTGGCATCTCTGTCAAAATAAGCGAAAAACAAAAATAAGAATAGAAATAATCTAACCCATAGAGACAAAGTTTTTATTAAAACTCTTTCTTTCCTTATGCATATGAGTTTTCAATATCTCCGCGACTGTGCGTGACTGTGTTTGACTATCTTAAAATTAATCTTTGGTCACAACAAGTCTATGGACAAAGTTTCAGATCCATCGGATGAGGGAAATGGGGTTTTAATCTCTCCGTGACTGTGCGTGACTATGTCAAAGTTAATCTTTTTTCACAGCAAGTCTATCGACCAAGTTTTAGATCGATCGGATAATGGGTTTTAAGTCACTCCGTGACTGTGCGTGACTATGCGTGACTGCGCGTTACTATGTCAAAGTTGATCTTTCTTTACAGCAATTATATTGACCAAGTTTTAGATCGGTCGGATGAGGGTAAATGACATTTAGATCACTCCGTGACTGTGCATGACTAAGTGAAAGTTAATCTTTTTTTCACAGCAAGTGTATGGACCAAGTTTCAGATCGATCAGATGAGGGGAAATGACATTTAGATCACTCCGTGACTGTGCGTGACCAAGTCAAAGTTCATCTTTTTTTCACAGTAAGTGTATGGACCAAGTTTGAGATCGATCGGCTGAGGGGAAATGACACTTAGATCACTCCGTGACTGTGCGCGACCACGCGTGACTGTGGTGACTAAGTCAAAGTTAATCTTTTTTCACAGCAAGTGTATGGACCAAGTTTGAGATCGATCGGATGATGGGAAATTACATTTAGATCACTGACTGTGCTTGACCACGCGTGACTGTGCGTGACTACCCAAAATTAATCTTAAGTCACGACAAGACTATGGGTCAAGTTTCAGGTCAATTGGATAAGGGGGAATGGGGTCCACCCATGGCAGACAGACAGACAGACAGACAGAGAGTATGAGTTCAAAAAAAGAGTTTAAAAAAAACGAGTAAGAAAATTATAGTCGGTCTAGACCGACTATACGATACCCTATACCATGGTTTAGAGACCCTATCTCTTCGGTCTAACTAATTCGATACAGAAAATAAGCATAAACCAAATTTGAGTGGTATTGTTATTATTTTTTTTTGGCTGCAGATATAAAAATGTTCATATCGGATGCTATATTTATATGGGGACTAGGTCAAAAAATGAACCGATCCTGACCATATTTGGTAAAGTCACATATATTTTGAAAAAATATATAAAGGGTTTTTCAACAGGGACGCTACAAAAGTAGAAAGACAGGGCAAACGCCATATTTCTTGCCGCTCTTTTGACATTTCTCTTCAGTAAGGTTTGCCATTTCATGATGGAAAGATATACGAGCCAACAACGAGTCGAAATTATTAAAATTCGGAGTCAGTGGCCTCAACGTTAAGAGCACTACGTCCAATTTATGGTCGTCATAATCGTCCTAGCAGATCAACAATTGAGCGTCTAGTGGAAAAATTTGAATCCACAGGCACAGTACGAAATGTTCCCGTGCCAGTGAGACAAAGAAGTGCCCGTAGTGTCGAGAATATTGCTGCCGCTGAGGCTTCAATTGAAGAAAGCCCAAATGTGTCTCGCACACGTCGTTCTCAAGCGTTGGGCATCTCTGTGACGTCGTTGTGGCGAATTTTGCGAACAGATCTTGGCCTACATCCTTACAAGATCAAATTGACGCAATAACTGAAGCCGCTTGACCACCAGAAGCGTCATATGTTCGTGAATTGGGCTGAGCAACAACTTGAAAATGATTCGGATTTTCATCGAAAAATCATCTTCAGCGATGAGGCTCATTTCTGGCTGAATGGCTTCGTCAATAAACAAAATATGCGTTATTCGTCAGACAGCAATCCACACGTACGCCATGAGTCATCATTGCATCCCGAAAAAATTACGGTTTGGTGCGGTTTATGGGCCGGCGGCGTCATTGGGCCGTACTTCTTCCGTGATGATCAAGACCGGCACGTTACTGTGAATGGGAATCGCTACCGTTCAATGATAACCGAATATTTTTGGCCCCAATTGGATGATATGGACTTGGAGAACATGTGGTTCCAACAGCACGGCGCCACAAGCCACACAGCGAATGTCACAATCAATTTATTGGAAACCAAGTTTGGAGATCGTGTTATCTCACGAAATGGTCCAGTCGATTGGCCGCCTCGGTCATGCGATTTGACGCCGTTGGACTATTTCCTGTGGGGCTACGTCAAGTCTATGGTCTATGCCAACAAGCCAGCGACGATTGATGAACTTCGTACGAATATCGAACGTGAAATTGCAGCAGTATCGGCCGATTTATGCTTGAAAACCGTCGAAAATTGGGCTCAGCGTCTGGACTTCTGCAAGCGTGCCCGTGGTGGCCATGCAAAAGAGATCGATTTCCATACATAATGGCATCGAACGTACTTTCACAGGAATAAAGAATTTCATTGATATCCAAAACCGTTTTTGTTTTATTTAAAAAAACTTTTGCAACTTGTGCAATATGTTTGTTTTCGATAGATTTAAGTGAAGATCGGGAAGCAGCTCTATATGGGGCATATGATTAAGAATTGTCATATAGGGATTATTTTTATATTGAATATAATAAACACATACAAACCCAATTTGACTGAGATCTATATGATAATTTGGATCTTATGGCAATTTATGTCGATTTCATAGGGGTCATTTGTATGGGGACTAGGTCTGAACACGGACCGAATTTCACCAATTTTAATAGAGTTCATTCTATGGCCGATAAAAGCGTATATACCAAATTTCATCAAAATATATTGGTATTTGCGACATGATGTTTGATTACAAGGTTTACATGGACACACAGACGGACGGACGGACGAACGGACGAAAGTGATTCTGAGTCGATGGGTATAATAATAGATGATTCTAGGTCAAATATTTTTGGTAGTTACAAACAGCAGCACTAAGTCATTATACCCAAACCACATAGTGGTATAGGGTATAAAAATATCATGACGGTGACAAATTTTTAATAATGTCACTAAAATTAGGTTTATGATTATTTTCTATATTC